>WPIO01000057.1:190000-480000 GCA_009760855.2 Cristatella mucedo
TGCAGCGATAGCTTCCGACTGGCTCCGGCACCCGCAAACCCGCGCACCTGCTAACATCGCAACGCGACGGCTTCCCTAGCATTCGCACGCGCGCCGGCTATTCGATTTCTGCTAAGAGAGATGGGCAGGGCTAGGCTTACCGCCTTGATCGATTGCCTAGCTAGCACCGACACGAAGTGCCTCGCGGCCGCAACGGCCCGCGTTTTTTCAAAGAAATAAAAAAAAATATATAAAATTTATTTGTATAGCGCCCCGAGAGAACTTAATCTCTATTCAGGCGCTTTACATATGCCTCGGGGCTCAAGCCCACGACCTCAGCTAGACCTTGGCCGGGGCGAGCGCCTTAACCGCTGGACCAATCCAGCTCGGCAAATCGATTCAGTCCTTATAATTGAGAATTGAGCTCTAGTCGCCCGTACCTGGTCTCTAGTTAAAATTAAGAAAAACCTAAAGCGGCCGACTCCGCAGCCTCTTGTACGCGAAGTGAACAGAGGCTGGGGGTCGTGGGGAGCAGAGGAGAGCAGAGGCGGCGGAGAGCAGAGGCGGCGGAGAGCAGAGGCGGCGGAGAGCAGAGGCGGCGGAGAGCAGAGGCGGCGGAGGGGTCGTGGCTCTCTCTGGTGCTTGCATAGAAGCTGCCCGCGGCGGAAGCTGACGTGGAGCGATCGGCAAAGCGCAAGAGCGCCGGGAAGAGCTCGCGGCGCTGGCCCCGGCGGCGAGCGACCTCGATGCTCTGCTGGCGCAATTCGCAGACATTCGCCGCGAAAGTTCGAACTGCGCAGCGAGCACTTCCGTTTTCTATTGCCAGCTGAGCGCGTTGCGGTAGCTGCCACCGCTCCTCCCGCGTACCGCCGACGGCGGCACGCGGCAGCTTGTAGTCTGAATTATCGTCGCGCACTGCACAAAACACCAGCCGTCGAGCAATACCGCCACTTTATTCCCCCCCCCCACACGGAGCAGGGCGAAGCACGACTCTCCTCGCCCCTCTCGCCTACAGGAGTCCCCCCCCGACTCCCCTGTCAAAACAACCACACTAATAGCACGTCCCGGCTGCTTACCACATCGAGTGTCACAGCCCACTCGTACAGCGATCAGGGGCAGTGTCGTCAATTAAATAAAACCACACAGCTCACGCGGTCGATCGCGCGCTGCACGCCTAAGCCTGCGGCGCAAAGAATTAATTGTCACCGACAGAGCAGCCCTTGTACGCCGCAATAACTTACCGCCCCGAAGGGACCGTCGAGCTGATGCCACTGCGTCGCCTTGATGGATGGCTGGTGGGTGCTGGCACGGAATCGAGAAATGTACGCACAAAATTTACAATGGGTGAAAAAAGTCACCCATTCACTACGGGTCGTTATATCTTTTAACCTTCTGAGAGAGAGAGAGAGAGAGAGAGAGAGAGAGAGAGAGAGAGAGAGAGAGAGAGAGAGAGAGAGAGAGAGAGAGAGAGAGAGGAGGGAGTCACACAGAGAGACAGAGAGAGATAGAGAGAGACAGAGAGACAGAGACAGAGAGACAGAGAGACAGAGAGACAGAGAGACAGAGACAGAGAGACAGAGAGAGACAGACAGAGAGACAGAGAGAGACAGAGACAGAGACAGACAGAGAGACAGAGACAGACAGAGAGACAGAGACAGACAGAGAGACAGAGACAGACAGAGACAGAGACAGAGACAGACAGAGAGACAGAGACAGACAGAGAGACAGAGACAGACAGAGAGACAGAGACAGAGGCAGACAGAGACAGACGGGGGGACGGGTGGACGGATGGACAGACAGAGGGAGAGAGACAGAGAGAGAGACACAGAGAGAGAGAGACACAGAGAGACAGAGAGAGAGACAGAGAGAGACATAGAGTGACTCATTGTCTCTTGTGGCTCATGTGCATGGCCCTACCCACATCAAGGGTCACACACTCGACCAGATTTTCTCATATAACTGCACTCTGTCATCACCAACTATTGCCAAATCATGCTTATCTGACCACATGCAGATCTCATTCAATCTACAGTGTGTGCCCACATCCTCCTCTACAATGACCTGTGAATCGCGAAACCTCAAGACCCTTGACATCGATGCTGTCCGTGCGAGAATATCTGCTTCACCTCTGCTGCTCAATCCTCCCTCCGATCTGTCATCATTGGTAGATGGCTTCAACACGACACTAGCTGACACGCTAGACGAGTTTGCCCCTCTGAAAAAGTGCACTGTGCGCCCCCCCCCCCCCCCCGCCCAGACGGCCTATGGTTTACCGCAGACATTAAACTAGCCAAGTCTACTAAACGAAAGCTTGAAAAAGCATACAAAAGATCCGGACTAACTGTCCATCGACACGCATATGAAGACTACTGTAGGTTGTACCAATCGATCCTAGCAAAGGCCAAGTCTAGTTTTTATAAAAACATTGTTGAATCACAGATGCACAATCCAAAAATGCTGATGTCGACAATAAACCATCTCCTCAACCGTTCCCAGATTAGCTCCTTACCTGATGATCCTAATGATGATCTAGCCGATCGCTTCTCTCGATTCTTTGTGCAGAAGATAGACAATATCAGGGAATCCATCCCTGCGATGACAACCTCCCCACTAGAATGCTGTTCCTCGGTTCCTGGATGCACCTCAATGTCTGCATTTAAGCAGGTCACTAGTGATCTAGTCCTAAAGTTCGTATCTCAATCAAAGAAGACAACAAGTCCTCTGGACCCTATTCCCACTGTCCTGCTCTTACGTTGATTGATCTGCTGCTGCCATGCATAACTAACATAATTAATATGTCATTAGCCTCAGGTCATGTCCCAGCACCTTTCAAAAAAGCTGTAGTCAGGCCACTTCTCAAGAAAGCTACACTTGACCAAGAGAAGTTGAGCAACTACCGCCCAGTCTCCCTTCTACCATTCCTATCAAAGACACTCGAACGGGTCGTGGCGGACCAGCTAAACTCGTATATCGAAGCCTCACACCTTGCTAGTAAGTTCCAGTCTGGCTTTAGAGCTAATCACTCCACAGAGTCAGCATTGCTTCGGGTATACAACGACCTACTTAGGAATGCAGACATGGGTAGAGTGTCTCCGCTTGTTTTGCTTGATCTTTCGGCAGCTTTTGATACCATCGATCACAAAGTTCTTTAGAGCGCATCTCATCTCGCCTGGGCATCACTGGCACTGCTCTGCAGTGGTTCAGGTCCTATCTCAGTGGGAGACTCCAGAGTATTGACGTGAATGGACAAAGATCATCTGAAGTACCTCTGAAATATGGAGTACCTCAGGGCTCAGTGCTAGGTCCGGTTCTTTTCACGGTTTATACTCTGCCTCTTGCTGATGTGATTGCCAAGCACAATCTAGGCTTTCACTTCTATGCGGATGACACTCAGTTGTACATTTGCTTTGATCCCTCCCAGCCTTCGAGCACCTCAAATTCTCTCAACTCACTTGCTGCATGCATTGATGACATCCGATCATGGATGGCAGCAAATTTTCTAAAACTTAACGATGATAAAACTAACTTACTAGTTATGGGCAAACCCAGTATGATTCAGAGATTGGAAAGGCTGACTCTCAAAATTGGCTCTGCCAGCTTATCTCCTGTCGAATCAGCTCGAAATCTAGGTGTCATATTCCAAAGCGACCACTCGTTAGACAACCATATCAGCTCCACAGTCAAATCTGCCTATTTTCAGCTTCATAACATTGCTAAAATTCGGGCTTGTTTAGATAAAGATACCACGTCCAAGTTAGTTCATGCATTCGTGACATCCCGCCTCGACTTCTGCAACTCACTGCTTACTGGCCTACCAGCATGTGCGATCAGGCGATTGCAGCTTGTGCAAAACTCGGCAGCTAGACTTGTCTGCCGTGAGCGTCGCAGTTGCCACATTACTCCACTTCTTGCCGACCTGCACTGGCTACCAGTCAAGCAACGGATTGACTTCAAGGTTTTGTCGCTCACTTTTAGGTCCCTTCATTCTATGGCTCCAGCCTATCTGTCAGATATACTACCCCATCAGGCCAAGCGTCGTACCACCCGCTTCTCGGAATCCAACAGTCTAGAAATACCTCATATAAACCTTAAATCCTTTGGAGACCGTGCATTTAGTTCATATGCTCCCAAAGCCTGGAACTCCCTCCCGACCTGCGTCAAAACATCCCCTGACCTGACCACATTTAAAAGGAACCTAAAAACACACCTATTTAGGACAGCATTTAGTGGGTCCCTGTGATTCGTCTTTGATGTGCTTATGCGTGCTGACACTGTGCATGCTGCCACTAACCACATTTGCATGCTGACCCTGTGCATGTCACCCCTAACCATATTATTCATCTCGTTTGCTTTTCAAGCATGATTTTACTTACCATTCAATTGCATTACACTTTACAGCAAATGTAAAGCGCCTAGAGAGAGATTGAGTTCTCTGAGGGCACTTTATCAAGTGAATTATTATTATTATTATTATAGAGACAGAGACAGAGAGACAGAGAGACAGAGAGACAGAGAGATAGAGCGACAGAGAGACAGAGAGACACAGAGAGAGAAGAGAGAGGTACGACGCCTAGCAAAGCCCGGTGGGAGAATAGATCTGATAGGTAAGCTGGAGCCAACGAATGAGGGGACCTAAAAGTGAGTGACAAAACCTTGAAGTCGAAGCGTTTCTTGACGGAGAGCCGGTCAGGTCATAGAGAAGTGGTGTGCTATAGCAACCGCGACGCACATGACAGACAAGCCAAGCTCGGCTCGTGAATCTAACTCAAGGCAAAATCTAAAATGTAATAATATACTCAGTGTCAATAGATATTTAATCGGCTTTGCAGCAGCAACATGTTTTTATTTCGTCTTTAGTGCAGCCTCGAGAGTCGCTTGCTGACAGTTTTTATACGTGTGTTTGCCTCCACCCTAGTGACAGTCGAACCGGAATTAGAACCAGCCATCGACTTCCTCAGCGCTATTGCCAGCCTCATTCGTTTGAAGTCCAGCAGCAGAGGGAGGGAAGAAGCAGGCGAGTCAGCGAGTACAGCAGACACCATTTCAACGACGGCGTTAATTACGGCAGCTCCTTCATGGTAAGCTGGTCAATTGCTCGCGCGACCAGACAACGAGCCAGCCTCCAAGCATTGCCTCTGCCAGGTTTTGCGAAGTCCTTACCTAAGTAAATTAAATCACCGTCAATGGCTCTACAATTTCATAATTAGACTGCAGAGGTTTGTATGTACCGTTTGAGTGCAGATTCTGACGCGTATTGCTGGATGCGAAGTCTGTTAGGTTTCAAAAGCGAACAGTTATGGTATGAGAAAGCAATGCAATGGAATGGTGCTCGAATTATAATAATAATATTGATCGCTTGTATAGCACCCTAAGAGAGCTATCTCTATCTCGGCGCTTTGCAACTCGCTGCAAGATAACCTATATCATGTATTGTATCTCCGTCTGTAACTTCACAAAGACTATGTGGGTCTTACGCAGAAAAGCTTTTTGTAATAGCGCACCCAAGGCCTAAGCGGCCATAAGCAGCAACAAAGCTAAGCCAACAGACTTGATCTCATGCAACAACGAGAAAGTGGGAACCATAGCTGCGTCAGGAGAGCTGTTAAGTGTTAAGTGTTAAGTAGAAGTGACTGCTGCGAAGGTAGGACACCGTAGGGACCTCGGCGGCAATCCGAGCGCACGTGCGAAAGTTCAGGCGTGTGATGTTCGACGTGAGACCGTGGAGTCGCACTGCCCTCGCCGCTGTTAAGCAGTTAAGTGCATAGCATGGAAGTAGCAACTCAGGACGGCTTGAAAAGATGTGCCATAGCCGGCAGCAGGAGAGCAGTTGTCATTTGTGTGTATGTAATTTGCTGCGTAAGAATTAAGGAAGTGAGTTCCAAAGTCAAGGACCTGCATCTTTGAAGGTCACCGTGAGAGACAGTTCCTAATCTTTGACTAGTATTGCGCGTGATGACTGACTGTGGAGGCAGTCTTCTTAACGAAGCTTTCAAAATGCATGCAGCTGTCGAAGACGACACCTAAATTCTAAGCGCACGGTGGTGGTCACACAACGGCATCACTTATTAGAAGAGCAAAGCCTTCTAGCGTAACGCTTACACTTCTAGCGTAACGCTTCTACCAGTAACGCTGCTACCAGCAGTACCTTTTAGCGTAACGCTTATACTAGCTTAACGTTTATACAGTCACACGCTTGCGGTGTCCTATGAGCAGCAGTTCAGTTTTATCGTAGTTTAGTTTAAGGAAATTCGCCGACATCCTGTCTCGAATGTCGGCAAGGCAAACATTCAATGTATTAGTCTACAGCAGATTCCGATGGTTTAAACGAAAAGTGCCGCTGACTATCGGCAGCATAAAAGCGACAATATCCTATTCCATGGTCCTGAACCAATTTTCCCAGCGGTTGAGTATGAATGGAGAACAGCAAGGAACCGAGGATGGACCTTTGAGGGAATCCACACGTATCTGTGCTGGTGGGTGAGACCTGATCCCCAAACAACACAGACTGAACGCGATCGGATAAGTACGATTTAAAACAAGCCAGTGCCTCGTCGGTCATACCGATCGTTGTTCTCAATCGCTCAAGTAGGATATATCGATCAACGGTGTCGAAGACAGACAGATCTAGCAGTGTTAGGGCAGTGATATTCCCATCATTGTTGCTACCCAGGATGTCATTGGTTACACAGAGAAGAGCAGTTTCAGTTGAGTGCTGCCTGTTGAAATTGTTCTGGGATTTCAATCTTTCCAATGTATGCTACCAGCTACTTAGCGACGATTTGTCAGGAATCTTTTGCAAAAAAGAAAGAAGGGAAACTTGGCGATCTTTTTCAAGGATGTCTGTATCTAATGCAGGCTTTTGAAGTGCCACGAAACTGCGCTATCGTATACGCTATCGTATACTTTCTTCTCGGAGATTGAACTAAGCTGCCGCTTAACAGATGCGTGGGGATGTGCTAGCTTGCATTCATCAAACCTGGCGGCCAACGTTTCAACGCTCGCGCATTTTTATTAGTGAATATATTCTCTTGTCGTGTCATCATAGCCATTTACAAAGTTTTGCCACTGCGATCGAGCTGAACTTGTCTGAGCTGGAATCCCGCGATCGTCTCACTTTCTAGTACACCGAACCGTTCAGAGGCAGCTTCGTGATCAATCCGGAATGGACGTCTGAGAGACTCGAACACAGACGGGCCGACGCTCAGCGACGAGAGAGACGCGTGATCTCAGCGTAGGCGAAGCCCTGCGCCTTCGTCACCTTTCGCTGCCGGCGCATCTCACGAAAAGGACGCCAGCTCCTCTCGCGCGTCCGGCCATTCGACCAAGTCACGTGATTCTTTACCGTGCTCAGCGCCGAGAAAGATGATTAAAATGCTGCAGCTGCGACGCTGTGCTGTTGGTTTCGATGCCACTCGCTAGCTGTAGAAGTGACTGTTGCGAAGGTAGGACACCGTAAGGACCTCGGCGGCAATCCGAGCGCACGTGCGAAAGTTCAGGCGTGTGATGTTTGACGTAAGACCGTGAAGTCGCACTGCGCTCGCCGCTGTCTCCTCCTATACTCGCTGTAGCACTTTGTTGCCCTTGATCTTCTCGTTGCGCGCCTTTAGAGCAGCGTCCACGCTCTGCGGAAGTGACGGATCGTTAAAGTGCTCTGCAGCGAAGAGGAACAGCGAGGCTGCAGCGACGGATGCGGTGAGCAGCTTCACCCTGGGACCGGACCGATTTCCCCGACGACAGGCACGAGCTAATGCTGAAAACAACGGCGATCCAATCGCGAAGCTCAAAATCACTGCCGAGATGTACTAGCAATGCAAATAGGTGCAAGTGGCAATAAAAACAAGGAAAACGTTGCATAGTCCCAATAGTTTGAAAGGGAAAACTGAAGCTCAGAACCGGACTAAATCGCTCCATAAATTCTCCGTCGATATTCCATCAAATCTCTAGCAGATACGTTTTGAAAGAAATTAGATACGAGTTCTAAAATACAGCTATAAGAAATGCCTACCAAGGAGAAAATAAAGCAACGAAAAGCCCAACTGCAAAGTGCTCGTTGTAATAAAAAAAATCCTTACACGATGTTTGTATCGCCCCTTAAGAGAATTTGATTTATCTCCAGGCGCTTTACAAATCCCTGCCAAAGAACAAATATCCAAGGGTTCGTAGTAGGCATGGTATGAAGCATGCACAAGCAAACAAGTATCATGCTTAGAACACCATGCTAAAGCAAATACGAAGGCACTCGTGGCCATTGGCTAGTAAGACCTAAGGCTCGGTTGATACCACGGCCTGAATTTTGCACGGGAACGCACGCATAGCACAGTAAAACAAATTTAATGGGCATAATTTAACATTAATTTTCCGTAGTGATAATTGCAATGTGAAAAATACTAAGCCTTTGTATTTCTCAACGGTTAGCACGCTGGTATGGTAAACGACATTGAGATGTGGTAAATGTTCGTGTCACACCCGTTATGAAAACTTCGCCTGTACTCAGTTAACATCAGGTCTACGCGCTCTATTAATCAGTTAGACATGGGACAATTATTTTAATTAAAAAAGATATACTTCATTGCATAGTGCCCTAAGATGTTTGAATCTTTTTCCAGCCGCTATACAGACATTGCAAGGCTCGAGGTAACGACCTTGGTCGTTATCAGGCGAGCACCTTGACCCCTTGGCCAAAGGCATTTTAGATTAAAATGTCTGGAAAGCGGCGGTTGGAAATTACACAACAACCGAAAGCCGTCAGCCATTGGACAGGAAGCAGACGAGTTTTCATTCGCGAGCCGGGGAAGCACTCCCGCTACCTCTGATTGACTGGAGCTTCTCTATTGATTGAGCTACTGCTACCACGCGCTCAGCAGCCCTCGACACGAGGCCTAGAGCCCTCGCTTCAAATGTCCACTTTACGCGCTCAATCCTGGTCGGAGTTATTCGTGAATCGCTCTTGATTGCAAGGGTAGGTTTTGTCTCAAGTGGGTGCTAAGGAGGCAACTACTTTGTCAAATGAGATGGGCTATCAGAGACCGCAGCTAAATTATTAACGCAGGTCCAGGTTAATAGGGGGACGACTCTAACCGACCCACCCCTGCAGTCCGACGGGTGCAATCTTACTTGACGCGTTTGAATGGCCGAATGCAAGCGTGGCCGTTAGCAGCGGTTACTGGTAAAGCAGCTGCTTGAAAATGCACAAGAGTAAACGTTTCGAACTCGTTTCTAAACGTTCACGAACCTGCAGCAAACTCCCTGACATTCTCCGGTCTTCGGAGGAACACGTCTCTGCAGATAGAACCATAAAGTATTCAACTGTTACATTCAAACGTGGCGCCGCCTTGCGAGCGCATTGATTCTGCTACTGTGCAATCCAGATCGAGGCCATACCTCAAAAAGTCAGACACGAGGCATTCCACTTCCGGATGTGCCCTAAGATATCTTTCGTTTTCGGCACGAGTCTTGATCTATAAAGGAAGTCCAGCATAGCCGAATCGATAGCTCTTACGAACTTGCAAGTCGTGAGCTCGAGCTTACGAAGTGCAAAGCAACCATATCAAGCCACTTATGTCTGACCTGCAATGGCTCCCAGTGATGCAACACATCAACTTCAAGGTTTTGCCATTCACTTTTAGGTCACTTTATTCTCTGAAACCAGTTTAATTATCAGAGCTACTCCCGAACCAGGTTAGATATCGTACCACCCGCTCTTTTCTGGCTTAGATCGATTAGCTACACATCGTACGAATCTCAAATCCTATGGAGACCGTGGCTTTAGTTCATATGCTCCCAAAGCCTGGAACTCTCTCCTGACTGACGTCACACAATCTCTGACTTGATGACATTTAAAAGAAGCTACACAATTTTCTGTTTATCACAGTATTTAGTCGGTCCTTTGATTCTTTTTTTGGATGCTTATGCATGCTGACACTGTGCATACTACCTGTAGCCATTGTGTACATGTTGAAACCGCGCATGTCACCTCTAACCATGTTATGCTTGTTGACATAGCAAATGTAACCACTAAAAATGTGATCGTGCTTCCTTTACAGCATACGCAAAGTGCCTAGAAAGGCACTAAGTTCTCTGAGGAAACAATACAAACGTATTATTATTATAATTATTATACTGCGAACATGATGCAACGGGTTGCTTTTGAAGGAGGTAGTGACTTTCTAAAGAACCAGGATTCCCAATGTGAGGTCTAGCAGGTCGTTCAGTTCATACCTAGCTCATAAAAACAGCAATTTAATGTAATGCATCTTCGTCTGTAACTCCACAAAGTCATAAAGACCATGTGGGTGTTACGCAGGAGAATTTTGTATAGCGAACTCGCAGCCTAAGCGGCTTTCGGTACGCATTCGGTAGCCAACAGACTTCGTCTCACGCAACAAACAGAAAGTGGGAAGCATAGCAGAGTTAGGAGAGCAGTTGAGGTAGTGAGTAGCATAGAAGTAGCAGTTCAGGACCGCTGAAAAAGATGTGCCATAGTCGGCAGTTGGAGAGTAGATGTCGTTGCGTAAGAATTGTAGAAGCGAGTTCCACAGTCTAGGACCTGCAGAGCTAAAGCTTCTGTTGCCAACTGTCTTTAAGCGGAGGAATGGGACAGCTAATTTATTGTCCACACACGACCTGAGGGCGCGAACAGGCTGAAACTGATGTAGCAGTTCAGCTAGGTACGAAGGAGCCAAGCCGTGTCGGGCCTTGTGGGTCAGCATAAGAACTTTGCTCTGTGTCCTTTGCTCAACCGGCAACCATCCTAGCTCTTTCAGCAAAGGTGACACGTGCTCAAACCGCTGGGACTTGAAGACCAGCCTTGCAGCCATATTCATAGTCTGCTGTAGTGGCATAATAGCTTTCTTTGGTAGCCCGGCTAAAAGGGAATTACAATAATCAAGCCGAGACAGAACTAAAGAGCTAGTTCAACTTTTTACAAGCCACTGTGGGAGACAGCTTCTAATCTTGGATAGGGATCGGATGTGATGGTTATCTGTAGAGGCAGTCTTCTGAATGAAGCTTTTGAAATTGAGGCAGCTTTCGAACACGACACCTAGATTACGAGCACGCGGTGAAGGTCGCACAATAGCATCACCTATTAGAACAGCAAAGCCTTTTAATCCAGCTACACGCTTAGGGTGTCCTATGAGAAGCAGTTCGGTTTTATCGTCATTTAATTTCAGGAAGTTTTCCGACATCCAGGATCGAATATCGGCAAGGCACGTGCCGCCAAAATTTCTGTGAGGGTATTCCGTGACATGGCTATTTCGTTGCAAAACTCTCGGTCATTGGCTGGAGCTGGTATGGTGAAACAACGGAGGATTGAAATACTCAGCTCCGCAACCACTGGTCGCAGGCTGGACAAGTATTTCGTCTAAAGCTGCATTAATCGCCTTCGCCTTGGGCTTTTTGGGAGCATCTCTTACAAACACAACACGTAATTACCGCAATTGCTCAGCTTGTGCATGGGGCCCCCATGCACTATTAGGTTTCTACGGTGTGCTCGCCAAAAAGTAGGAGTGTTTATAGTTGCTTTCGAATAGCCTGCTAAACACATTTTCCTTTTCAAATCTGGACATTTCCACTAGCGATCTAGCGATCGATCATCTACCTAATTGTCGGCGTCACAATAAGACGTTCCGGAAACGAGAACTCTCGTGTGCTGAGCATGCCACGCTTAGTAGGTCTGCTCGAAGGAGGATTCGATTAGCGATACTCTGAGAATAGCACAGTCAGAGGAGCGATGTACTCGTTTGGCTGCTACCGACATGATCACGGAAGATTCATCCGTACCAATCCGGTAGGAGTTTTTAAATTTAATTGTAACACCTGTATATGGTCTGATGTGATAGCTACTGAAGCATCTCTAGAAGACGTCCTATTTCTGGATGCTAGGGGCTCTGCTGTAGCCTACAGGGATTTCGTGTATTCATTATAATATATACCTCGGTGGTCAAATACATTCACCTTGACCTTGGTTCGAGGCTAGTACCTTCTTCAGCTCCGGGAGCGACCTTGCAATGATTGCACGAGAGAAAGGCTTACTATATTGTTTTGATACGGAGTCCAACTCTTGGTCTCTTCATGTTACCTGCGAAGGTACACCTTCTAAGCGCATTGGTGCTTTGGCCTCCCTTGCGGAGGATTCTTTGTAAATTCGTCGTAACAGAGTTCGAAACCGGAACTCCTGGCCCGCCTATGCTCTGAATCTGGACGCGATGCAGTGGACCTTGTCCCACTTGTCGCTCGCTTGTGTGCTTCTGCATGCTTGTCTATGCACAATTCACTGCTGATCATTTACTCGTGGTTATTACTTCTCTTGCATTTAAAGCACTTGGATAGAGATTTGGTTTCCTTATGGCTCCATGCGAAATAAACAACACGTATTAACTTTGATCTTTCCTTGACTTCAAGCACTTCTCTCAACTTTAAAGTAATACATTTATCTAGCGGCCGCAGAGAACTGAGGTCTCTTTCTAGGCACCTTACATGCTGCAAAGGAAGCTTGGTCGAATGGTTAGTGGTAGCATGCTCAATGACAACAAGCTTCCTGTGGTGGGTGATTCTTTATCGCCTCTGCAGATAGCGGCGATAGCAGTCAAAGCTCTTCTGTCGCTATATAAAAAATACTATTAAACAAGCTAGTATTCTTTTTGTAGAAGTAGTAACCTAGGTTGTGCCTGACAATCACATTGCCAAGAGGGAGAATATAATCCAAGAAAAGAAGCAGACCAAGCACAGAGCTCCGAGGTACACGATACTTCAGTGGTTCTTCGGATGATCGTTGTCCATTCACATCAATGTTTTGGAGTCTCACACTGAGATAGAACCTGAACCATTACAGTTAAGTACCAGTGATGCCCAGGCGAGATGAAAGGCGCCTGAGAAGAACTGGATGATCGATAGAACTAAAAGCTGCCGAAAGATCGAGCAAAACAAGCACACAGATACTCTATCTGAGTCTGTATTCTTAAGAAGGTCGTTAGACACCCAAAGCACTGCCGACTCTGTAGAGATATTAGCTCTAAAACCAGACTAGAAGTTAATAGCTAGGTTTAAAGTTAAATTATGAGTTCAGCTGGCCTGCTACGACTCACCCCAGTGGCTTTGTTAGGAACGATAGAAACCTGACGGGCAGAAGTTGCTAAAGTTCTCTTGGTCAAGTGCTGCTTTCTTGAATAGTGGCCTGACTACAGCCTTTTTGAGAGGTGCTGGAACGTGTATGATCTGATACTAATGACATATTAATGACGTTAGTTATGCATGGCAGCAGCAGATCAATGCATCGTAGAAGCAGGAAAGTGGGAATAAGGTCCAAGGACTAGTTGTCTTCTTTGATTGGGTTTCGAACTTCAGGATGAGGCCATTAGTGACCTCGTTGAATTTAGACATTGAGGTGCCGCAAGGAATTGAAGGACAACATTCTAGGGAGAATTCTTCCATCTTAGGGATGGATTCCCTGATCATTTCTATCTTGTTGACTAAGAAGCTAGAGAAGTGATCCGCTAGATCATGACAAGAATCACTAGGTAAGGAGGTAACGTGGGGGCGGTTAAGGAGATGGTGAATCGTTCACATCAGCATTTTTGGATTGTGCATCTGTGATTCAACAAAGTTTGTATACAAGCTAGAATAGGATTTGGCTAGGCCTTGGATTGGAAATTGCTAGGATCGATTCGCACGATCTACAGTGGTCAACCTATGCCTGTAGATAGAAAGTCAGCTCTGATCTTTTGCGTGCTTTTTTTCAAGCTTTCACTTAGTAGACTTAGCTTGTTTAATGTCTGTCGTAAACCATGGGCCATCTGGGCGAGAAAGCACAGTACGTTGAGTCAGAGGTGCAAATTCGTCGAGCACGTCAGGCAGTGTCGTATTGTATAAGAGGAGGGAATACACTGTAGATTAGATGAGACCTGCGTGTGCTAGTCGATCGCACGCATGCGGAGACCACTCTGAGCGACCCACCCATGCTGTAACTGGCAGGAACCACGAGAGCGAAAAGGCTCTATGCCGTATCTAACACAGCAAACTCGCGTGGCTTTAGAAACCAATTTAGAACCCTTTAGAACGTCGCTGCGGCCACCACTATCGCTTTGATACCTCCGCAGCAACGATCCTTACACGTCGGCTTATGAAAATTCGACGTGTAAGGTTACAAAGTGGCCAGCAAGAAGTTTAGTTATCTCAGTCTGCTAACTGGTAAAGTTGCAATTCACGGTAGTGTCGTGGGCTCGAACCCCGAGGCATATGTGAAGCGCCTGAATAGAGATTAGGTTCTCTTAGGGTGCTATACAAATAAATTACATTATATATATTTTTTATTGCTCTCCTCAGCTGACAACGAGAGCCGTTACTTAGATGCACAAGTTTCTGGATCATGAAAATGAGTCTGTTGACTGGTCATCAGAGAGGGTACGGGGATGTACTTGAAATATCGCGTAGATGTGAAAGCCGTGGCTGGCAGGCTGTTGACAGATGCAGGACTATCGGCACAAGCGACACGCCAATTGGATCAGGCCGAAGTGGTACTACAAAAAGCCCTGGACTCAGCTGACAAGCTATACATATGATCGCACAAGAGACGCAAGACGTGAATACTGATGCATAGCATTTACAACCACTGTTCGGCAGGGAAGCGCCCACGTTTAGCAAGGTCAGCCTAGCATGGTTACGATGATGGGCGGCGTTCGTTAGTGGGCCGAGCTCAGTTGCTTTCAGACTTTTACCTTGTAAGCGCAGCTGTTTTTTATTTTACCTTAAACTTGTTTAACCGCTCCTGTTGATCTTGACTTAATGCACCCAGATCGTTTTCGCCACCGAGGTCATACCGCTCCATGCCGCGGGGAGGGTTATTTTTCGGTCGGTCCGCCATTTGTCGCGGTTTCCAAGCAAGCGCCGACTAGGCCGTACCCCGGAAGCTTCAGAGGTTACGCTAACGACCTGCAGATGGCCAGCAAGGTAGCGCATTCCGAATGAAAATAAACACTAAAAATATATAATATTTTAAATATATTTAATCAAAAATATTAGTCAAACTGTGTGTTCCTGTGGACCTCTTCGCGGATGTCTGTTCGCTGAAGTCTCTAGCAGACTTGTTTACTTCCGGAAGCAGCCGCGCTCTTCTGTGTACCCTGGTCAGTGCCTTCGTCGTCCGCTGAGTAGATCTCGGGCCTGTGATAGGTTCGGGGCTAATAACGCATATACTCGTAGCTTGCTGTTTCGTTTACTGTGCATAGTTTAGACACCAAGCCATGCGTGAACGCACTACGCAGAGACCATAGTAACGCCGAAGGCACGGCGGAGTAGGCGTAACCTGCCGCTTACCGAGCGGCGTAACCTACGGCCGAATGCGGTTCGGTACGCGTCTATGCGCAATCAGCAGGCCGCCCCGGAGTGACCGTTCCTGGCGCTGACCTACTTACCGTTACTAAAGGGGGGTCGTGAGTCCGCAGCGTGAATTAGAAAGAGACACACAAATAGGGTATTTAACTGAGCTTTATTCGCAAGCGCACAACGTCGCTGCGCGTCTAGCTCAGTTTTATGTCCACACTCCTCGCACGCTCTCAAAAGCACAAGCACACTTGCGGAGGAAATACGTACCCACACGTAGGCTACCTACGTCTAGTTTGGGGAACGACCCAAATAAGACGAGCCGAACCGGACCCTAGACCCAGACTGGAGAGTTAGGGCTCCGCTTCCACCTTAATGGCAGGAATGCCTCGCACACTACACCGAACTACTTCTAGTTCACATAGGCAAATCCCTATGCCATGATCACGTGCGCGCACGCACAAAGGAAACATAAAATGCGAGCACGGGCGCTGTACGACCATATTTGGTGGGATCCACCGAATTCTCCTGATATTGTCTTCTCTTGTTCTCGTCCATCGCTGTCCTGAACGGCCCACTCGCCTCCATCGTTCGAAGTGCCGCCAACCACCCAGTCCTAGCACTGTCAGCCGGCCCTCCTGTCGGCGACCTCCAGCCTACGTCCGCTTACCCTTGAAAAGCTAGCCGTGACAATAGGGTTGACAGGCCAGCCGACATCAATCAGCCGCTCCTGCTGGGAGCAGGATGCTATAGCTATTGAGCCAGGCTGGTGCTGTGCTATACCATCCCCAGACACGAATGTAATGACTATACCGTACCGACGTCTAGAGCATGGGAGGGGAATGTAATGTACCCCTGTCTGTCAATCCACAGAGCCAGACAGACTATGCGGTGGCAGCGAAGGAGAGCTTTCTATAGTTCGCTCTAAGCGTAAGCGGCTTTCGGCATTCATCCGTAGCCAGCAGACTTTATCTGATGCAACACAGAGAAAATGAAAGTATGGCTGAGTAAGTAGGGCAGTTGAGGTACTGAGAAGCATGAAAGTAGCATATTAAGACGGCTGGAAAGGATTTGCCACAATCTGCCTTCGCTTTGCAAATCAGGGCGATGACTCGACCGGCCTGTTGTGATGTCACCTACCGCACAGCAACGTTCGGTGGCTGACGAAGCTTTTGGGCTTCCTCATGAACTGGCTATCCAGCACGCCCGTTTGGCTTAACACTCACTTACCGCCACTGTCTATCAGCAGTGGGCCCGCCCCGGCACACCCAGCACCGTAGACTTTGTATATAGGCCGGCCGCTCTACGACGCACAGACGCACTCTCTGTGGAGCTACTGCTGCTTGGGGCTCTGCTCCTAATTAAAACTGACTACTTTTAAAAATGTATTCCTTAGCGATATTGTGCCCTAAGAAGATCACACGGCCTAGAATCGAAGCATCCCACAAAAATTCATGTTCATGGGACACTGCGAGCTCGCCATGTAAGAGTTGAATAATGAGGCGGTGAGGGCTAAAGGCAATCGTGGGCTGCTTATATTCCACAAGGGGGTGCATTTCGGAGGGGCCATCTCGCTCCTCCCGAAAAAAAGCAATATTCCCATGACCACTCTGGCATCGTGAAGCAAGTAGGCAGAAAACCAAAGACAGTGGACCATGTAAACTTCCTGAATGAAGACCCAAGCAGGACACAAGATGGGTGGAAGCAAGACTAACGTGTAATAGCGGCTTAAATCGGGGTTGATTCGGCATCAATTTCCCTCTGGTTTGGGCTCACTAGATGCGGCAAATTGAAAGTGCCTAAAAAGAGATTTAGTTCTCTGAGGGCGCCGTATCAAATGTATTATTATTAATATTAGACCTCAGGGTGAAGCCAAATAGGCCGAAAATGATGAAGCTTAAGACCTCTTCACTGTACCAGTAGACCGATCAAAACCACGGGGGCGTGTATATGCACCCATCTACCGAGATTTCATACAAGTGCTGAAGTTAATCACTCTAGATTCGTGGTCATCATGCCTGCTATAACCCTGGCGGCCCTTCTTAATGCTTGTCTTTAGAATTTTCGCTCAGTCTTTAATAAATCCCTAATAAAAGGGAAACAATTACTGATAGTGAATCGGGCCTGTTCACCTTGAACAAGATCTGGCTGCATTCGACTACCTGCCACACAAATAACCGAAGAAATCCTCAACAGGCTTCTCCTTCCTTCATACCCCTAAATTCATCAAAAATAGTGACGGACCGCTATTATCGCACGCTCATCCTTCCATTTTAAGCCGTTTGCAGTCCCCTCGAAGTAGCCTTTTGAATCTATTTTCTTGAGTTTGTCCGACAACAAGCCAATTATGGCAGTAGGAGTAGTCTATCGCACCTAGTTAAAAAGTCCTCCTTTATCTCAGATCTTATCTCACTGTTGATTATTTGTGCAAGAAATCAACATTTCCTTATTATGGGCGATTTTAACATGCATTATGTAAACTTCTCTGGCGGCTTAAGTGCCAAATTTTGGGCACTGACTTACTCATTTTCTCTTCTGGCTTACATGCATGACTCACATCAAGGGTTATGTAGTTCGTATGTACGTATGTATGTATGTATTGTATGCCGGCTCCTGACTTGTGACCTTAGGCTCAAGGGAGCGTGTAGTTCGTATGTATGTATTGTTTGCAGGCTCCTCTGATAAGCCACTGGTGAGCTGTTAGAAGCACCACCGAGAGGGGCGGTGCACAGCTGTGGTCCGCCTGTGATGTGGTATGGACACAGGCTGGTAACCAGCTGGTGGCCAGATGGTGGATTCACCATCAGGGTCGGCCAGTGCACTGCTGTGGTCCGCCTTTGATGTGGCATGGACCAGCTGGTGGCCAGATGGTGGATTCACCATCAGGGTCGGCCGGTACACAGTTGTGCTCGAGGAGTCATCAGAGTGGACCAGGGGAGGGGAGTCGTGTGAGAGTAGGGGCCGAGGGGAACCGTGCTCCGTGAGTTGGGAATAAACTGTCGGTGTTGGGCATCGGCTGGCTCTCTTCTGTGCGAACAAACTACAGGTCATACACTCGACCACCCTTTCTCCTACATCTGCACGCTATAATCACCTTCTATTACCAAATTCTGCTTATCTGACCACATGCTGATTTCAATAATGCAGCAAATGTAAAGCGCCTAGAAAGAGATTAAGTTCTCTGAGGGCGCTTTATCAAGTACATTATTATTATTATTATTTATTAGCCTAAAAAGTAAAAAAATACTTGCTGATTTAACAGCCTCTATTGAGTAATGATAGAAGAGCCTTTACGGCTACCACCACCGCTCAGAGCTACAATAAGAATCGCCCACTGCAGGATTTGTACCCACGACTTCGGAACCGAGGTCATGAAAAGCAACCGCTTTACCTAGTGTGCCACCACGGCTCAACACAGTGTTCGCCCTTTATCACAGCTTAAGTAACATGTAAATCACGAAACCTACGGCCCTTAACATTTATGCTGTCGGCGAGAAAAATATTCTTCGAATATTTTCTTTTCAAAATATTATTCTGCTGCTCAATTCCCCTGCCGACCTGTCATCATCGGTAGACTGCTACAACACAACACTAGCTGACATGCTCGATGAGTTTGCACCTCTGACTATGAGCACTGTGCGCTCTCGCCCAGATGGCCTGCCGTTTACTGCAGACATTAAACTAGCTAGGTCTACTAAGCAAGCTTAGATCAGGACTGACTGCCAATCGACAGCCAAATTAGGATTACTATAGATCGTACCAATAAGTCCTAGCTAAGGCTATGTCTAGCTTCTATAAAAATATTGTTAAATCACAGATTCAAAATTCAACAATGCTTCTGTCAACGCTAAACCACGTCCTTAACCGCTTCCAGCTTATTTCCTAACCTAACGATCCGTGAGGCAAGCTAGCTGATCGCTTCTCTAGATTCTTTGACAGCAAGGACATAGACAAGGTCAGGGAAACCATCCCTAAGGTAGCAAGCATCGTCGCTTCTGAACTCGCATCCCCATAGCAACCCCCCCCCCCGCAGGAGCCTCCTCTCTCAATTCTGTGCAGCACTTTAATGTCTACATTCAAGGAAGCCACATCACGTCATCCTGAAAATGATCTCTCAAACAAAGACGAGTACTGGTCCTTTGGACCCTAAACCCAAGGTCATACTTCTACAATGCACAGATCTGCTTCTGTCATGCATAAATAACGTATTAAGTATGTCCTTACTCCCAGAATATGTCCCTACCCCTTTCAAAAAGGCTGTAGTTAGGCCACTAATTCAGAAGGCAATACTAGGCCAGGAAAACTTAAGCTGCTTTCACCCAGTCTCCCTTCTAACGTTCATATCAAAGACACTGGAGCGAGTCGTGGCAGACCAGCTGAACTCATATATTGAAACTATCGAACCTTGCTAGTAATTCCAGTCTGGTTTTAGAGCTAATCACACCACAGAGTCAGCATTGTTTAGGATTTACAACGACCTTCTTACGAATGCAACTTAGGTAAGGCCTTTCTGCTTGTTTTGCTACATCTTTCGGCAGCGTTTGATACTATCGATCGCCAAGTCCTTCTCGAGCTCATTGCATCACGCCTAGGATTCACTGGCACTGCGAAATACAACGATTCAAGTTCTATCTAATTAATTTTTCACCGAGTATTTAATTGTGCGGGAAAAGGATCATTGTAGGAATCACTCAAGTATGGGGTACCTCAGGGGTCCGTGCTTGGTCTGCTTCTCTTCACAGTTTATTATCTTCCTCTTGCTGATGCGATCGCAAAGCACAATCCAGACTTTCTCTTCAATGCAGAGGACACTCGGTAGTATATTTGCATTGATTCCTCCCTGCCCTGCAAGCATCGAACTCTGTAGGCGCCCGGTGGAGGCTTGATGGATTGGCTTGAGAGCTGGTCGGGTCGACCAACGAGCGGTCGTCCGGGCTCAGCAGGAAGGGCAGCCGGGCTCTCAATTGGGGATAATAAACATGCTGGTGATGGTCTGGGAGTATATTTAGGTAATAAAGAGGCTGCTCACACTGACAGGGCGACTGATCGAAGTGATACTAGCTCGTTCTCGTCTTGAGAGTCAGGTGAATGCCAGGCCACACTCCTGCCAATCTCCGTGGAGTCAGCCGGATCATGAGACGTTTAGAATCTTGCATATACACTTGAATACCGATGGAGCACTGGCTGCCAAAATACATTCCTTGCACACTTAGTACCAGCCAGCCATGTGTTGCCATTGAACAAGCCACGTATGACAGGACAATCCTCGAGGTTAAGCCGCCGTTGATCTATAGCCTCACTATAGTATAGTATCCTAAGCCATCTATAGTATCATGGATGACGGACGATATCAATCCTACTTTCAGCTTTTGGGACTGCTAAGTTATACAAGGATTACACATCCAAGTTGGTCCATGTGATGTTTGTGACATCGAGTCACAGTCTATCCCAGAAGGTGCTTGCTTGGTTTATGAACAACTAATTCTGCTGTCAGGCTTGTCTGTCGTGAACGTCAAAGTTGCTACATGGCACTAATTCTCACTGTCCTGAACTCGCTCACCGTCAAGCAGCAAAGCAGTGCTTGGTTTGGGCTATTCGTCATAATGCCAAGACCAACTTTTCCGCGTCTTACTGACCACCTGCTAAGTAGCTATCCAGTTCGAGTGGCAAATTACTGTGACAGCTGTCACAGATACTCGGTTCCAGTCGGGCAGTGAGCCGACCAGTGTCTGGTCGCTCGCAAAAGTTAATAGCACGTGGATGGTCATAGCCAGCCAAGCAATCACAGCTGAAGAGTACTTGTTTTGGCCTCATCATTGATTCGCCTAATCCGAGCTGCCGGGCCAGCCCCACTTGGGCCTTGATTAGCTAAGTGACCAGACTTAAGCAAAGGTCAAGCTCACTGGTTAACAGGGACTTGTCTGACTCAAATTTTCTCACATTGGAAGGCATGCAGGAGCAATGGTAGGTTCTCAGCTTCTCAATACAAGAGCCGTGAAGGTCCGGATTTCCCTATACTGGCACACACGTCAGCAACAATTTGGCCGCCGGAAGTCAAAGCTCCACTGAAGCCATTTTAAATTTTAAACTAAAGCCATGGTAATTTAAGCATTTAGCTGTTTTAACGTACCTAGCTCGATATTCTGCTGCCAATCCTGCGCAACATCCAGCGTTCGGTTTCCAATAAACCTCCAGCAAGCAACCTTTCCCTCAACACTACTTACGTTCTAGATTTGTCCATACTCTCTGCAAGAAGCACATACACTAGCGATTCAGCAGTCTATTGGTAGGCCCGAGACAACTACTACTTATCAGCTGTCAGCAGAACGCTAATATGTCCCAGACGAGCTTAAGTCGGCTGATATCAGCTGTGGCAAACACGACTCGGCAATGGAGCAAAGCACTGCTGCACTGACCTCTGGCTAGATAACTAACTGTAAGGGCAGGGCATCGTACCTGGCTTGCCTCCTGATGCCTCCAACCGAACTCTCATATCGACTTATGCGCATACACCGATTGGCTCCCGGCTAGGTCCAGTAAACAATGAGCCCATTAAATCAAAAGTAGGACAGTGCACATTGAAACTGTGAGACTTTGTAACTCCATCACGGTCGGTGCTGTAGGTAACTAGACCTGGATCTATTAGCACTGGAATACCTGGAATGCTTTGCAGTGGGCACCACAGTGATGATGCTGGTCTGCATGAGCTGAGCTACAATCAGCAGCTGAGCGACACGAAGAAGACTTACAGGAGCTTGAGATTAGTTCTGAAGCTTTGCGAAAATTACCTGGCGACTTGCCGTGGCCAAAGGGGGTCAATCGCTGAGCCAAAGGCACCAAACTGTCAACCAATAATACTTCCATCATCTGAGAGGGGGGATTGAGTCAGGAAGCAGCAAGAGTTCTCTATTATCTGCACAAACAAGTACAAGTTGTAAAGTCTAATCTGACGTTACAGGTGAGGCAGTAGAATCAGCTATTGTGACTCAAATTCTTTTTTCTTCTCAGCTAAGGTAGCAGACGCAGTCAGAAGAAATGAGTACGGTATGAACACGCGATCCGTGCTCATCAACATATTTTTGTCTGTTAGCATTGACAGTGGTCAATTAGCAATCACAGTGACTGTTACATTACAATTTCGGACAACATCGAAGGGCTACTGATGCTGCCAGGCACACTCCCAGCAGCAGTTTGACAGAGCCCCAGCATTGCAGTGAACCGAAGTACGAGGTGCAGAGAGGCGGGTGCCGAAGAGCTGGCAGCAGCCGTTGCTGCTTGCAGCAGCTTCCTCCGGTGTTGAGCCCTCGAACAAGATGGCCACAAGAAGGGCCACAGGTAGCAGCATACACACAAGGGCCCGGTAGCTGTGGTGCCCCCTTTAGTCGACATCCGGCTGAGCGGCGAGGTGACGGTAAGATCCGTGAGACGAGAGTAAAGGGAGAGGTCACCGTGCCGTCAGCCGGCCGACATATGCATAACCAGGTCCGTGCTGGGATTCTGACCGAGGCGGTATGACTGACGAGCAAAGCACTCTGGACGGTGGAAGTGGTACGCATCGGTGGAAGAGCGTCCACAGCTCCGCCCAAAGCGAGGCCAAGGGCGGAACGATCCCACAAAGTGAACGGCCACCGGACGTCCATAGTGGCCGACACACACTTCTGCACGATGGACGAGCAGTAAATACATGCCAGCAGTAAAGTACACGCGTTAAAGCGCGTGGCTGCGATGAACTGTCGCGGCCATGCGCGGCTGCTGCAGCCGCACATGGCTGGCCGAACGGTCAGAGCATCCGAGGCGCTGCCCTGAGCAGCACTGCCGGTGCAGAGAGCAGGGGCGGCTCATGCATGATCATGATGCTAGTGGTGATTGCTCGCGGCTTCCTTCATGGCAGCGGCAGCGCTCGTCGGTAGTGTCCACTTGAGCTCGCGCCGCACGTAGAACAGGATGTAGGCTTTGCACTTGGCCACCGTCTCCACGTCGCATGCTGTCACTGTGCTGTCGTTGAAGTGATACCACTGGCCCTCGTTGAGTGCATACGCCGTGTAATGACCGGAGCCAGCGCTGTGCAAACGAGGGCACCTCAAGACTAAGCTTGAAGCGACGAGCGCACAGAAGGCATTCGCGATCGATCTCGCGAAAGCATGCTCTCACGCAAGCACTAACACGTGCACCCATACACTTGCAAGCTGGCACACCAACAGACAGACAGCCAGCGGCAGCTCGCTGAGTAGGATGTAGACAGCCACTGGCTGCTGGCCTTGGATAGCAGCGTAATCAACTCGGTCTGCCCCCCCCCCGACAGTGGCGTGTTAAACCAGCCAAGCAAAAGTAGCTGCAAGAATGCCGTGCGCCTACGCAGGCAGCGCTTACCCGGACCCGTGATGCACGACCACGGCTGCTAGGTCATAGTCGTTGCTGCCGCCCAGGTCCCGAGTGTTGTGCTGCAACGCGACAGGGGCCGATGGCCGATGTTTAGTGCACAGTCTGGCAACACAGGTGGCAACGTGGGCAAATCACTGGAGAGGGAGAAGAGGCTAGTGCACGAACGTCACTCAATGCAGCAGCTGCTGAGACAGAGAGATGACCCTTGCGGTTGTCACTATACAAGTCACAGCATACGATCGAGCGGCATTAAATTAAAGCTATTTCGAGCAGCCAGGGAACGGCAGTGCAAGTTTTACTAAAAAGATGCAATTCTATTTTGCCATTGCAAAGTCAGCACCAGACCTGCTACAGTGAAATAGCTAAGACCAGTAGCAAATTGGAAGCGATAAAGCCGGGTCCAAACTTAGCACCAGTTTTGTCAAATACTCACACCGCCACTCCGATTGGTCAATAATGACCCATCAATATAAAGAAAGGCTCCTTTTTGCAGAAATTGAGCATACACTACACTTTGTGGGTGGGATTCCCAACATTCAACACGCACAATAAACGAGTGCAAACACTTACCATGTTTAATATGTACTTGTTCATGCTCAGACCTCTAATGGGGAATTCGACATATGTTTCGACCTTTGAACGCATAAAGCTGCTCCACCTAAATCTCTTCAAATGCAGACATAGTACCTGCAAGACGGAAAGTTCAAGTACGCGACATAGGCAGGAAAGGAAGCAGAGCAATTGATAAGTGATAATAACATACACAGACACACTATACATTAAAGGGCAAAGATTGACACACACACACACACACACACACACACACACACACACACACACACACACACACACACACACACACACACACACACACACACACGGTTTTAGCTAAACTAAAAATGCTGTAATTTCAAAGGATACTATAATGTAAATAATCAATCCACAGCTTTGGTGGCACAGAAGCTGAGGACACAGCCTAGAAGCGATCCGGAGTTAGACAGGGGCATGGCTAAACGATCGAAGTCAGAGGTCAGTTTTAAGGAGAAACCTGAGCAAGCATTTCAGATCTGTAACCCAGAGCACGCGCATGAGGTAGCCTGAAGTGAGTGGCAGAACCTTGAAGTCTATAAGCTACCACATCAGCTTCACACTTAAGTCCGACTACTTTCAGCTACATAACATAGCTAAAATTCGGGCTTGTTTAGACAGGGATACCACATCTAAATTGGTCCATACATTTGTGACATCAAGTCTCTCGACTTCTGTAACTGGTCTATCGGCCTGTGCAAAACTCTGCAGCTAGGCTTGTCTGTCGTAAGCGGCGCAGTTGCTAGGTCACAGCACTTCTCGCCGACCTGAACTGGCCCCAGTCAAGCAACGTATCGACTTCAAGGTTCTGTCACTCACTTTTAGGTCCCTTCATTCTTTGGCTCCAGCCTACCTATCAGATCTACTCCCCACCAGGCTAAGCATCTTACCACTCAATTTTCGGAATCTAATCGTTTACCTATATATCGTACGAACCTCAAATCCTTTGGAGATCCTGTCTTTAGTTCGTATGGTCCCAAAAGCCAGGAACTCACTTCCGAGCTGTGTCACAACATCTCCTGACTTGTCCACATTTAAAAGGAAACTAAATACACATCTATTTATCACAGCATTTAGTGGGTCCATATGTGTGTTGGCACTGTGCATGCTGCCTCTAACCACACTTGCACGTTGGCCCTGTCCATGTCACCCCTAAACATGCTATGCTTAATAATAATAATAATACACTTTATAAAGTGCCCTAAGAGAACTCAATCTCTTTCTAGGCGCTTTCCATATGCTGCAAAGTAAATACGATCGAATGGTGAGTGGTATCATGCTTGATAAACAACATGAATAACATGGCTAGAGGTGACATGCACGCAACGACAACTACTCTCCAACTGCCGACTATGGCACATCTTTTTCAGCGGTCCTGAACTGCTACTTCTATGCTACTCACTACCTCAACTGCTCTCCTGACTCTGCTATGCTTCCCACTTTCTCTTTGTTGCGTGAGACGAAGTCTGTTGGCTACCGAATGCGTACCGAAAGCCACTTAGGCTGTGAGTGCGCTATACAAAACTCTCCTTCGTAACACCCACATGGTCTTTATGACTTTGTGGAGTTACTGACAGAGATACATTACATTACATTACAGGGTCAGCATGCTTGTTGTCATTAAACATGCTTCCACTAACCATTCGATCGTGTTTCC
Organism: Cristatella mucedo; assembly: GCA_009760855.2. Lineage (NCBI taxonomy): Eukaryota > Metazoa > Bryozoa > Phylactolaemata > Cristatellidae > Cristatella > Cristatella mucedo. The sequence goes on from WPIO01000057.1 coordinate 215,925, forward strand.
CTTGCAGCAAATGTAAAGTGCATAGAAAGAGATTGAGTTCTCTGAGGGCACTAAATCAAATGTATTATTATTATTATTAAACATATTATTACTATACATTTGCCTGCCGTGAAATTGAGAATGTTTGCTGCCATTCAAGTACAGCTGTCAGCAAGGGAGTTGTTAAGATCCATGTCACCATAATGCCGGGAACGATCAAAGCAGATAGAACTAAGAGTCACGTGCACAGGAATGACAGACTACAGAATAGTACAGAACTTATTAGTGTTTCATAGCCTACAGATTCACTTGGGCAAGACAATAACGGTACAAGACTCAGGCATCCAGCAGCAGCAGCAGCCAGAGCCAGTCGCAAGCTGAGCACGAACAAAATCGAGCGAAAGAGATCGGGGCTCTGAGTGTAGCACGTCACGACAGCATGCATGTAGATCACATAAATGAATCGTAGTATTATAATTTGATTTTGTGCATTCAAGCTTCAGACATCCGACTTGGCACACACACGCACACACACAGAGCAGGAGAGAGAGTGAGAGACAGAAGAGAGCAGACTACAAGCGCACCAAGAACCTGGATGCCGGATCTGCCGAGACAGGCCATCACTGCTGGTATGCAAGATCAGGCTTTGCATCTGAGGCTACCAATTATATAGCATCGATGATGATAGCGATTAGGCAGCTGCTTTCACTTTGCTGGTAGAGGACAGCCACCCAAGGTGCAGCAGAATAAGCCTGGGTCGACCAGACGTGTTTCTGCTTTGCAGGCACTCCTGCTCACCATGCACTCGTTTATGCCCTACGGCTCAGCCTGGCAGCCAGCGTTGCAGCAACACGTACATTGGGCAGACGACGTATCCAGAATTTCTTGGTGGATCGCTGTCTGCGGTTGCACGATCTGCACATGTACAGCTCTGTATCTTCCAATTCTTCCACATCAGTAAAGCTCTTCAGACAGTCTGCCAAAAATGATTAGCTGTCCTCAGCCTGAATGCGAACTAACTGCAGGCATCAGTCACACGAAAGAACTAGATGTTGCTGGTTGCGACTTCCGAGTCTTGGCAGGGTGACTTCGAGGGAGATGGAGTCATTGTGCATTGATGCTGCTGCCGTTGATCAACGAAAGCCAGCTACGTGTCGCCTGGTGCTCAGCTGACAGATGGTTACCTTCCATCGAACAACTGAGCAGGCCTGTTGCGAATCGTGCACTGTGAGGCTGGGACGAAGCTGAGAAATGACTAGCCAAGGCAACAGAGTGGCTAACCACTCTGAAGACAAGAAAGCATGAGTGCCAGGCATCTTGCCTAGACATCACTGGCGGACTATCCTACAATGAGAGGTCCCAATTCAATAGACGATTTCAGTGTATAAGTAAATGCCCGACTGCCATCACAGGGGGCTTTTAAGTATGGAACGCCTGAGATCTGTGGCTGGTCCCCAACTTTTTACAATCTATGCTCCTGCCTTCCAGCATATCAAACTCTTACCTCCCTTGAGCATGTATTGCCAACATCTGCACTTGGATGGCAGCCAACTTTCTCAAACTGAACGATGATAAAAACTAACATACCCAGTAATGGGAAAACCTAGTGACAATAGAAAGCTCAATCTAAAATGGGTTCGCCCAACATATCTTATGCAGCCTCTTCTGTCACTTGCTCAGGTTCTTTAAATCTTTTTCTAAGGACCACCAATCGGATATAGCCCAAAGGTTAGGTGCTCGCGTCGACCACGGGCTAGGTGAATGTATTTGATGACCGAGGTCATAGGCTCGAGCCCCAGTGGCATATGTAAAACGCCTGAATAGAGGATGAAGTTCTCTTAGGATGCTGCACAAATGAATTTAATCTATTTAGTCCTTTGGAGACTTTGCCTTTAGTTGAGAAGCTCCCAAAGCCTGAAACACACTTTCTGACCTGATATTATCCCATGACTTGATAATACCCAGTTGGTGACAGCAATAGCTCTACCGTTACGAATTGTCCTTTGTGTGTTTATAGATGCTCAAATTGTGCATACCATTACTATCCGAATTGACCTGATTCCATTCCTGCACATTAAACTGCCTACACGAGATCTATTCTTACGGTGTCATACGAATGTATTATTGTTATACATGGTCATCTGAACAATGCTCTAAAACGGCATCATCAGCTGCATTAAGAAACTGCCTTCTGATGAAGGAGTTAAAAGTTCCCTTAGGTCAGTTGCTAGAGGTTTAGGGCCACCGAGTCCTTTCTACTACCAGGGGTTTCGCTGTCAACACTAAGCTAACTATAGGGCTACGAGCATCTTATTCAAAAGCGCTGCCACCTCTCTTCCACTAATGCAAGCTGTGAGCAGCGATATACATCAAGCGTAGAAGAGAAGCAGTAAGCACTGCAGACGTAGACGATACAAGTGAGCTTACCTTCAAGCCGACACACCTGATCTGGTTCCTTCGATCGAATTCCCTTCGATGCAAAACTTGCCGGGATGTCTAGAGACAAGTCTGAAAAAATATGGTAAAAAACCATTCTTAACGCCTTAACAGTTAGTAGTTACAGCTCACGTCATGTGCATGACCACGTTGCTGAGAAATATGGTTTTGTAAGCCCTGAAATTAATGCTTGGTATGCCGTTCGTCTCTTTTTAATGCTTGTGCTCTCTTGACTGACAATGTATGCTCCTGCCTTGATTAACAGTGCCGCCGCCAATAAGGCACACAAACAGCACATGCAGCATCCCAAGTATAGCTGCGATTAAATGCAAACTATCAATCATTTTCAGAATTAACATCACTCAGCAGCAGCTTCAATTTCACATAATGGACAAAGGCATTCAGGGTTTACCCCCAAACTTCAAGCAAATGTGCATAAGCACTCTAATGCAAATGGCCTTAACGATAGTCTGGGTTTTAGAGCAACGATCCATATTTTATTTTCAAAATAAACCTGTCAAAAGTTACGATTTTAAAGTTCGACTTGCATACAGCGTTGTTTAGCTATGTCCCCGAAACTTAATGCCATTACGCATACGCTTTGTTATGCAAATTATCTCTACCATTTGCCGGCCTTACCAGTAGGCAATCATGCACGAGGCTTCGTACCATTTGCCGGCCTGAGAAATGAACTCGAAGTAGGTTTGGAAATGTTGCATATGGCACTGCATTCAGCATTTTCCTGCCGAATATAGCCTGATAACGCTTTTGCACAAAAAATAATAACATTAGCTTAAAAAATACGAGGAGGAAATTAGATAGCCTTAAACCATTCTCGTCGAATAAAAGTGATCAAGCAAATAGGTTTTATAGCAGCCCATTGTTTGCTGCTATGATTCAAGCACCGATGCCAAAAAGTCCTATCGCAAAACAGGCTGTTGGACGCATCACCATTGACTGTGCAGTGATAACTAGGGTATTATAATGCACATCAAACCAACAACCTCCCCACCCTTGTTGTGCCTGTTCTTCGTGCATCCACTTCGTGGTGCACTTCGGGGGGGGGGGGGGAGGCACCTTAAACACGACCAATCTGAACATGGCATGAAAGTGGCTGTCAGGTAGCAAATCAGGAACAGCATTTGTCTCCTGAAACATGAGCATCACGTTACCTACCCTCTCCCCGAATGCGATCTATTTTTTCCAAATATTAGGTTCAGAACCTATTGGCTTTTCTTACCTGGCAACCCACATTATCGGCTTAATATTTGAATATGCTATTATAGGAGTAATGTTCAGTACATGAAACTAAAAGCGTGAATGCCTTGCGCCGTCAAGGAATGCAGCAGCCTTGCTGTCGGAGCCAATAACCATAGCAACTGTGTCCCACTTGTTGGGAGCCATAACTGCATGGCTCCAAAACAATTCTGAGAACGGTTCCTTCTAACCAATTATAGGCCTACAACAAATGGGATTATTTTTTCCTTCGATGGCGATGCTGAGGTGGTTACATGAAGTGAGTGTCACAAAGTCATTCCTACCGACACTTTTTCAATACCTAGATAGATTTGGTCTCGAAAGCAGAATCTTTGTAGTGCAATAATTTGCCGTTGGCAAGAAATGACAGAGGCAGTCTCAGCCTTAAGTTACAGAGCGAAATCATAGTATTGACATGACATTAATATGGCGGTTGCTTATCGAGTGGAATTAAGACATAATTTCGTTGTTGGCGACGGTCAGGCGGCATGAAAGTAGAAGGCAGCCCAGGTCGCTTCCCCTCTGTAGGGGGGGGGGGCCAAAAATGCTGCCGCCCCTCCCCTGACTGCGCTACTGGTCGCGGCCGTCATAAAAGGAAAACAAGATTGCAATTCTAATGCAACGACAACTACTCTCCAACTGCCGACTGTGGCACATCTTTTCCAGCTTCCATCCTGAGCTGCTACTTCCATGCTACATACTTCATTGACCGCCTTCCTGGCTCAGCTACGATTCTCACTTTCTCTCTGCAGTGTGAGATGAAGTCTGTTGGCTACCGCATGCTCACCAAAAGCTGCCACTGCTTTGAGTGAGCTACAGAAAATTCTCCAGCATAACACTTACTCAGTGATTGTTTTTACATTGCATGAAATTTGGTGGGTAACCGATGAACACTATTTTCAACAATTTAAAATTGAAACCATAGCTCTTGAGATTATTATTAAGAAATGGCACGCAGATCGTAGTATGCAAGTACTGGCATGTGGATCGTAAGATCGTAGTATGCAAGTACTGGCATGTGGATCGTAGTATGCAAGTGCTGGGTCTCTTGCTGGGCCGAGCCGTTGGAGGCCTTGTGCTAGAGAATGTGCTTGCGAAATTGCATGGAATTATGTGGCCTAACCTGGAACACTATTATCTACAATGCATAATAGAAGCCAAAGCTGACACACACTGCTTCGGAAATGGCAGATGGATTGCATTTCAAAAGTGCAGGGCCACTTGCTAAGTGGGGCCACTGAAAGTCAATTACATGAGAATGTGCATGCCCAATTACGTGAAATTGTGTGAGTAAACCCAAAACATAGACGTTTAAAATGCAGAGTCAAGACCACACTTGCCCGACTCGTATTTCACAAATAGCAGGTGAATAGCAGTTCAAAAGTGAAATGGGCCCTCCCTAGATCAGGCTGTTAAATAAAGGCCATACGCATGAGTCCTGCACATATGGAAGTAAATGAAATTAAAAAATATGGTTAATGATTGTGGAACACCTTTGTCTGTTATTCGAAATTAAAATCGCAGTCGGGGAGATGTTTATTTTGGAAACTGAATGTGGATCATTTATTCGGCGGACCTGCCCGGTAATGGCTGACAGCCCAGGCAGCCAACCATTTAAGGATTTCGCCATCGCTGGGTCTACAGGACGAGCTGGGCGTAGAGAACGAACGTGCCACAGCAGCAGCAATCCATCTCACCGAGGTATGGATCGTGTTTCTTCGACTCCATTCGGCACTCCAAGCAAGTGACCTCATTCTGCAGGATGCCACCAAACACCATTGTGACGACCGTGTGGGAGCTGCGTGCGCCTGACGTCAGCGGCTGGTAGTAGAACTGCGAGGCAGATGTCGATGCAGCCGACAGTGACGTCGACAGGCTGCCCAGGCTACTGGCGGCGCCACCTAGTGGCAGCAGCGCTAGAAGCTCCTCGTGCAGCCGATCGAGCAGGTAGCGCATGAACTCGTGGGCGTCCTGCTGCTGGTAGCCACTGGAGTAAACATGCGAGTTGTGGGGCGCCGAAAATGACGGGCCGCCAATGCCCGGCCTAGGTCGAACTTCATACGCATAACATACGCATAAAACAACGCATAAAATAGGCATAACAATGTCGTCCCCAAGCGTACACAGTTACACGAGGAGAGACGATGCAGAGGGAAGAGAAGCAAAGGAATTGCATTCAATTGTATGCTAGCAGTGGGCTCTGAGCTGAGCTGCGTTGCATAAGGTCACCTATCTACCACGTGATCCGAGCCCAGCCCAGAGGCCGACTGACGGGAACCTCTCCTCGGCTCTACACGGCTACTGCAGCTAGTGGGCAATTCCGTAGTGGACCGGCATAATTTTTTAATTCATTTGTATAGCACCTTAAGAGAACAGGATTTCTATTCAGATGCTTCAAATATGCCACAGGGTTCGAGCCCACGACCTCGGTCGTTAAAGGTGAGTACCTTAACCCAAGGCTGCATGCCTCAAGCCATCGTTGTGGCTGGACAGGCGGGTCTAGCTGGCCTCGCGAAAGTCCTGGACCCTTCAGGGCAACAACCAAGGCCATGCTTACTAGTGGCTACACTCAAGGCCGTCGGTTTTTACGCATCGCATAAAGCGTAAAAGGAGATTGTCGACTAAATCTTAAAACAGAGACTTTAACTTGCATGCAGATGAACTTAGCCCTGCATGTTCCTGCCGACATTGCTAGGGTAAAGATATCTATTTTTTGCTCGGGAGTACGAAGTGTATACTCTAATCCCTTATGACTTATATAAATAGAAAACACCAGGTATCTCACAAAAACATAGTGTCAGTGGTCAGGTCAATGGTATTTAGAAATTCTCTGATTTTTCTGTAAGGCATGGCTCGGACGTCATGTTCGAACACGAAGCGTGCATTGAGCTGCGATCCGCGAATCAGTGAGGGTGAGGCGGACATGACACACTAAATTAATATACATAGAAGTACCCTCAAAGGAAAGGATTGCATGCTCTTCTTAAACCTAGAGCTCAGCAGAGCAAAACAATCACAGCGGCAGCTGTAGCCTTCCTCCACCACAAATATGTGCGCGCACGCGAGCGCACACACACAGAACGATCGATGAAAGGCAGGCAAGTGCAAAACATTGACCAAGGCGTTGACCCACATGGCAGCATAGAAATAAAACGGATGATAGAATGAACGACCTTACCGAAAACGTGGAACCACTTTCCATATGACCGTGAACAGTGATTCTGGAGAAATGGCAGATTTGCTCTGGCTGAGAGCATTCAGCGTTTTCCTCAGCTCTTCGACCAGTAGCCTGAAAGACGCAACGGCACTCGCAATAAGAAGGTACATCACAAATAGTGCCCAGATTAATCATACTACGAATGATGCACAGCTGGCGGTGCACGACCAGCGCGGCACACAGCTGAGTAGAGCATCAGCGCTGGCCGGCTGCGGCCAATTGCTGCTCAGAGAGAGTGAGCTGCAGCAGCCCAACACAAACCGCTACAATGCCAAGTGGCTATCGTTGGCAGAGCAACGTTGTGCACTCCTGCCCTGAGTGACGACTTACGCATCGTCCATCGGATTGGATCGAGTCACGCGCCTGAGCAGCCTCCTAGACGGTTTGCAGTTCTCGAGCGATGGCAGCTGCTTTATGTAGCCCGAGAACTCTTGTATGTTGCTGCAACGACAGGTGCGACGAGATGCCAGAATGATTGCATCCACAGCTGCTGCAAGACGACGTCACGAGCACCTCTGGGGCAAGCCAGTTGGAGCTAACGTCCGGTCGGCTTGCAGTCGACCGAGCATGCAGCCGTGGCTAAATAAGATGCCATCTCACCCACTCACCAGTTGTCCGCAAAGCTATCTGATTAATACACCGATGCATGGTCAACAAACAAGACAACAGAGTTACAAAGATGACCTAGAGAAAGTCCACGGTCGAAGTGTAAGAGATGCTATGCTTCTTGCCTTGACTCTCGGAGGTTATATGCTCAACTCAGTAGCCAAAGACATATTCTTACTTTATAGCACAATACAATCATTTTGGGCTGCTTAAAGCTATGCAGATTCGGCTCAAGGTTCAGCTACATTGTGATAGTAGATGTGCACTCCAGCATTAAGTCTTGCTCCACCACAACAAATGCAATACATGAATTGGTCAAACAAAGCCAGAGAGCCGATCGCAGCCACATGATCCACTAAACCGTTATCGCAGCAATAGGCTCTGACAGCTAAGGCAATGTTTGCATTAAAACTGCAAAAAAATTATGTGGCTGTTTTGGATTTTGGGTATGTAAACATGATATTTTTTAGGACGAAAATCTGCCTTTTTTCATAGCTTTTTGCTTCATACGAGCTCTCTTATGTCTGTTCAGTTACTGTGGGCTTTGGCTAACCACCGACAGAGGGCCGACTTCGTCCGGCTCGTTTTAGCGCTTATTTCAGGTTGCCTACAAGATCACCACTCGACAGCACCAACAAAAAACGACGACTGTGGCCCTTGCAAAAAACAGGCTTAAGCAACTGAAAAGTGGCACCGACATCAGCCCTAGAGCGATCAGGCATCAGCCGGCACCACGTGAGCGGCACCATTACAACAGGCGAAACGAGACGCTTGAGAAGTCTAGCAACAGTATGTACGATGCCTGCCAGCCAACGAAGCATAGCAACTATAGCAAGTACATGCTTCAAAGCCCAGAGACTGTAGCAGAAATACTGGTGTCACAACTTCAAATGCTTTTGACCCGTGGTTGATCATCCAAGAGTAAGGTGCTCCCACTTCCTTGCTGCCTTTGGTCGTGGGCTGAGTCCTTCAGCAGACGATCATAGATTGCCCACTTTAAGCTGAGTGATTGGAACAAAGGCTTTGCTATCACAATATAATCGAGGCTGCTGAACAATCAGCCGACCTTTACTTCTGGACAAAACTTTACAGAAATAACTGGAAGGTCATGTCAACCCCCTGCAATAACGTACACCCTGCATCGGCAAAACAAGCGCTATTATTTTTTCCACACTCAAGATGAATTAAACTAGCAAAGACACTCGTCAGTCAAAGTGGAGGCCATGCTGCCCTTCCAGCAGCAGACTGTGATGAAGCGAAAGCAGCAGCAGCACAGTTCAGGAGTGTAGGGAGTACAGAAGCAAGCCGTGGCCTCAGCTGCTGATCTAGTACCTGAGCGACTGCAGAACGGCGTTCATGAAGCACGTGTTGCCCAGGTTCCGAAGGCCTACAGACTTGGGCCGCAAGCTGCCGCCACCATTTCTGCTGCCGCGAGGTCTGCCCACCGGCAGCTTGGCAGCCTTCCCACGCTTGGGCAAAACGGCCACCGCAGAGCCGTCGCCGGAGCTGAGAACGGCTGCCGTGCGCTTGGGTCGACCTCGACTGCGGCGGGCGACAGGAGGGCTGCCCACGATGTTACCGTTCTCCTGGTTGCTCATGGAGCTGCTGCGAGAAGCACAATCAAAGGAAAAGACACAAAAGAATTACCGAGTGCCTCACGATGAGCTGCATAGCAACAACAATGACACTAATACATTCGCATAGCAGCATCGGAGAACTGAATCTCTGTCTAGGCACAGATGCTACACACGTGCGATTCTCCCCGGTCCCCCATTTGGCAGCAGCGGAGTGTGATGGTCTTCAAAAAAAATAACAATATAGGACACCAGTTTCAGGATGCAGGCATTCCTCCCAGGGAAGAGGCTTTGCCTGGGCTCCCAACGCCTGAATAACCAATCACACACCTAGAAGTTCAACGTTCAGTCACGACGCCACTACATGCACGGACCCACAGACCAGTATCACCGAGTGCAGCCATACTATAGACTAAGGGATGGGAGGCATGCATGCACACGACCTTCATAAAGAAAAGACGAGTGGAAATCGGTGGCACGAAGCTCGAATTTCAAATTGATATTATTTCACACCGTCGTTTAAACGATTCCCCACTCAACCTCATACCACTGGGCTTGTGCGTTCTCAACCAAGTGGGCCGCAATGACGTTGGTCACTACCAAAATAAGTAAAAAATCCACCCCTAACCATCTGTTCAAAACTCCGACTGGGTTGCACATTAAACATTGAGCTATCGCTCAAAAATACCCACAATATTTCGCACCTTTGAGTGTGTGTTCCTTTTCTGAGTATAATGTTTCAATAAGAAAGACATTATCATAAACATGTAGCTAGTTTGCCTCATGCTATTACTTTTACTTGTGAGTATAGCATGAAACATACGTCGACAACCAAAACGAATGTTAAGCAGTCTATTTTCCCTAACGGATGGCATTCCGACTAGCCTCCCACATGCTCAAGATAATTCTACAAAAGCCGCCAGCACCACAGCCCGGTTGACCCAATCGCTTGATGGGAAGGAGAGTCTACCAAACTGGGGATTGGTCCCCGGAGCCTTTCCCCGGTCAGAGCAGCTCCTCACACCTGCCTGTGCCACCAGTTCTCCACAGGATTGCTTGCAAGAAACAGGCAGCAGCGTGAAACAGGCAGGCACTGCCATTATAATCATTGATTACCACCTCTTCTCCTGGCAGAAAAGGCGGAGCTGCGTCAGGCTGTCCGAGTCGCTGTCATTGACGACATACTCGTCGCAGATGTAACTGCAGCGAGAATCGATGGCTCTGCTTGATATACACGCATGATATATACATATATATATATATCCACACGCACTGCACATCGGCCGAGTAGCAGCGGCAGATGCCCCAAAAGAAGCTGGCAAAGCGAGCGTGCCACCGACAGAAGCGGTAGCATTGCAACGAGTGGGGGGAGCCAGTCACCCGACAGAAGTCGCTAGCCGCTCACCAGTAGACGGCGCAGCTGGTGCAGTCCATGCACACCGGATGCTGACCTGAGCAGCTGTCGAAATGCTTCTTGGCGTGGCCGTGAACGTATCTACAGCACGCAAGAAGCTGGTCGAAGGATGGCCGCACTTTGCTGCGTACGGCCCAGTGGCAGCAATACGATGACAGCCGGGACTGCTGCCGCACTGGCAGCTTGCCGAAATCAGCGGATCAGGCAAGCTTCGACCCAGGCAGCCCGACTCGCGGCCACCTCGGCAAGGGAACAGACGGGCAAAAAGCAGCACGCAGCACTTGCGACAAACAGCGCTAAAGAGGCAAACAGTGACAGTTACGATGATGATGATGATAGTAATATCAAATAATGCACAATTTGTATCCATTGGAACCTAATCACTTTCCAAGCACTTTACAGATGCTCGAAAAGAAGCACGGATATTGGTTAACAAGCACATTAAAAACAATTCCCATTGGACGGGACAAATGCAAGGGGGGGGGGGAAACAGGAAGGTCTTTAGCTACTTTTCAAATGTCAAGTCACGGGTTGTCGTGACGTCGATCGAGAGAGCAAGAGGCAGGCTCGAGGAGCTATGAAATGACGACACGGTCTCCGAAGGATTGAAGTCGATGGGCAGCAGGTGCACGTCAGAGAAGTGGTGTAATGTGGCAACTGAGAAGCTCACGACAGACGTACGACAGCTCCCGAGACTCACGCTGGACCAGCAGTAGGCACGTTTGTCGTAAGCAACGTTGGAGAGTGGTACAACTAGGAGCGAAACTAGGTTCGAGGGAGTCCGCGGGCTGAGGTCGATGCCGGCACCGGCCAGCGCTGCTAACTCCATGCCCTACGCTGCTAACTCCATGCCCTACGCTGCTAACTCCATGCCCTACGCTCGGTTGCTATAGCGACACATGGCTTAGATAACGATATAACGACAAGAAAAGTGAGCAAAGTGCAGCTGCCTGGCTCGGCCAGCTGTCCATCACTGCCACACACCAGTCGCTCCTGCCGAGTCGACAGGAAAGCAGCCAACCTCTTACGGATGCCTCTTGCTGGGGTTGCCCACAAAAAAGCACCCATCCGGAAGAAATACCCCGAGCACAAAGAGCCTTCATTGTCTGAGTCGGCATTGCAGCAATCGTATCGAGCAGAGATTTCAGAGTAAGTGCTTCACAATGCAACATTATCGTTGCATCTCCATTTAGCTAGCTAGCTAACACACGGAATTGATCCGACCAAAAGAGTGGCACCACATTAATAGCTTGTTCTTTCGGTAAACTCCAGGTCTGTTAACGGCCGAGCCTGCATTGTACAGTGCTAAAGGAATAATTCACTGCTTGATACCTATGCTAAAGCCACCAGGCCACTCACTGTAGCTGGCTATGGACATGGCTTCGAAGCTAGCTTGCAAATCCCCGAGGCTTGACCGTGTGTTTCCCTTGCTAAAAGAACTAGGATGGCTGCCGATTGATCAAAGGATACAGAGCTAAGTTCTTACGCTGACCCACAATACCCGCCACGGCTTGGCTTCTCCATACCTATCTGAACTGCTGCACCAGTTTCAGCCCCTTGTGCCCTCAGGTCTCTGTGGACAATACATTAGCTGTTCCATTCATCTGCTTTAAGACCGTTGGCGAAAGAAGCTTTTGCTTGCTTGACTGTGGAGCTCACTTCTACAATTCTAACACAACGACATTTACTCTCCTGCTGCTGACTATGGCCTGTATACTGCCGGCACATCCTTTCCGGCGGTCCTGAGCTGCTACTTCAATGTTGCTCACTACTTCAACTGCTCTCCTGACTCTGCTATGCTTCCCATTTTCTCTTTGTTGCATCAGATGAAGTCTGTTGTCTACCGAACGCGTACCGAAAGCCGCTTTGGCTGTGAATGCACTATATTAAATTAAATTAAATACTAGCTGATTCAACAGCCTATTGTGTTTAGCGACAGATGAGCATTTACAGCTATCGCCACCGCTTGCAGTGGCGATAAAGGATCGCCCACCGCAGGATTCGAACCCACGACATCGGGACCGAGGTCGTGAAAAGCAACCGCCTTACCTAGTGCGCCATCACTATACAAAACTCTCACGTGTAACATCAATATAGTCTTTGTGGCTCGGTGGAATTACAAACTGAGATACACATGCTGACTATTAAAATGAAGGTGATTCAGTTATGGGGAATTCCCCGATATTGGGTATTTTTCAGCCAAAATTTCACACAGAAGGGGCGAGATCCCGCTGGGCACAGCCTGAGCACAGAATAAATATGTCCTTAAGCACAAGCCTTGCCTCGGCACCTTCTAAAAAGTCTGCTGCTATGTCACTCATTCAGAAGGCAGCACTAGTCAAGAACTTGAGAAACTTCTGCCTAGTGACCTATGGTTGTACATATCAAAGAGAGTAGAACGAGTGGTGGCAGGCATGCTAAATTCTTCAATAACAAACTTCAAGCTCGAGTCCTGCAGCTGACGATTCTATATTTCCCATTGCAAGCAGTGGTGATAGCTGCTAAGGCTTTTCTGCCAGCTACGAGCATACAGTTCCATAGTCAAGTCGGCCTACTTTCGGCTACTTGACATCCCTAAAATTTGGGATTGCTTGAACAGGGCTACCCTATCGAAGTTGGTCCAGGCGTGAGAGCATGTCTCGAATTCCTTAACTAACAGGTCTTCATGTCAATTAAATGAGATACTTGCAGTTTCTACACAACTCTTACGGTAACAATAATAACACATTTGTATAGCACCCACTGAGAACTTAATCTCTTTTTAGGCACTTTACGAGTGCTGTAAAGGAAGCTTGCCTGCTGCGAGCACACAGTAGTCACATTTCACCGCTTTTCATCGACCTGTACTGGCTCCTGATCAAGACTTCAAGGTTGCGTCGCTCACCTCTCGGTCCCTTCATTGGCTGGCCAAAGCCTACATATCCGAACCACTTCCACTATCATGCCAGGCATCGTGCCACCAGCTATTGTGACTCAAATCGTTCAGCTGAACGTCAAACCAGCCTTGAATCTTTTGGAGATCGTGTCTTTAGATTGTTTCCACAGCTAGAACTAACTCCCAACTGACGATAGGAACCACTTACATTATATATATATATATATATATATATATATATATATATATATATATATATATATATATATATATATATTACATACCCATTAACAAAGAAGCTAACAACACACATGTTCTTCACAGGATTTGCTACATCCATGCGGAGTGTTCTTTATGTGCCGATGCGCATTGATGCTATGTGGGCTATCATTAACGAAATTGACATGCTTTCCTTACAACATTAGTAAACTGACCGGAGAAAGAGCTAGCGAGATTGACCTCTTCGGGGAGCTATACTTACTTGCAGCATGACAGCACCACAACTAGAACTTTGCAGCAGTAGCGGACGGGGGAGGGGGCAGCGGCCCCTACTCATTCAACTTGGGTGCATGTGCTTACAAGAAGTTGCAGCCCTTCAAGCCTCAGGGGTCCGGAGTTAGAACCGGTGTAACCGAATGCTGATTCGGGGTATTCTTTGGAGCTCCGGGAATCAAATGTCTTAGCTGATTCCTTTCTTCCAGCTGTCTCTGTCTCTCTCTATCCTCACATCTATCTTTCCCAATCCCAATCCCATCTTGGCCCGAGCAATGCGTATTCAGCCGATTTCACATTGTTGAATGGTCTTTGACGAGGCAAGAAGGCATACATTAAAAAAGCTGTCTTACTTCTGGGCTATGCTGCACACTTACGCCCCTGTGCATAGTTGTGCAAACAAGTGCAGCTGCAGAGGCTTGAGCAGTAGAGGCCTGAAAGGCCGGCAGGGACTGCAGGTAGGAGCCAAAGAGCTGCAAAGTGTACAAGCTGCAGCAAGCAGATGCACACGTGCTCACCTTCCACAGTGCACGACACCGCATTTGCAGCAAATCCACGGGCTGTCAGTCGTCTGGCAATCTGCAAAGCATCATCTGATGTGTGAGGACAGCAGCAGCAGTAGTGGTTTGGGGCTGGGCAAAATAAAACAAGCGATTTGCCGACACTAGATCAGCTCAGACCGACCACCGCCAAGCCGTATCTATTGCTGTGTGGGGCAAGCGTGCCAGGCCGAAAGCGTAGCACTCTGCAATCGATGGTGGTTGTCGGAGCTGTGGCTCCACCGATGGCCGGGGTGGGATGGATGCGTGTGGGTATGCGGACAATGGGCAGACAAGAGTGTCGTTACACTAAGTGCTAACGTTCATGCGGTGTGCGCTTGCGTTGATCTCGGACGTCGGAGTCGACTGCTGACTCAGCCATCTCGGGAAATCCGATTAATAGGGCCCAGCGTTCAGTGCGGGACTGCGGTCGGGTCAGCTGAGCGCTCTGCAGAACACTCAGCAGCGAGCTGCCAAAGCGAGCTGTGGATGGCTCAGTACCATCACTGAAATAGCAGCAACATGGTCACCTTCGCCGAGCAAGGTGCCGGCGACTTTTGAGAACTGAAGGCAGGCGTAAACAGCGACCAGCTGAACGATGGGTAGCTAAGTCTGCCGACGTGTGAGCAATCTCGTTAGAGCCACAAACTGCTGCACTCGTGAGTCGAGAGCTGCTCGAAAGAGGCGAACAACGACACGAGAGGTAGAAAGCACTATGCCTGCTGCTGCATGGCACATGAGTCGGCAAAGGAATCGGTTAAAGAACACGAACCGAGCTCTGTCGCGACAGAACCCTTTCGACGACTGGCTGAAAGAAGACTTTTTTTTAGGCTGCAACATGATGAACCGACAGCTGCTCACCCTTTGGAGCACACTTACGACAACTTTCCAGTGTAATGCACACTTGATATTAGTAACAACAATAATACATTTGTATAACGCCACCAGAGAGCTTGATCTCTTTCTAGGCCCTTGACATTTGCTATGAAGGAAGCATGATCACATGGTTCGAGGTTACATGCACAAATGTTAACAAGCACACACTTTCCATGACTGTATGACTCACATGCTTTCGGACGCACGCGCACAATCATCCACACACCGATGCACACACATGCACGGACACAGAGACACAAACACGTGCGTTTATCCGTGAGCATCGCAGGAATTTTCTATTGCACACTCAAACGTATAATTAATTAAAATGCACAATCTGCAGCCACTAATTTACAGATCATGCCAAGAAGCATAGATGAGGAGCATGGTTTGAGTGACAAAACCAAGACGCTGCCAAGCAGAGGCTGTAATTACGATAGCCTGCTAACAATGAAGTGACAGAATACAATTTGCAGTAGCACTGGGATCATCCTAAACAGGTATTGTAGGACCGATTTGGCCAAGCCAGTTTTAGGTTTCGGCCGATGCACTACGACAGCTGAGTCCATTGTGATTTCCCACTGTATTACCAAATAAGCCTGTCAGCAACAAATGCAAAACACTTAGGCTACAAAGTCCACTCAAGACTACACGCAATCGATTACAATATTCACGACTACTTCGCATGCACCAGAAATCCTACACGAACACATTCCACGGCACTCCGACGATAAGCACGTCAGGTACAGAGACTGCGAATATGGCTACCGAAGCAAATTTGTACGAAGGATGCGGCGTACGCGAGGCTTGTGTGAGGATCGAAATGGAACGATTGCTCGCAAGATACAGGCAGTGAACTTGCCGGACTCATAAGACAGCAGAAATTCACATAATAATTTGAGAAAGATTTACAACGATTAAAATTTTCTTCGAAACGATTATCAGGCGATTCCAAACTCGAAGGAGACGGTTCAACAGAGCAGCGCGTGCGAGCGGTGGGAGTCGAAGAACCCCAGCACCCGCCAAGAGCTAAGTTAGTCGAAAACACCACGAACCGATAGGCAAACTGGGCTTCGCAAGTACCAAAATCGAGGTGCAAAACGAACCTGCGCACTCCATGAATTTAGATTTCTTAGCTGGTGCTGAGACAACGCAACCGTCCCGTAGATGGGGGCATTCCATGGCGATTACAGCGCTCCGCAACTTGCTTTCAATAAGAGATGTCTGACCTTGAAACAATGCCAGCTAAGAAATAACACGGCGCGCTAGCGCACCGGCAGAGCGAGGCGCGGGCACACCCAAAACTAGATCCCGCAAAATAACGCGGGTTGATTTGAAAGCGATGTGTTCGGCGGCCGGGGATGTCCTTCCGACTTGGTGAGATTCGATATCATTAAATAAAAAAAGTTAATAAAATTTTAATATAAGCATAAATAAAATTATCATCGGTAATAACTCAGACAAGAGCGACCGGTTGTAGGGTCTTGTCGCGTAGCTGGATGTACGAGTAGGCGTGCGTGGCTCGCCACAGCTAGTCAAGTAATGTTCGTTGTATGCTGCTCCCACCAGACTAGCGGCCGGGTGCCCGCACGTGGATCTATCCGTCCGCCTTGTGTATCGCGGCGCCGTTCCTGAAGTCTCGTCACACGGCAATTACGGAAGGAAATGCCGACTGGCGAGATATTCGATGGTGCTCTTTCTGAGCATCTAATTCGTTCGACTTATTTGGCGCCAGACGGAGACGTGGAGCGCGGAGCGGTCCGTCTCGGCAAGCTGATCGCGCGCCTAAGAGTGCCGCCTCTGTTCACCACGCTCCGGCTGAACACGCTCGTCGCCGCCGACGCCGCTGCTGCGGTGGCGGCGGCCGTCGAGCGGCAGTACGCCGACAGGGGGCTGGCCCCGCCGCGCTGGTACGTCCACCCGCTGCTCGACGACCTACTGGTGGTGGAGAACGCCGGACCGCGCGAGGGCCTCGCGCGGCACGATAAGGAGGTCGTCGTCGACGCGCCGTGCGGCGCCGCCGTGCTGCGCGGCGCGAACGTGTTCGCGCAGGGAGTGCTGGGCGCGCCGACCGGCCTGCGGTCGGGCGACTCCGTGTCGCTCTACGCCGACGTGTCGGCTTCGTGCCTGAGAGGCTGCGTCAAGCCGCTTGCCGGACCCAAGCTGTTCGTGGGCAACGGCCGAGCGGTGCTGAGCAGGGACGAGCTGTTCTGCGGCGGCGGTGGCGACGCGCGGCGGCAGGAGCCGCCGCGCGGCCTGGCGGTCGACGTGACCGAGCCGCTGTACGAAGCGCCGCGGCTGGCCGACCTGCTGCCGGCTCTCGCCTTCGCGCAGAACCTGCCGTCGGTCGTGTGCGGTCACGTGCTCGGCCCTCGGCCCGGCGAGCGCGTGCTGGACATGTGCGCGGCGCCAGGCGGCAAGACGACGCACCTGGCTACGCTCATGCGCAACAAGGGCACGCTGATCGCGCTCGACAAGTCGAAGGCCAAGCTTCGCTCGCTCGAGGACGCCCTGACCCGCTGGGGTCTGACGTGCTGCAGCGCGTTCGCCTGGGATGCGACCCGGTGCTGTGACTCCAGCAGCCGCCGGTCCGACGACGGCGCTGTGCTGGACGGACGCAGCGAGCTGCTGCCGCCCTACCCGCCGGGCTCGTTCGATCGGATCCTGCTTGACGCGCCGTGCAGCGCTCTCGGCCAGCGCCCGTGCCTCGGGTACGACCGCGGCCTGACGGAAGTGACGTCGTTTCCGGCGCTTCAGCAGCGCCTGCTCGCATCTGCTGCCGAGCTGCTGCGGCCCGGCGGCACGCTGGTGTACAGCACGTGCACGCTGCCTCTGGCAGAGAACGAGGAGGCCGTGGCTTGGGTGCTGGCCGCCTGCCCATCGCTGCAGCTCGAGCCACAGACGCCACACATCGGCGCACCTGGCTTGCCGTGCGACGGCCTGAGCGCCGAGCAGCTGGGCATGCTGCAGCGCTTCGATCCGGCGGCAGAACTCGGCGGCTCCTCGCCCGCAGCTGCGTGCGATTGTGACACGATCGGATTCTTCATCGCCAAATTTATCAAAAAAATCACTTGAGCCGGTAGTAAGTAATTGCTGTCGACTGCCCAGTATGTAGACTGCCCACTCTCTTTCTATCTTCCCTTTTGTTCACTCTCCATCTCCTCTCATTCACTTTCTTTTGTTACTCTAGCTCTCTCCCTCTTTCTCTGCTTTGTCTCCTGCATTCAATATATTTTTGTAGGTGTATGCATATACTCTTACTTCCAGTTTACGAACTCCCACAATATAGCATTTCATTCTCTTAGCCGTTGGGCACTAAAGCTGCACGATTGGAGTAATGTTCACAGAAGTGAAATGCCTACACAGGAAACCCAGGGGCCCTAAACTGCTATTCCTGCACCCAATGATTGAGTTAGACTGTTCGGCAACCGGGAACAAAGCTACAAATGGTGCCCCCTCCCCTTGTCGAAAATTGCTGCAAAATAGCTCCACCGAAGAAGAAGCGAAAACAAACTAATAGTAGCAGGCATATTGAGTCGAGAACATTTAGGTCCCTTCATTCTATGGCTCCAGCCTATCTGTCAGATATACTAACCCATCAGGCCAAGCATCGTACCACCCGCTTCTCGGAATCCAACAGTCTAGAAATACCTCATATACAAACCTTAAATCCTTTGGAGACCGTGCATTTAGTTCATATGCTCCCAAAGCCTGGAACTCCCTCCCGACCTGCGTCAAAACATCCCCTGACCTGACCACATTTAAAAGGAACCTAAAAACACACCTATTTAGGACAGCATTTAGTGGGTCCCTGTGATTCGTCTTTGATGTGCTTATGCGTGCTGACACTGTGCATGCTGCCACTAACCACATTTGCATGCTGACCCTGTGCATGTCACCCCTAACCATATTATTCATCTTGTTTGTTTTTCAAGCATGATTTTACTTACCATTCGATTGCATTTCACTTTACAGCAAATGTAAAGCGCCTAGAGAGAGATTAAGTTCTCTGAGGGCGCTTTATCAAGTGAATTATTATTATTATTATTATTAACATTTTAATAGCTGTAGTAGAGATACAAGGTACCGTATTTTTACGAATATAAGCCGCACTTTTTTCCAATTTTGTTGGCAAAAATAAACCTGCGACTTTTACACTGCAAATCAATATTTGACACCAGCAGGAAGAATTAGAAGAGCCAGTATTGAACATGTTTGTGCATGGGTTTTACATGAATTAAAACAAAAGTCATTAGTCACAGTTCAAGAGGACAGGAATTTCAAACATGCTGGATGGAACTGAAGAGGATGCAATCGGTGAGGAAAGTGACAATTCAGAAGTTGACAATGTTGCAGAAGACTACATAATTTATTTATATAGCGCCCCAAGAGAACTTAATCTCTATTCAGGTGCTTCACATATGCCTCGGGGTTCAAGCCCTTGGACCTCAGTCTGACCTTGGTTGGGGCGAGCACCTTAACCACTAGACCAACCGAGCTCGGCTATGAATATATTAGCAGTAACGACGAGTTTCTTGCTAATTGCGATGATTAAAAGCAAACTTATATTACTAAAATAAGCTATATACTCAGTAGTAATATTTTTCAAAAGCATTTTCAAAAAATTATGTCTAAATTAATTTGTGACTTGGGCGTGACTTATACTCGAAAAATACGGTAGCTATCTCGGTCTTCGGTGCAGAGTCGTAACGTATGCAGAGCATTTTAAGTCACCTTTCGTTGTTCAGCTCTGTTTCACCAACGTCTGAACAATAGAAGCCTTCAAGATCTAGAAATTGCTGGCGGAATTTGGTCTCATCTAGTGTTTTCAAAAGCCGCTCAACTTCCAACAAGAAACCAATGTGACATCAAGATCTGTGGAGATGCCGGGAGAACCTAGATGTAGTTTCTTGTTGAAGATCGTCTATGCTGTTCTTCACTATCCGTGAAATCTCCTCTGCCGTGAGATCATCATCTTGAGAGTTCTCGAGGCATCTGTCTTTTGGAGGATTCTTCGTTCAACTGCAGCTCCCCACAATTTACTTCTTCCTTTGGCATCTAGTGATTCTTGGTCTTCTCGGAAGTCGTGGCAACTCAATCTTAAAAGAGTGGAGTCACAAAACGGTTTTTGGAGTTCATCTTTGGATCTTGCAGTCGCTTCTGACAATCTTCCTTAAGATACTGTACGAAAATGGCAATAGTGCCAAAGTTCAAATGCAACTGAGCCAACAAGTTAAAGTTCAAAATACGATGTAGGAGACTGTAAGCTTCACTTGTTTAAGTGTCCACTTTTGTCCTCAGTTGCTCCAAAAGACCTACAATGCTGTCCAGTTCATCATTGATAGCTTTGACAGCCTCCACTCTTGTACTCCATCTTGTTGCAGAGTCACGTTTGACAGTGACGGCTAAGATTTTTTTCAGTTCTTTCCACAGAATTGATCTTGAAAAGAATAAACATATGTTCTCCAGTGTTCCAAAAAAGGTAATGACAACCGAGTCTTGACTTGCAGCATGAATAAGCCAGGTTCAAGCTATGGTTATCTCAGTTTACATAAACTGCCTTCTTATTTCTTGACATTGTTCTTTTATGGACGTTTGATAAGTGGCCAGATCACTGCTGAGTTGCCGTGGCACTGCGATCTGCAACCTTGCAATGACATTTTGTCATATTCAAGTTTATTCCTGATTGGACTCTCAATTGCTGCAGCATCTTTGGCGTAACTTTGAAGAAAGCCTAGGAAAGACACATGATGATGATGATTCTTAAGCAATGACAACTACTCTCCTGCTGCCGACTATGGATCATCCTTTTCAGCGATTCTGAGCTGCTACTTCCATGCTACTCACTACCTCGACTGCTCTCCTGACTCTGCTACGCTTCCCACTTTCTCTTTGTTTCGTGAGATGAAGTCTGTTGGCTACCGAATGCGTACCGAAAGCCGCTTAAGCTGTGAGTTCGCTATACATAACTCTCCTGCGTAACACCCACATAGTCTCTGTGGCTTTGTGGAGTTACGGACGGAGATGCATTACATTACATTAGATTACTGTTTTGTAAGCAAAATCAACGTTGACATATCCAATGACACCCGACACCTGCTCATGGTGTGCCAAATCAAGAGTTGAGTCAAGCACAAGTCCACGGTACTTTTTTCGCCGTATTTCACAGAGTAGCTTGTCTCTGACTGTGGATGCAAGTATACAAAGGAACCTATTTTGGGTTTGACGAGACAGGTAACAGACTTAATTGTCATATTCCCTCGTACGCACTCCCGACCAAAATTTTCCGCAATATTAAGGCTCATTCCTAGTATATGCCGGGATTGATAAAAGATGGCCTTTTAAGGTTTAGTGAGTTTGATTTTAAACATTTTGGCGAGCGCGGTACTCTGACGGGCTTATCCGTCGATAACCCGACAGCTGTCGTACGAATAATTTCCGTTGCTATGCGCTCCTGAGCCGCTCGACCCCTACCAGCTGCTGCTGCGGCTGAGCAACGACTACATTGGGGTGCATACATACCATTTCATATAATCATATGTATTACTATTTACATAGATTATATATATATATCCTTGTTATCATTATTATTATCTCTCGCTCTCTTTCCCGTTCTGTCCGCCCCGTTTTCTATCCCACAGAGTAATCACGTGACTAACATATCGGCACTTAGCAGAGCTGCTCACGCTGAGCGAGCAGGTGGTGCGTCGTGACCGCGACCCCACTTAGAGCGACCCTCGATTGATTCTGCAGGCTGCTAGTAGCCCCTGCAGTCGGTAGTGTGGTACCGGTCCACGCACCTCGCTTCTGCTAGGCGAGCGTTCTCATAATGTTTTGGGAGGGGATTGGCTTTGGAGTAAAAATATTTCAAAGTTACGGCTGATGAGTAGCAACGACGGCACGACGAAAGGACACAGTCTCACACTCTGAATGAATTGGCGGGAATAGAGCGCAGCATTTCATCGCGTGTCCCGCCCAACAAACCGCGTACATAGCTTCCGGCCAGTGCGTAGTCAATTAGTCAATTAGCCAGTGCATTCTTGCCGCGATATCTGACTAGCTTCAGGCGCCGAGCGGCTCAGCTGCCTAAAGCAGCGGCCACTCGCTCGACTCCTGCAGCTCTCGCTGGCGGCCGCCGTCTTTCACCGGACTCGCGGTCGCTGTAGCAGCGCTGGCGTTGCTTAGCGTGTCCCGTTGCAGGCCTCTTTAGGGGCTCGCAGAGGTGCAGTCGAAACGGCGGCGCCAGCTGACGACTTGCCGGTTTATGGCTAATCGCCATTATTCGCGGTTCTCCATTATTCGCGATTCTATGTAATTCATTGTGCGACATTCTTTGGCTGAGGCCTTGTAAAAAGCTGGCGCCACGAGGTGAGTGTAAGCTGCACCAAGCACGCCCCGCTATAGAGACAACGAAGCGAAGACGCCGAGCAGGGCTTCATCACTCGTGTATTCCGTCAACGCTCGCAGCATTACGCCACACAGCCGTTCTCCCCTCTGTCCTGCTTCCTTCCCATAGCCTCCTCCTGCCCCAGCAGCGACTCATCCTTGTAAAACACTAAATCATTTAACCGTAACTCCATATAACCCATAAACCAATAACACCATAACATAAACCACAGTGGGCAGGCAGTTGGGATGCGAAACTCAGCGTCGGGATTGGAGTTAATTTGTGCTCTAGGCCACAGAGCCGTCAGTGTACGCTTGCTAAAATTCGGGTTTGTTTAGATAAGGATACCACGTCTAAGTTGGTCCATGCATTCGTGACATCTCGTCTCGACTTCTGCAACTCACTGCTTACTGGCCTACCAGCATGTGCGATCAGGCGATTGCAGCTGGTGCAAAACTCGGCAGCTAGGCTTGTCTGTCGTGAGCGTCGCAGTTGCCACATTACACCACTTCTCGCCGACCTGCTCTGGCTACCAGTCAAGCAACGGATTGACTTCAAGGTTTTGTCGCTCACTTTTAGGTCCCTTCATTCTATGGCTCCAGCCTATCTTTCAGATACACTACCCCATCAGGCCAATCATCGTACCACCCGCTTTTCGGAATCCAACAGTCTAGAAATACCTCGTACAAACCTTAAATCTTTTGGAGACAGCGAATTTGGTTCGTATGCTCCCAAAGCCTGGAACTCCCTCCCGGCTTGCGTCAGAACATCCCCTGACTTGACCACATTTAAAAGGAACTTAAAAACACCTATTTAGGAGAGCATATAGTGGGTCCCTGTGATTCGTCCTTCACTTGCTTATGCGTGCTGACACTGTGCATGCTGCCACTAACCACATTTGCATGCTGACCCTGTGCATGTCACCCCTAACCATGTTATTCATTGTGTTTGTCTATCAAGCATGATTTTACTTACCATTCAATTGCATTTTCCTTTGCAGCAAATGTAAAGCGCCTAGAAAGAGATTTTGTTCTCTGAGGGCGATTTATTAAGTACATTATTGTTATTATTATTATTACGCCATGGCCGCCGTCCGTTGAAGGGCTGTAACCGTCAGCCGCTGTCAAATAGACTTGTCTGCATTATGGGTGCTGATTTGGTATGTCAAGGTATGCGAGTGCTCGTCATCGCTGCCGCGTTCCTGCTACTGCCTGCATACCGGCATTCTACGGTGCAGCTTTAACGAGCAACCGTGCTGTGCTGCAAGGTTCACGCGTCGCCAGTATTTGTCGCGAGTCGAGACTAGTGTCGCCAAGAGTGCCATATTTGTGGCCTAGGTCGGACCGTGCGTGGAGCTCGCCGTCGAACGAGCCGGCGCCGGGGCTCGAAGCGCGCCATCTTGCTGCCCGCTCGCGGCTGCCCTGCTTGCCTTTCTGTTGGCGTTAATTGACGCCTCTCACCGTAGGCTCGCAGCCTCGATCGGTAAGGAGCCGACGGAGCTCTCCGGTCGGCCGAGAGCGCCGTTAGGTCCCCGGGCGCACCATTAGGCGGTGGCGGCCGCCCAGCGGCTTTGCAAGCTGTCGCTCGGCATGTGGGGGGGGTGTCGGTTCGTCGGGTTAAAGCTGAGCTAACGCGGTCGTAGTCGTGCTTCTGTTTTTGGTGCATACGTCGCCGAGACTAGGTCCGAGGCTGGTTAAAGGCAGAACGTAAACGTCAGAAGCTGAGTGCGGTTCTACTTCTTGGCCAAAACCGAGGGAAGACAGAACCAGCTACCCATCGTAGGATACACAGGGCATAGCTTTTTCGTGACTATTAAAAGCATGGTGGACGACCTGCAAAATCAACGAAGCATTCCTGAGTCCCTGCTAGTCAGTTCGACACTTCGAATCGGATAATGAAGCAGGGGGGCGACGTAGGCCATCGCTGAAGGTGCAAATTCACCGGGAGGTGCATGGTGGGAAGGAAGGGCTGTGTCGTAAGTCCCTTGCAAAAGCAGTTTACCATGACTACTCTAGAAGTGGAGTAAGTGGGAAGCAAGGACAGCGGAAAAGTGACCCGTGCAAGCGTACTAGAAAAACGAAGATCGAAGCAGAACCCAAGCAGGATGGAAGCAAGACTGTCGGCGTACATGCGGCCTAAGGGGCTGGAGGCTGCTGAGCACAATGAATGCGTAAGAGCGGCTGCAGCGCCGCACCAAGGCGAACCAAGGCGCCCAATCGTCCTGAGATGAATTGTCCGGTTACCCACCGAAGTGCCCGCAAAAGAGTATGGGGGGGGGGGGACTTGCTCCGATAACAACCAAACCGTCGTGGCAGTTTTTCTGTTTACCGTATATTTATTACGAAGCAACGCACAAGGGCGATATAGCATGATCCCTGGCACTACAGCTTTCTCTTTGTCCTTCTCACTCTCGTCTCTCCCGTTATTTCTCACTTTTGTCTCTCTCTGTCTCTCTTTTTCTGTCCCTCTCCCCTCTCTCTCTCTCTCTGTGTCTCTCTGTGTCTCCGTGTCTCTCTGTCTCTGTCTCTGTCTCTGTCTCTCTCTCTCTCTCTCTCTCTCTCTCTCTCTCTCTCTCTCTCTCTCTCTCTCTCTCTCTCTCTCTCTCTCTCTCTCTCTCTCTCTCTCTCTCTCTCTCTCTCTCTGTGGCGTTCTCGCTGACGGCCGCAGACGATGGCTTGGCAGAGCCTCTCGGTCCGGCGGAGGCATCCTCGAGGCGGCGGCTTTAGCGAGCGCTCGGAACGCGACCTCTAGCGAGAGCTCGGAGTCACCTCCAGATTGACGAGGCTCTCGTGCCTCTCATCATACGAGCCGCTGCCCTTGACGTTGATTACCAGTTGCTGCTCGCCGAGTCGTCCTTCCACAACCATGTTGCCTTCATAGTCTTCGGCGTCGCTAGCAACAGAGACGCGACGGCGGCGCTGACGGCTGAGGGCCGAAGCGGCGTGCGGCTGGACAGCGCTCGCTCGGCTGTCTTGGCGGCGGCCGCTTCTAGGCGCGAGCGTGAGCCTCGCTTTTCGCACGCACCCAGCGACGTACGATCGACGCACACGAAAGCGGTCGGACGCCTGCCTCGCCGTAAAGCCTCATTTAGATAGCGACCGCAAAGCGTCGTCTGGTCAATGCCCCGCTTATAAGTAGCGTGGCGGCCTTGGGGCCAGAGGACGATAAGCTTCAGCTCTGCCTGCGAGTGAAGGACGGTCCTAACCGCATGGCACGAACATCGTGAGCTCCGGTCTTCTAGGTCTCGGATTCAAAGTCTTCGCTGGCTATACAATGTTTCGCCGGTCGACATGACCCCGACCATAACCCGGGTGGTGCACTTTGCCGGCGCTGCATGTGGGCAATCCGGAATGAAGGTAAAGTTTGGGTGCTGACGGCGTGCTCTGTATTCATCTTTATTTGACACTTCTAAACATGAGCATACAGGACCCCAATAGCCGAACGACGAGCAGAGGTTTTCCGCTAGCGCCAGCGGGTGAGCCTAAAACCTTGAATTACGTAGACCAGAGGTTCATTTATTGAGCTCAGAGGTGACCGATTTGAACGCTACAATCAGCGGACTGACCGCGGGAGCTAGCTAAATAACTTGAATTTATATTTATTCGCGTGTACACTAAGTTTAAGGTATAGTAGAGCAGCAAAAACAGGAGCGTCCACTACACGTTTACAATCAAACAAATGTATTTTAAGGAGCAAACAGGGCGCGTCAAGCGATGCACGACATAGGACAGCGTGGACGCTAGCTCAACTAGCTTCTGCAGCAACTGGTCAAAGGCCACGTGACATCCTCGAGTATCGCCGTATGCCCACCAAGGAGGTCAACGGTTTCGTAAGGGCGAGCAGATGCCGGAAACTGACCATAAGGCTAGACAATAATGTAAATACAATTGCCGAATGCACGAACGACTAGAGAGAGAGAGAGAGAGAGAGAGAGAGAGAGAGAGAGAGAGAGAGAGAGAGGCTGCTGTTAGGAAGGGAAGGTACCTTAGTTTCACCGATAATTGCACTTGCTTAGTAAATTCATGAAGGTCCTTAAATTTGGGATTACCAAAAGAGCTTGGGTTAAGTGCCATAAGGATAATTGCTGGTGCAACTAATGATACGTCAGGTCTCCCGTTGACCCCATTGGCAAAATTATGGTTACAGACACCCTAAAAAAAGAGTGAATACGCTTTGAACAGAAACAGATTGCAAAAAAGCTGAACACCGGCCTCTAGCTGTTGGCATTGAACATTATAAAAATCACAAGCGTTTTTGTTTCATAGAGTATGCTGCATCATCGACATCAAACCAACCTGGGAAGTTTCAATAGGACTGGATCCAATCACTCCACAGATCCGATCCACGGATTCAACACTATTGCATGTGTAGTCATTTTTAATTTTTTTCACGATAAAAAACTCAGGTAGAGTTTCGAAAAGTTCTGCTGGGTCTCTCGCAGCGTATTGACATCGACGTTTTGTCACTAACTTGTAGGTCTCTTCATTCTCTCTTGGCTCTATCCTATATATCTAAACTATTTACCCCAAACTATATAACTGCTTTACGTATATCCCGCCGCACTTTACGCCATCGACTGAGCGCGGTGAGAAGGACGGCGCCGTTTACAGAGCAGCATTAGCATCAGCGCTAGAGTGCAGTCACTCGCATCGACTGACCCACCCCCTGCTGGCTGCGCACTTACGTGGCCACGAAGGCAACCGTCACCACTACGCTGCTCCTGGTCACGTGGGCGATGTGCGCATCCAGCTTGCCGGACGAGGGTGCGGCGGTGAACGTCTCGTGCGTGCACGAGCCGGTCAGCGGGCGCAGGTGTGCGGTCCACACTGTGCCCGACCGCGTGCGGTTGTAGAGCGTGAACGTAAGCTGCTTGCGCTGTCCGACCAGACATGTGCCGAAGTCGAGCGACGAGCGGCTGGCGGCGAACGACGGTACGACGAGCGACGCTCGCAGCGGCAGCTCCTGCAACGACACAGTGACACAACGAGCCGCACACTTAGGGGTCACCTAGTAACGGCGAAGACATTGGCTCGGAGCGCCGCTCCGGCAGCTGCGAGTAGGAGGGCTTCGGCACGGCAGTAGGAGGGCTTCAGAGGTGGGCGTTCGCTGCACGCATTGGTCTCACGAGCGTAACGGCTGCGAGCTCGAACTCCGAGAAAATACGGACGGCCCCGGAAATCGCTCGAAACTGACGTCACGACATCTACTGACTAGGCGACATTTAAAATGAAGCTAAAGGTGAACTTGCTCACCGATACATTTATCCCGGGTCCTTGCGATTTGTCCTTTGTGAGATCGTACGTGCCCACACTGCGCATGCTACCGCTAATAATATTTAGGTTAGCTGATTTAGCAGCCTCATTTCAATAGCGGCAGAAGAGCTTCAGCTGCTACCACCACCGCTTGCAGTGGGTAATAAAGTATCGCCTATTGCAGGACTCAAACCCACGACCTGGATCGCAAAGAGCGATAACCTTACATCCTAGGTGAAGACCCAGGTGCATGCCGACACTGCATGCCATCACTCACCACACGGTCATGCTTCCTTTGCAGTGCAGTGCCTAGTATGATTAAATAAAAAAAATAAAACTCATTTGTATAGCGCCCCAAGAGAACTCAATCTCTATTCAGGCGTTTCACATATGCTTCGGGGCTCGAGCCCACGACCTCAGCCAGACCTTGGTCGGGGCGGGCAGCTTAACCGATGGTACGAGAATAATTTCTCTGATGGCGCTATGCAAATATATTATCATTATAATTATAATCATTTAAGCGTGCTCAATAAAGGCAGACCTAAGTCGAACGGAGACGTGCTCTGGCGAATTACAGAGCGGTGGTCTGCAGATGTTTCAAGCGACCAGAGTTTGGTAACAAGTTTCACCACAAATCGGGAACAAATCGGCCGATAAATCGGGAGCCCTATGACACTCCAGCTGACGCATTGCTGAACAGCTGATGAATTAAATTTTGTACAGGCCTCGTAATTGAGAGCTTCACCCGCGCAATGCAGCAGCAAAGAGTATCGACGCACCTGGACGGCACCATTACTGAACAGTATCTTCATCTTCTGGCAAAAGAAGAGCTGCCGCTCTCCATCTTGAACGCAAAGCATTGCCTCCTGAGACCCGACGTCCTCAACCTTGCCAACCTTGAGGGTCTCAGCCAGGTCCAGAAGAGACTGTACGACGATGAAGCTTACGTCCAGCTAGAAAATATTCACATACCACATATAAGCGCAGTGTTTTAGCAGCTGCAGCAACTGACGCGTCGAAATCGGGAGGTTGAATAAAATAAAATAAAAATAAAAAATAAAAAAATAATAAACTAGACATGTACTACGCTACGCATGCGACTGGGCTACGGTCGGCCCGCAGTCACTCGCGGAACGTCGTAGCTGGTAGCTGGTACAATGAAACGCGGTAGCGCTGCCGGGAAGACGAGAGCAGACAAACCTGAGAGCTTCGACCCTGCTTGAGCTCTAGCCATTCATCCCTCTTGCCAATACCGGCATGGCTGCTGCTGCCTTCGTAGTGAAAAGGTTCTGGCACGTGCACTTTAAAGCTCAGCACGGACTCAGTCTGGTTTGTGACCTTGACCGAGCTGTGCTTCTTTATCGACGGCAGAGAGCGTCCGCTTCCGTCCGGCAGTAGGAGATCGCTGGCAGCTGCCGGAAACGTCAGTCCGTCATCGTCAGCGTACTCGGTCGTGAGACTAAAGAAAAACGAAAACAAAACCGATGACTAGAGTTGAGGTCTTCGGCTGCAGCGCGAAAGGTGAAGGCGTGAAGTGACCACGTGACTGCGGCCAGCGGCAGTAGCAGCACTTCGCTCACGCTTACCGGGCCGGCTTGATAGTTCCGGTAATGTTGAGTCTCAGCTGCATAGTTTCGTAGCCGGCCCTGCGCTTGACCTTGTTTTCGGTCTCTCTAGCCTAGAGATAGCACGAAAGACTGTCGGTCAAGGCTATAGAGGCTTGGGTTAGTTAAGCAGGTGGCTCCCCATTGCTTGCGTTCCTGCGAGAGCCTGGACAAGCTAAGCAGACAAAGAGAGTGTGAGATGGACGCAAAAGTTGTACTGCTAAAGCCTAGTAACCTCGGATAACGCCCCTCGCCGTATGCAGCCGGAAATAAAGAGAAAATTAGCTCGGGGCTTAGGCTAGGCCCTAGATATGCTAGGCAGAGAGCACAACAGAGTTAAAAACTGAGGGAATGACATTGTTAGCCCAACATGTAGTGTAATGTATCTCCGTCAGTAACTCCACAGTCATAAAGACCATGTGGGTGTTACGCAGGAGAGTTTTGTATAGCGCACTCACAGCCTAAGCGGCTTTCGGTACGCATTTGGTAGCCAACAGACTTCGTCTCACGCAACAAAGAGAAAGTGGGAAGCATAGCAGAGTTAGGAGAGCAGTTGAGATAGTGAGTAGCATAGAAGTAGCAGTTCAGGACCACTGAAAAAGATGTGCCATAGTCGACAGTTGGAGAGTAGATGTCGTTGCGTAGGAATTGTGGAAGCGAGTTCCACAGTCTAGGACATGCAGAGCTAAAGCTTCTGTCGCCAACTGTCTTTAAGCGGAGGAATGGGACATTAATGTTAAAAATTCGCTTTTGGTACAGTCAGTCATTAACTTCACACATTATCCTCGATGGAACACTTCAAGGGAGGGGGCTCAAAATATGCCTTTCTGCCTTTTTCTACAGATAGCGGCCGATCGCTAGATCGGTAGATTTTGGCAGGCCTTGATGGCAGCCTTTGGCTCACTTTTCGTCGTCAACGGTCTGTGCACCTTGGAGCTCATCCATTGCACGTTTTTCTAGATGCACGACTATGGCTATACTGGTCCGTTTCAGTATTTCTATTGCAAACTAGTTCTTTTGCAGGAGCTTGGACGCTTGCTTGCTTTCTGGGCTATTCTAACCAGCTGTAACAAGCTACTACTTTCTTTCTTTCTTTTGTCAAGGGATTTATGGCTAAACGCCAGGTAACGGAGTGGTGATACGTCGCAAGCACTTCACGTCCCCAGTCGTGGACCTACGGGCAGGTTATAATTACGTTCTAGCCTGCAAGCCGCCAAAGCTGCATGCAGCAATGTCCAGCGTTTGCTCGACTGCCTCTTGTCTCTCTTTATGTCCCTCTTTGATGATCTTAAGCAAGCTGGGTTTGCACGATCAAGATTTCTTATCTCAATAAGTACCAAGATCGAAAATGCAATTTTCCATTACGACGATCACTCAAACTAGAGAGATCGTTAAATATAGCGGGGAGGGCTGGAAGCGGAGATAGTGTGGTGAGAATCGCAAGCAGTGTGAGTCAAGTTGGTCGTACGAAACTCTGACCTCGTGCATGCAACTTTAGGCACTAGTGCGTCTGTTTAATTGGGTCTACTAAAAATCAGCTTCTCTTCACATGAATTTTATGCAATAAAACGAACTGATAGCTCATGGAGACTCGCACAGCCGCAGCAGCCGCAGGTTCGCTGCTTGTTCATTTATTCAACCTTGCTCGCGCGTTGTTTCTTCGAGTGCTAAGATCCAACTTGACCGGCCCGGCTTAGTCCCTTAATGCACAGCTGTACTGCTACGGACGTTTCCAGCAGCCTCTTCAGCTGTCACATATTCTCACGAAGGAAAAACCTGTTATTATCGCATATTCTCATGATAGAAAAACGCACACACAAGTACAGTATATACAGTCCATTCGGGTATGTATACAGTATATACCCGTATGCGCTGTATAAACTGCAACCATTTCATTTGTGTATTTCTCCTGAGAGAAATCAATTTCTATCCAGGTGCTTGGAATTTGCCACGGGGCTAGAGCCCACGAGCACGGCAGTTTAGGCGAGCACCTTGCCCCAGATCCTAGCCACGCGCCTAGATCAAAGGCAGCTACTTCGCTCGCTGCCTTTGATCCCTTTCGCTTCCGGCTGTCACTCGCTCTCACTCTCGGCGCAAGTCACTACTTCCTCAGCGACGCTTCTTGCCGCCATTTTCTTTGCACGCTACAGGAATACCGCGTGCTGCCCGCCAATCGACCGGGAGCCGCCGCTCTGAGCGCTGCTACAGGGCTGCCCAGCAGCTCGCTCATCGTGGCTTCGCGCAGCTTCGACGGAGATCGCGGATCGACAGCGTACAAGCCGCCGTACCTTACTGTCGATCGTCAGAAATGCCAGTGCGTACGACACAAAGTCGCCGCCGGACGGGTCTCCGAGCCGCGGATCGAACACGAATGTGGCGAAGGCGTAGCCGCGAGCGGCTATCGACTGCAACGAACGCGGGCGAGACGAGGGCTCGTTGGGAGCAACGTTCGTAGTAAAGCGAAGAAATCCATGCCGATTGGCTGCCGCACCGCTCTGTAGCCGCTGGGGGGGGGGGGAGACAGCGAAGCAAGCACATTTCTTCTGCACGGCCCATCGGGGGCAGCTCTCGCGAGCGCCGATAAGCGAACGAACTCGGCCGCTGCGAGCGAGATGATGCGCAGCCAGCGGCAGAGTTAGTGCAAATGCGTCACGACACTTCGCACGCGTACGCGCACTTGCCATCTGTGCAGGAGAGACCGAGTAGGGCTTGTCGGTGCGGACGCCCTGGTGAGGCCCAACGACGAGCTTAATAAGCGGCTCGCTGTCGCGCTCGCTGGACGGAACCACGGGCCCTTTGCCGACGCTCAGCTTCTTGGGCGCTGGAAAAGAGGTCAAGGCTGATCAAGCAGGCTAGTTGCCTAGTGGCAGAAAAGCTTCGATGGCTGACATAGGTAGAGCTTATCTATTTGTTTTGCTCAATCTTTCGGCAGGCTTTGATACTATCGATCACAAAGTTCTTCTAACGTGCCCCTCATCTCGCCTGGGCATCACTGGCACTGCTCTAGAATGGTTTAGGTCCTGCCTCAGTGGGAGACTCCAGAGTATTGACGTGAATCAACAAAGATTATCCAGGTACCTCTGAAATATGGGGTACCTCAGGGCTCCGTGGTAGGTCCGGTTCTTTTCATGGTTTATACTCTCCCTCTTGCTGATGTGATTGCCAAACACAATCTAAAGGTACAACTGAGTGTCATCCGCATAGAAGTGAAAGCCTACGGCTTTCACTTCTATGCGGATGACACTCAGTTGTACCTTTGCTTTGATCCCTCCCTGCCTTCGAGCACCTCGAATTCTCTCAGCTGCATGTATTGATGACATAGAAGGCAGCAAATTTTCTACAACTAAACGATGATATCAAACTAACTAACCAGTTATGGGCAAACCCAGTGTGATTCAGAAATTGAAAAGGCTGATGCTCAAAATTGGCTCTGCCAGCATATCTCTAATTGAATCAGCTCGAAACCTAGGTGTCATGTTCTAAACTGACCCCTCGTTAGACGACCATATCAGCTCCACAGTCAAGTCTGCCTACTTTCAGCTACATAACATTGCTAAAATTCGGGCTTGTTTAGATAAGGATACCACGTCTAAGTTGGTCCATGCATTCGTGACATCCTGTCTTGACTTCTGCAACTCACTACTTGCTGGCCTACCGGCATGTGCAATCAGGCGATTACAGACGGTGCAAAACTCGGCAGCTAGGCTTGTTTGTCCTATGCGTCGCAGTTGCCACATTACACCACTTCTCGCCGACCTGCACTGGCTATCAGACAAGCAACGGATCGACTTAAAGGTCTTGTCGCTCACTTTTAGGTCACTTCATTCTTTGGCTCCAGCCTATCTCTCACTTCTACTCCCCTACCAGACCAAGCATCGTACTAGGCGTTTTTTGGAATCACAGTTTACAAATACCTCGTACAAACCTCAAATCCTTGTGAGACCATGCATTTAGTTCGTTTGCTCTCAAAGCCTGGAACTCCCTCCCGACATGCGTCAGAACATCCCCTGACTTGACATCATTAAAAAAAAACTTAAAAACACACCTATTTAGTACAGCATTTAGTGGATCCCTGTAATTCGTCCTTCATGCGCTTATGCATGCTGACCCTGTGCATGCCACCCCTAACCATGCTATTCACGTTTTTCAAGCATGATATTACTCACTATTCAATTGCGTTTCCCTTTGCAACAAACGTAAAGTGCCTAGAAATTGATAGATTTCTCTGAGGGCACTTTATCAAGAGCGTTATTATTATTGTTATTATTATTATTATGGCTCTCAAGGCCTCTTGATGTGGGCAATGCATGACCAGCAACTAAAGGACTCAAACCCACGACCCGGGTCGTGCAGAGCGGGCACCTTACACCTCAGAGAATAAGGAGCAATGCGGGGTCACCATAGCTGTGCGTTCTAGATCGAAATTCACACATAGACGCGACTGGAAATTATATTCCGTCCTAAAAATTACGAGCATTGCAATTGTTCACCGAAAGACAAACATGAGCATTTGAGCCTAAAAGAGTGAGTGCCGACGTAGTAATTAATAGAAATGGGCGTTCTGTATTTCCATTTGTAAGTTTTGTAGAAGATCAATTCGTTTAGTTGCGGTAGAGTGTTCATTCAGTTTTTTACTAGGAAAAGCCAGTTGTGACACCATTACGGGTGTCGTTGGCTGTGACTCTCTCCATTCTTCTCGATGTCATTGAACTGGCGAAGGCGAGAATTAAGCCACTCCACAGTTTTGCCCGTGCAATCCAGCAAACGCGTATTCACTGTGTATGTACCGGTACTTGAAAGTAGCTAGATTTTGCATGCGAAGCATTCGATGGTCTCAACTTAAGTTACAATAATCTAAATGCTGGTATTTATAAAAAAAAATCCTAGCTGATTAAACAGCCTCTTTTGTATAGCGACAGAAGAGCCTTTACGGCTATCACCACCGCTTGCAGTGGCGATAAAGGATTGCCCCGCCGCCGGAATCGAACCCACGACCTCGGAACCGAGGCCGTGAAAGCAACCGCCTTACCTAGTGTGCCATCACGGCTCACCAACACGCATGTATCTACATATGTGTATGCAGTACATAAATATTTATATATATATATCTATACATAGTATGTATATGACATATACTGTGTATGCACATTCAATATATTTATATATGTATGTATATCCATAATAATAATAATATTGCACTTGATAAAGCGCCCTCAGAGAACTTAATCTCTTTCTAGGCGCTTTACATTTGCTGCAAAGTGATATGCAATAGAATAGTAAGTAAAATCATGCTTGAAAAACAAACAAAATGAATAATATGGTTAGTGGCAGCATGCACAGTGTCAGCACACATAAGCACATCAAGGACGAATCACAAGGACCCACTAAATGCTGTCCTAAATAGGTGTGTTTTTAAGTTTCTTTTAAAAGTGGTCAGGTCAGGGGATGTTCTGACGCAGGTCGGGAGGGAGTTCCAGGCTTTGGGAG
Source organism: Cristatella mucedo (assembly GCA_009760855.2). NCBI lineage: Eukaryota > Metazoa > Bryozoa > Phylactolaemata > Cristatellidae > Cristatella > Cristatella mucedo. The sequence goes on from WPIO01000057.1 coordinate 250,920, forward strand.
CATACGAACTACATGCACGGTCTCCAAAGGATTTAAGGTTTGTACGAGGTATTTCCAGACTGCTGGATTCCGAAAAGCGAGTGGTACGATGATTGGCCTGATGGGGTAGTATATCTGAGAGATAGGCTGGAGCCATAGAATGAGGAGACCTAAAAGTGAGCGACAAAACCTTGAAGTCAATACGTTGCCTCACTGGTAGCCAGTGCAGGTCGGCGAGAAGTGGTGTAATGTGGCAACTGCCACGCTCACGACAGACAAGCCTAGCTGTAGAGTTTTGCACCAGCTGCAATCGCCTGATCGCACATGCTGGTAGGCCAGTAAGCAGTGAGTTGCAGAAGTCGAGACGGGATGTCACGAATGCATGGACCAACTTAGACGTGGTATCCTTATCTAAACAAGCCCTAATTTTAGCAATGTTATGAAGCTGAAAATAGGCAGATTTGACTGTGGAGCTGATGTGGTCGTCTAACGAGAGGTCGCTTTGGAATATGGCACCTAGATTTTGAGCTGATTCAACTGGAGATATGCTGGCAGAGCCAATTTTGAAAGTCAGCCTTTCCAATTTCTGAATCACACTGGGTTTGCCCATAACTAGTTAGTTAGTTTTATCATCGTTTAGTTTTAGAAAATTTGCTGCCATCCATGTGCGGATGTCATCAATGCATGCAGCAAGTGAGTTGAGAGAATTTGAGGTGCTCGAAGGCTGGGAGGGATCAAAGCAAAGGTACAACTGAGTGTCATCCGCATAGAAGTGAAAGCCTAGATTGTGCTTGGCAATCACATCAGCAAGAGGCAGAGTATAAACGGTGAAAAGTACCGGACCTAGCACTGAGCCCTGAGGTACTCCATATTTTAGAGGTACTTCAGATGATCTTTGTCCATTCACGTCAATACTCTGGAGTCTCCCACTGAGATAGGACCTGAACCACTGCAGAGCAGTGCCAGTGATGCCCAGGCGAGAAGAGAGGCGCTCTAGAAGTACTTTGTGATCGATGGTATCAAAAGCTGCCGAAAGATCGAGCAAAACAAGAAGAGACACTCTACCCATGTCTGCATTCCTAAGTAGGTCGTTGTATACCCGAAGCAATGCTGACTCTGTGGAGTGATTAGCTCTAAAGCCAGACTGGAACTTACTAGCAAGGTGTGAGGTTTCGATATAGGAGTTCAGCTGGTCTGCCATAAACATGCACCCGCAGGAGATGCTTCCGCGTCTACTGGCCTCAAGTAACATCAGCAGACTTCGTGCCCGATTCAACCGCTGCACCTCCAGCTCCTTCGCTATAGCGACTGCGGATATGCAAAAAAGCCACCAATGCATTCTCATTCTTTCCGAGCTAGAATTTTAATGTGACAGAGCGACTAAATTAAGTAGTTACTCGTGTTGGGCATGTTATTCTTGCTCGCACTAAGAAAAGATCTGCCACTAGTGCTACACAAGTCGCGGCCGTTACTCTCTAGGGCGGCCTAGCTAGGTAATTCGGGAACGAATTTCGCACACATTTCGAAGTGGACTCGTTGCGTTGATATACCTGACTCAGTCAGGTCTTCTTAGGCGTGATTTATTTCCCTATTTACGCCCCCTCCGCCGCTTTCTTGCCTCCCGCGCCATTCCAACGACGAGCTGGGCTTCGCGGTTTTGCCCGTTTCCTTTCGAGCCTCAGGCACAGGCGAGCGCTAGCGGGGCTTCCGGATCTGCTTCCACTGCCATCTGCCGCGAGCAAATCTTCCTAGACAAGCGACGTCGCAGCCGATTTCGACATCGATGACGTTGCAGCCGATCGCGAGCGCAATTGCTGCGTCACCTCCCAAAGTGCACGTGAAGCCTCGCCGATAAGCGCGGCACTCACCCGCTGTCGCTGCAGAGTCCTCGATCAGGGGAAACGGATCGCCGTACGCAATAATGAGGTCGAGCAGCTGATCGTCGCCGCTCTTGACGCTGAAGAACTGCCAGTCCAGACGCACATCTGAAATCCCAGCGGCAGCGGCTAAATCCTCGCGAGTCTGAGAGGCTCGCCGACGCCGCCACCACGGCGATCGCCGAAGCGATCGTCCTTGAGACCGCCGCACTCACCGTGGGCGACTCCGGCGAGTCGCCACCGCCCGGACGTGCTCGCGGCCTCGGAGCGACACGGACTCGACTTACCGTACGGACTAACGTTATTTATTCGCACCCTGCGGCTAACGGCATCCGCGTTCGAGGCGTGAGTTCCGAATCTGTAAACGACGACGACGAGGACGACTTCCTTAGGTCGCGGTCCTTAGGTGGGGATTGGCGCGTTAGCACTGGCTGCGGCCGTGAGGTATTGGCGCGCTCGCTGGAATCGTTCCGAAGAGCCCAGATGATCCGAGCCCGCTACTCTTCCGGTAGTCAGAAACCCGACATGGAAGCAGGCTGCGCAATTTTACGGGACTTGGTGTGTTGGCGAGCCGAAGGCTGGGATGCTCGTACGGCAGCGGTCGCACAGGCACCAGCGGCGATTGGAATAGCGACGCTGCAAATTTTCGGCAAATTCGCGCAGGCGTCGCCCGTTCTTGTAGTGTGAGGGCGTTTTAGCCCGGGCAGTTTTCTTTAGCAGCAGATTGGCAAAGAACAATCCGAGTTAGAATAATAAGAATACACTTGATAAAGCGCCCTCAAAGAACTCAATTTCTTTCTAGGCGCTTTCCATTTGCTGCAAAGGATGCACGATCGAATGGTTCGGCCAATAATCTTGCTAGTGATTGGTCTCTACCCGCGAAGTGCATCGTGAAAATGCGCATCAAAAAATCTACTTCCGCTTGCGCGTGCAAGCGAGCAAGTCCGGCGGTGCGTATCTGCGGATTTACGTGAGACTGTGATCGGAGTGATTTGAAGCCAGTGAACGCGTTGAAGAATAGAACGATCACAGTTTGACTAGCTTGGTACATTTTAAGTTCTGAAAGCAAGGGCGATGCCAATATATATATATATAGTCCGTACTTCACCTCAGAGTGACTTCTTTGTCCAGAGACTGGCTTCCGGCCATCTGGAATAGAAGGGGTACGCCGGTCACCTCCAATCGAAGCGGAATGTAGATGGGCTTGAGGTCGCCGACCTCGCATATGACATTGTCCGAGTATGTCCCCCACATGTCGCTGTAGACCTCAACTTCAATCAGAGTCTCCTCGTACGCTTGCAGCATGGCGGCTGCAGGCTGCAGCGAGACGGCCATTCCTAGGCCGTTCTTTAGGAGCGTCTGCTTCAGCTCTGCAATTGAGAGCGCCGCATCGGCGGTAGCGCGTCGGCGCGCTCGATTCAAACATAGCGAGCACGATTTGCGCTCAGCGCGCGAACTGCTTACATTCCTTACGCACATTCAGCCGAGCGTCCCCCGTAGTCGAGGCAAAGGAAATGAAGCGAGGGAGTGGCGCTGCCACGGCTGCGCTTGCTAAATGCTGGGCTGGCTGCTGGCTTCGCTTCAGCTATCGGAAGTCCATACAATTCCAACAGCTTGCAAGCGATACTAACGCTAAAAGCAGTAAGCTAATATGTCTCAAGGTCACTTTGCTTTTCTACGTAGATTAACAGCTGCTACATGTGAGAACGCTAAAATAGACATATATAAACCTTAGTAATTCATTTGCATAGCGCCACAAGAGAACTTAATCTCTATTCAGGCGCTTCACATATGCCTCGGGGCTCGAGCCCACGATCTCAGCCGCACCTTGGTCAGGGCGAGCACCTTAGCCGCGTAAACGTAAATGGCAAGCTAACAATAAAAAGACGCACGTGTAACTAGCTATGGAGCGCGCGTAAGTACAGACGCGAGAAAGCGTGAACGGTAAGTAAAAACGAACGAAGCAGAAATAATAAATAAAATAAACAGCTGCAATTAATAGCAAATATAAATAAACAGACCGACAAATGAACGCTGGAGCCTAGTGGGTCTCAGAATAAACGCACCGATTACAAACGACAATAGCGCTTACGCGTCAGCAGATGCAAATAAAGCGTCCATTATCGCTTCGAAAAAACAGACGTCGAGGAACGAAAGAATTCGCAAACGGTTCGAGCGTAGCGGGCATCTCACCTGCGTCCGCCTGAAGCTTCGTCTTGCTCGCCGGGTCCGCGATATTCAGCGTTTTCTTGAGCAGCGGCTTAGGCGTGCTGCGAACGACGCGAAAGATACATTATACGGATCGTGCAGGGCGCACGCTTTTCACAGCTCTAGCGAGCGGCGAGCACTTCGCGCCGGCGATGGCTGATCGGCTGAAAAGCAGCGGCGGCGGCGGCGGCGGCGGCGGCGGCGCCCGTACGCCGCCACGATGAGTTAAATTTGGCACAATGCTCTTTTTATGCTTAGTCTCAGCCCCCGTTAGTAAGAAGATGGCGAGACAAATTTTACGAAGACGATAGAGCAAAGTCCAAGTTCTCATTCCCGGCATGCTCTCGAAGATTTTTGCACTGTCAAAGTACTACCCGGAATTGCGTCGCAGCGAACGCATTTGTTCACTCAAGCTATGAGATGAGGATTTTTTATGAAGGGTTCGATCAGACCAGAACACTGCGACCTTTCAATCCACCTCATAATCAATCCACAGCTACTCGAGTAAAAAGTGAATAAATACCAAACAAATGAGTGCTTTGCTTTTTAAAACCACCGCGGTGCTTTTGTCAAAGGTAGACGTCAGCAATTAGTTTAGAAGCAACAAAAAAAAATGCAGCGCTGGTTTGGCACAGTTGTTAAGGTGCTCACCCTGACCGATAATAATAATTATAATAATAATAATGTTGATACGCTGGACATATCGCCCTCAGATAAATCAATCTCTTTCTAGGCACTTTACATTTACTGCATAGCAAGCGCCATGGAATGGTGAGTGGTAGCATGATCAATAAACAACAGGAATAATATGGTTAGGGGTGACATGCACAGGGTTAGCATGCAAGTTTGTTTAGTGGCAGCTTTTATAGTATCAGCCCGCATAAGCAGATACAGGATAAATCACAGGGACCCACTAAATGCTATAATGAATAGATGCGCTTTTAGTTTCTTTTTAAATGTAGAAAAGTCGGGCATTTTCGTGATGGAATTCAGGAGTGAGTTCCAGGCTTTGCGAGCATACGAACTAAAAGCATGGTCTCCAAAGGATTTGAGATTTGTAAGAGGTACAGGTAAACAGATAGATTCCAAAAAGCGGGTGGTACGATGCTTAGCCTGCTGGGGGAGTGGATTTGATAGATAGGCCGGAGCCAAAGAATGAATGTTTCTAAAAGTGAGTAACAAAAACTTGAAGTCAATGAATTGCTTGACAGGGAGCCAGAGCAGGTCGGTGTGAAGTGGTGTGATGTGGCAACTGCAACGTTCACGATAGACAAGCGTATCTGCAGAGTTTTGTACAAGCTGTAAGCGCCTGATTGCACAAGCCGGTAGGCCAGCAAGCAGTGAGTTACAGAGGTCAAGACGGGATGTCACACATGCATGGACAACGTGGATGTGATATCCCTGTCTAAACAAGCCCGAATTTTAGCAATGTTATTTAGGTGAAAGTAGGCAGATTTGACCGTGGAGCTGATGTGGTCGTCTAAGGTCACTTTGGAGCATGACGCCTGGAATTCGTGCAGAATCAACTGGAGATGTGCTGGCAGAGCCAATTTTGAGCGGCAGCGTCGATTTTGAGCGTCAGCCTTTCCAATTTCCGAATCACACTTGGTTTTCCCGTACCTAGTAAGCTAATTTTATCATCTTTCAATTTAGGAAAGCTTGCTGCCAACCATGCAGGCATGTCATCAATGCGTGCAGCAAGGGAGTTGAGAGAGAATTCGACGCGCTGGAGGGCTGGGGGGAATCAAAGCAAGGGTACAACTGAGTGTCATCGTTTAAAGCCTAGATTGTGCTAGATTGACCAAGGTCAAGGTGAATGCACTTGATGGCCGAGGTCGCGGGCTCGAGCTCCGTGGCGTATTTGAAGCATCTGAATAGAGATTAAGGTCTCTTATGGCGCTATACAAATGAATTATAGATGGGACGAGCTGCCACTGAGGAAGCCACTGTGTACGGTAGCGTCCCTGCAGCAATGCCGGTCAGTAATAGAGCCACATTGACTCCAAGAATAGCACGCGACCGCCATCGCTGTTGTAAGGCGATACATTCTTTTCACGGAGCAGACCTGTACGACGTCGCTAAAGCCATCCGATGTCAAGGAAACTCGCACGGCGTCCAGCGCGGCCTCAGCCACTTGCAAGAGTTACCCTACCTGCCGTCTATCGCTGGCGGCTCCAGTTTCTCTGCAGATGACTGCTGAGACGGCGGCGCCGACGCGGCAAAGTACTCCATGGCGACCTTGTAGGGTGCCGGTATGGCCGTGTTATTTCGAATGCTGAGGTACCGCTTCGCGGGCCGACCTAGATCGACGGTGCCGAAATCTAGTCCGTCGCTTGCACTCCTCGTCGTCCATGACCTAGGAAAAGGCGAGCAGCTCTGATGTGACGGCCCGATCTGAAGAGCCCGGAGCAGTGCGAGCGAGCTCGCCGCCCGTCGCGAGCATTTTCCCACCGGCTGGGAGCGCTTCTCGGAGATAGGGGTTTGACTGATGACGCAATGTGACGTGTCGGCGAACGCGGGCACTTTTCTGCCCGCCCGCCCTCACCACGTTGGCGGGCGAGTCTAACCCCGCGACTTCGCACCGAAGGGCGACTGCGCGAAAATGCGAGCGAACGCACGCGCTCGAGCAGCCGCATTTCCTCAGCGGGACGGTGAGCGGAAGCTCGGCGCCGCCAGCGGCCGACGGCGCAGCGTTCGCTAACCTCGTCGCGGGGCTTTCGAACGCGCAGCACGTGACGCTCAGGCTCTCGACGTTGGCGCTGACGAGCAGGAGCAGCGGCTCGTCCATGCCGAGCACGTGACACGGCAGGCGCACGTCGGCGATCCGCTCCACCTGCAGAGAGCCGAGATCACGAAGCTCCGCGGCCGCGCGAAGCTCCGCCGCGGCGCGATTGCACATGCGCGAAGGAGGGCGTCGAGCTCGTATTTCGCTGAGCTGACGAGTAGAAGAAGAACTTCCGATCCCGCCGCCGCCGCTGACGTGAGCTCGGGCGGCTGGGTCCTGAATCGGGCGATCGCCGCCAAAGCGCAGCTTCTCATATTTTCTCGCGCATTTTCTCGAGCATTTCACCGATCGAAGTCGGAGCAGTTTATTGTGCGACCCGTCGGGCAGCGACGGGATACACTCGGGTCAGGGACGCTCGCGAGCGCGCTCTGCTCGCACACAGGAACTACTCTCAGCCGCCGAGGCGCTAATGTCGTGCGAGCTTCGATCGGCTTAGATCTTATTCCGTCGAAACTAGAGGGAGTTATTACGATTATAGTCTCTGGTCTTCGTAGGTTTCTTGTTCCACTTGCCAAAGATGGCGCGACGCGTGCCTCACTCTATTGTTTCCTTGGCGTGGCGAGTCGTTTAGCCGGTCGAGCGATCGCCCGAGAGCTTCTACCCTTACCGCCACCGGTTAGCGAGCGAAGCCGCGTCGCCCAGCCAACCGTTGGCGCGGCTGAGGTGGGTGCGTCGCCGGACGCGCGTCTCGCTGTGGCTCACCTGCTGCAGAGCCGTAAAGGTGAGCTCGAGCTCTATATGGTCACGTGGTCCGATCTCGCCCTTCCGGCTGATGTCGATCTTGCACAGCTCGGCGCCGCTGCCGAAAGGCTGCAGATCGCATAGCGCACTGCTGTGGCTGCTGCTGCTTGTGTTCGCGAGGACGTCGCCTAGTCTTTCGCCCCGCCCAAGCGACGCCGTGCATGCGCTAAGCGTTCGCCGCAGCACCGTGGGAGAAGCTGTCGCCGCAGCAGTGCCGGAGCTCACCTCGCCGAACGTGAACTCAGTCTTAAGGTACGTCTTGTTGACGATCGTTACGTACTGCGACATGGGCATCCTCAGAAAGACCTTGGGTATGTCGAGCTTGCACGACAGGAAGCACACGTCAGGATTCTGCACCTCGGCCGTAACGGCTATGCATCTAAAAGGAAACTTGAGAGATCGAGGGTCGCCTTAACAGGATCGCCTACTAGTCCTAGAAAAATTAAGATTCGAGCCAATCGTCGAGTGATAGCCGACGGCTGCTCAGCCAAGCTCCAGGCTGCAGGCAATTGTGACGGCCTCGCTTGCGTTCAAAGGACCAGTCAGTTGTCTGGAGCCGAGTTCATTCCTCGAGATTTCGCTTCTTCCCTTGTGCAGACTCGGCAGCGTATACATTAGGCCAATAATAACTACCTCTAGGATAACGCGAACGCTAGCGTAACTACTTGAAAAAATCCATTTAAATGAGAAACCACGTGGAAAGAAAAAGCTTCAGCAACTTCACCACGAGCTCACAACACGTGACAGGCATCGTCGTACCACCCGGTCTACTGACTTAAGTCGTTTAGTTGTGCCTCAAGCCAATCTCAAATCTTTTGGAGACCGTGCATCTAGTTCGCTCGCTCTCAAAGCCTAGAAACAACTCTCGACTGATGTCACCACCCCTTAACTTGACGGCATTTTTTAAAGAGAGGCTAAAAGCGCACCGCCTGTTTCTGACAGCGTTTGCTGGGTCTGTGTGATTTTTATTTTGTGTACTTATGGCTGCTGACGCTGTGCACGCTGATTTGCTTAATTTACGGCAGATGTAACGTGACTGGAAAAGATTAAGTTCTCTGACGGCGATATACAAATACAATATTATTATTGTTATTATTGTAAGCTGCTGGCAGTGATGGAGCAGCGGAAAAGCGGGACAGTCACGTGACGTGAGGATTTTTGCAAGGCGTCCCGTTTGCTTGCACTAGCTAAGCGAAAGCTCCAGTCGCCAAAAGACGAACGAGAAGGAAAAGGCAAAGAAAAAGCCCAAGGGCGCAAAAAGACGAGAGAGAGAGAGAGCCGTGTATAGGATCGCGAGGCTCGAGCCAGCGCTATTGGCTATACGCCATTCGCTGCGCCGGTCCGCCGACTGGCCCGCCGAGCAATAATAATAATAATAATAATATTGCACTTGATAAAGCGCCCTCAGAGAACTTAATCTCTTTCTAGGCGCTTTACATTTGCTGCAAAGTGATATGCAATATAATAGTAAGTAAAATCATGCTTGAAAAACAAACAAAATGAATAATATGGTTAGGGGTGACATGCACAGGGTCAGCATGCACATGTGGTTTGTGGCAGCATGCACTCGCGGCGGTTCAAATCTCCGGACCGGGCAGAAAGCGAGTTGACGTCCGAGCGTCGCCAGCGTCGCCATCGCGATCAAGCGTGTGCGTCGCCAACGCGAATGCGGTCCCCAGAGGTAACCGTAAGCGTCCAACTGCCGCGGCGGCAGCGGTAGCAGGCCGAAGCGGCGGAAGTCGCGGCGCTCGTCCGTTCGCTTGCCGCCGCAGCGTAGCGTTCGCACCTGCTCGACTCGCCCCCGTTGACGTCCACTTTGAAGAAGGTGTGCAGCGACTGGCACGTTTGCGGGTAGAAGTGCACGGCGATCGCCCGGCTGCCCAGCGGCTTCAGTTCCCCGCCGCTGGGCGTGAACGCGAACTCTCCCGGCGACGGACCACGCTGCAAGTGCGAGAGCGGCGGGGGCGGCGCGCGACCGTCGTCAGCGTCGGAGCGTCAAGGGCCGGGGCGCGCGCGCGCTCCACGGAGCATACCGCCGCGGCAGGCGCGTCGTCGGCGATCTTTTCCGCGATGGACCAGTTGATGAGCATCTCGCTCGTGTTCCTTATGTGCAGCACGGACCTAGCCGAAGTGCTGAACCTCACAAGGCCGAAGTTGAGGTCAGCCTCGTCGAAAACCACTTCCGGACCCTTAAAAGTAGAGCGAAATTAACGCCGCGTCTGGTGCGTGCGGCCGCGAGAGCTATTATCGGGAGGGAGTGCTCGGCGCGTTATTCTCGAGCCGCGTCGCCATAAAGATAGCCGTTTATGTATGCATCTCCGTCTAACTCTACAAAGTCATAAAGACCATGTGGGTGTTACGCAGGAGAGTTTTGTGTAGTTCACTGACAGCCTAAGCGGCTTTCGGTACGCATTCGGTAGACAACAGACTCCGTCTCACGCATTAAAGAGAAAGTGGGAAGCATAGCAGAGTCAGGAGAGCAGTTGAGGTAGTGAGTAGCATGAAAGTAGCAGCCCAGGACCGCTGAAAAGGATGAGCCATAGTCGGCAGCAGAAGAGCAGCTGTCGTTGCGTAAGAATTGTGGAAGCGAGTTCCAGATGCGTCTGCGACGCATGGCCAGAGCCAGCCGGCTAGCCATTCCATCGGAAGTACCTCACAGCGCTTCCGGTCAACTGCAATCTCAAAACAGAGAGCGATCGAAGGCCATCGGCCGCGAGACTGAAAAGAGTTTCACCTCAAGCGGGAAACCAACGGACCAACTTGTGGGTTGCCGGTCCTGCTCTCAAATCGGGAAGGAGCTTAGCTGCAGTGACGAAAGTGATAAATTGCGTTCTCATAGATGCCAGCGTCCTAGCGAGGTCGTAGTTAGGGTGGGTGTGAAATGCAAGCGTCGATGCCCGATCGCGAAATGAGCCCGGGCTGCCGACAGGCAGCGAGGTTCTTTAATTGCCTTTTTCATTTGCGGTGCATAGGCGAGTCGGTTTTTTCTCATGCCGCTCAGACTGTCGCGCGTGTCTACAGTAACGTGCTGCTGTGTACCCTAGTTTAGGTTGCAGTCCTGCTCCTCAAGAAGCAACAGCAAAAGAAAGTAGCTTATTAAACGCACTTAATATTACAGGTACATCTACAAGATGTTGAATCGCAAATAAGTAATTCAAGCCACACCGCAACTGAATTTGCAAGGTACTGATATATAGCGACGCCATCCGGAGGAATCGGCGAGAACAAGTCGAAAAGCCGGCTGAAGCAGCGAAGTGACCGAAGCGGCAAAAAGACAAGGGGAAAGCCGCGGTGTGCACGCGCGCTTGCTTGCTGCGGGTGGAAGTCTTCGGATAGTTCACCATTGCCCGTGGCAACGACGCCTAAGCGGCCCGCGCAAGACTATCGCTTTCGAGAATTTCACAGCACGGCGAGAAGGAAACTACGACACGACGGCTGCACGACTCGGCTAACGAAACGTCAACTTTGCAACATCCGCATTGAGCCACGCCCGTCGACGTTGACACATTTCGTGTGACGCGCCGACTGCTGCTGCAAACGTGCTCACGGGTTGGACGAGGCAAGTTTGCCGCTCTGTAGTCCATCTGCATTGACGGGAGCGAGAAAAAATTCACGCGATAACATTCTCAGCGAATATTCCCAGCAAGTGCAGCCTTCGCAACGACACTAAGCATGGCGGCAGCGGAGTCGCAACAGTAATTTTTCTCAGCGCGGCATTGCCTAAAGAAATATTTGGATCGATTTCACATTTTGGGAGTCTAGTTATTCGGAGCAGACAGACTTCTCGCGGCTTCTGCGCGGCGGCGCTCACCACCTCACCGCATGCTGGCGCCACCTGGTGGTGACCGCACGCTCTAGTCGAGTCGAGCTGTAAACGGGCAGCGCGTGAGTGGGAACACGAGCTTCTTCACACAGTACCGTTTTCATTGATAATATGTACATACGTAAATAAAATTCCTTTGCTCAGCGCCCCGAGAGAACTTATCAGTATGCGGGTGCTTCACGTAAGCCACGCGGCTCGAGTCCACGACCTTGGTCGTCAAAAGAGAGCTCCTTAACCCCCGGGTCAAACCAGAGCGATCACAAATTTCGATGCCGTGCAGCTTTTGAAAAGGGCAGCGTTCGGATCACTCCTTCCCGACCGCTATGGCTTTCGACGAGCAGGTCAACACGGAAGGGGTGCGCCAGCTCTTTCTCTGCGAGTCAAGACCTCGGGCTGCGACCTACGATCTCGTCCGACGTCGGGCCTTCTCGAGTGGCGCTTTTAGGACGGGAGTACCCGGGCGAAAGAAAACAGTCCTTTAACTGCTAGAAACACCGGAAATCGAAGTCGGAGCGAACTTACGACGAGCGGCCGATGTTCTACATTACGCCGCCGCCGCCGGTCCTCGGTTACCTCGACGCAACGAGGCAAACGAAGCCTGCGCGAAGCGAGCCCAATATTATTCACTAGTCCGCGGCTCTTAGCCTAAGGCGCACGCCCTTAGCGATCCAAGTCGTGGGTTCGAGTCCTGCAGCAGACATATTTCAGCCGCACTTCCCGCACTGCGAGCGAACTGAGAGCCGCGACAAGCGAAAGCCGCTGCCGATGCAGCGTTAAAGAGGCATTTGAATCAGCCAACCTTCACGGTTTACTTCCTCTGAATGCGACGTCCGCGCACCGGCAACAGCTCGCACGCGCGCTTCGGTCGCTCGGAACGCGGGCGTGTAGACAGGCCGCGCGCGTGCGCTCGCGCGGTTCTCGCGTACCTTGACGTCAAAATGCACGGGCAGCGCCAGCGGCTGGTCCATGTACTTGATGTAGCAGTAGAGGACTTCGTGGGCGTGGCCCACGCGGCATCCCGTGACGGTCACCCCGAGCTCTGCGCTTCCGCCCGGACCTGTCGACCGTAAGGAGGCGCACGTGCAGTTCAAATGATGACGAGTGGCGATTTCCCAGAGCAAAGGCTGACGCGCAGGGATAAGATGGAAGTGAAATAGTCGTCTTCAACGTCCGCCAGCGGCTGCAGCGAGCGGCGCAAAACGAGCGAAGCTCGTATGGCGGACGGACGGGCGTGCATTCGGCGTCGACGAGGCGCGGAGGCTTGCTAACTTGCGAGGGCCCGAGCGACCGGGCAGCGACCGGCTCGACCGTTTCGACAAGGGACAAATTACGGTCGAGAAGAGCGGCGAAATGTGCAGAGCGATTTTCTGAGAAGGAGAGCATGGCGGCTGCATGGCGGGCATCGGCTGAAGCTGACCAGCCGCCACACTTGACACAATGCTTCCGGCGCCGTTTCGACCAACTCTTGTTAACAATGAATTCGCCCATTTCTAGGCGATTGACGGAACTCACCGATTTCGCCAATGGGCGGAATGACTTCGAGGATGTGTTCGCTTATTGGATAATCCCACCGGAAGACAATAGCGGAGAGGCTATTGTTTACGATCTGCAAGCACGCGTGGCAACCAGTGAGCGAGAGCCGAGATCGTCGCGCTCGATCGGGGACGGCTGCGACTGCGAATAAGCGCGACACGGTTTCAAACTAAAAAGACAGCGTAAGCGAAGCCGCAATAAGGGGATCGCAAGAAAAGAATAGCATGCCTTTATATTCGGAAGAACGTTTCTGCCTTCTCAGAGAAAAGAGCACCAGCACGTAAAGTGCACTGCTGCTGCTGCGGCGGTGGCGGCAGAATGGGGCGCCGGCCGCATCGGCCGCACTAGACGATCTAGCTAAGCGGAGGATGGAACATCTTGAAATCAATCGCAGATGAAGCATGCGAGGCACTCCTCTGACCTACTTACTAGTTATGGGCAAACCCAGTGTGATTCACAAATTGGAAAGGCTGACGCTCAAAATTGGCTCTGCCAGCATATCTCCTGTTGAATCAGCTCGAAATCTAGGTTTTATATTCCAAAGCGACCTCTCGTTAGACGACCATATCAGCTTCACAGTCAAATCTGCCTATTTTCAGCTCCATAACATTGCTAAAATTCGGGCTTGTTTAGATAAGGATACCACGTCCAAGTTGATCCATGCATTCGTGACATCCCGTCTCGACTTCTGCAACTCACTGCTAGCTGGCCTACCAGCATGTGCGATCAGGCGATTGCAGCTGGTGCAAAACTCTGCAGCGAGGCTTGTCTGTCGTGAGCTTTGCAGTAGCCACATTACACCACTTCTCGCCGACCTGCACTGGCTACCAGTCAAGCAACGAATTGACTTCAAGATTTTGTCGCTCACTTTTAGGTCACTCCATTCTTTGGCTCTAGCCTATCTGTCAGATATACTACCCCATCAGGCCAAGCATCGTACCACCCGCTTTTCGGAATCCAACAGTCTAGAAATTTCCCGTACAAACCTCAAATCCTTTGGAGACTGTGCATTTAGCTTGTATGCTCCCAATGGCTGGAACTCCCTCCCGACCTGCGTCAGAACATCCCCTGACTTGACCACATTTAAAAAGAACTTAAAACACACCTATTTAGGACAGCATTTAGTGGGTCCTTGTGATTCGTCCTTGATGTGCTTATGCGTGCTGACACTGTGCATGCTGCTACTAACCACATTTGCATGCTGACCCTGTGCATGTAACCCCTAACCATGTTATTCATTTTGTTTGTTTATCAAGCATGATTTTACTCACTGTTCAATGGCATTTCCCTTTGCTGCAAATGCAAAGCGCCTAGAGAGATTAAGTTCTCTAAGAGCGCTTTATCAAGTGCATTGTTATTATTATTATAATTATTACGGCCAAGCTTCTCTATGAATTAAACATGGCTGCACCTACGTAAGTAGCACTGTAACCGGACGCAATTGGACGCACCGAGCCTAAGCGGAAAAATTTTCTGAAGCGAGAACGCTATCTTCCAATGATCAAATTACGCTCTTTTTTTAAAAGAATGGGCCAGATCTCAGAGCTACTTTGAATAATTTAGCTCGAGTTACTTTGAACACTGCCACTCTTGCTTATTAGCATGTGCTAGCTGCAGCTTCTATTGCTCTACAAGAACACTTTTGAGGGTTCAATTTGCGTAACTCTAGTGCATCGTCAGTCATCTCTTCAGCATTCTTTGTTAATTAAGTCTTATTTCTGAGTGCATTCCAGCTGCTAGTGCAAGCTGGCTGCGAAACTACCGAAATTCAAAAACGGAAGAGTAAAGCAACTGGAAAGGAGCTCCAGAGTCTGGAGAGCTACTCACGTGCAAATGCTTCCTCGTCGTGGTTCCCACGAGGAAAGCGCCATTAATGTAGAGCGCGTACGGTTTCAGCAGCACGTTGAGCGGCACGCATCGACCTTTGCACTCAATCTCCAGCGAAGTCATCAGTCCGAGAGCGCACTCTGCAACGCCTAAAAAAGATAGATGCGCTAATCATTTGAGACGCGCCTCACGAGAAGAGTTAAATTCCTCGAAATTAATTCATTCGGCCTCGCCACGGCAACACACGTGAGCACACAATGAGTGATAGGCGAGAAGAAGAAAATTGAAATACAGTTCGAATGCTGGCTGATCGCCTCGAAGGGCGCGTCACCGCTCCCCGGCCCCCCCCCCGATTCCTCAGCGCCGCGAAGCGAGCGCGTCGTCCGATCGCGGATCAATCGATCTCGGCCGCCACGAGAAGCTCAGCGCTCGGCACTCAGTGCGCACTGCATGTAATTCGTCACAGCGAGCCGCTCGTCGACTCTCGGACGGTCACAGCTGGCCGCCACGCGCACGCCGCATCACCTCCTTTACTCCATTCCGTCGGTGCGCTGCTGTCCGCGGTCAAGCCCGGACGAGCCGGAGGTAGCAGCGTCGATGCGGGCCTGGTGGGAATGTCGGGAAGGACGAGGTGCATGACGCCGTGGTACGACGATACCTGCAACGACGGTGGGAGGCGTCTGAATTGAGCCGAATCTTCACCCCAGTGCTCAGTACGTTACAAGCGCTGACAATGAGCAATCGCGTCGCGGAGATAACGAAGCGGAAAGGTAATTTTGCTGAGCAACATCCTTCGCTAGCCGATCTTGAATGTACGAATAATAAATAATGAATACCGCTCGAACTATTCGTGGTTCAAGCACTGGGTCGTGCGTACGAAAGCGCTGAGTTCCCTGTACCATCCCGGCTTCAAGCGTATTTGCTAAATATTTATTGAAACATCGCCGCCATTCTGCCCCTTTTTTGGATACATCAAAGCTAGTGCTACATACGACAGAGCGGAATGCAAGAATGGCGCAGTTGCGCAGCCCAGCCAGCACTCGATGCAGCGCTCGATGCCGGATAAGCAGCTGAGAGAAGCTAGCTGAGGCGTCACCTAGTGAGACGACTCATCCACTACTCCAAGCGAACCGCTCGGTGCGAAAAGGCCATAATTAAGTATCGTCGCATTGCTTCGCGACAGAAGAGAAGGTTTTGAAGTGGCCGAGTCACCGAGAGCGGATGCTCATTTGGAGATCTCACTAGGAGACGACTGCGATGCGGCTAGAAATTATTTGATGCTGCTTGCTGGTCACCAAGCGTACAAGGGATTTAACATGCACCGTCGATTTTGGGGGAAGGGATGGGTTTGGCGAGAGCGCACAATTTATTCGACTCAGCATTTGCCCCCGATAAAGAGTCAGACATCGATTCCTTTAGGCAATTCGTTTAAATGTTTAAAGAGCAAGCACAGAAGCTTTCGCTCTGCAGGCGCTAGATTGTGGCACTCACTTCCAATATTCTTATGCAACGACATCTTCTTCCCGACTTTGCTACGCCCTTTCCAGTTGCGTCCTAAGCTGCAACTTTCATGTTATTCACTTCATCGACTGCCTGTCTGACTCAGCTATGCTTCTCAATTTTATTGAGTACGATAGAGTCTTCGGCTACTGTATGCACACTGAAATGCAAGTAGTCGTTCAGTGAGCAATAGAAAACTCTGCAGAGGGACACCCCCTTAGCCCATGGCTTTATGGAGTTGCAGTCGGCGATACATCAAATACGTCATGTATTTATTATAATACTAGCTAATGACAGTAGAAAGAGGGTTCAAACGACAATGCACAATGCCCAGGCTGATCAGAAGTCCAATGAACACTTGATACATATTTAGGCAGTCGCTTTCCAAGGATATTAGGCGCCTGGGGACGAACTACACAGAACCACACACCCCCTCTGCTAGATGTGATATCCATTTTTTCAAAAGTATTTGAAGCCCACTTTAGCGCTCCCCAAACCAGCGCCGGGGGCATATATCTCCTTCGGAACGCTGCTATGTATAGGTATAAATAAAATATCCTCATATTGCGTCGTAATAGAAGAAATAAATCAATTTCTAATCGAAATACTAGCGCGAAATTTTAAGTCGCGAGTTTGTAGGTTAGTAGCAGAATAATTTTTTAAATATTAGCTTTGATTTTAAATATTAAATATTAGTAAAACTATAAAGCAAAGAAATTCTAACGAAATTAGTCACGGGCGAAAATGATTGGCCCCATCTGCGGACCATGTATGACATTTTGGTGCACAAATCCAGTAAATGCATGCGGCGGCCATTTTGTTCTGGTATGAGAGGAGAATTTCTTAGGCTCCTACAGCCTTCTATGCCCAAGAGCCCAGAGAATAGGCTTCATCACCATTTGATGCCACCGCAATATTTTGACCACAAAAGAGATTCTTTAATTCTCAGGCCATTTTAGCTGTTCCAGGAGTGAGACAGGACCCTCGTGGTAGCTCACATTATCGCGTCCAGTCGACAGTCGCTGCCAGGTAGCATTCGTTATCGCGAGTGACAGTCCCTTCGACGTCATATGCCGCAGTAGCCGTCTCAATGAGCCAACCGCAGCCGTTAGATGAACGCGCACGCGAGCTCTATCCTGGTCAAGGTCGAGATCAAGATCACGCGTCACCGCGTGGCAGCGGTGCGCCCGGCTTCTCTGGATTTAACCCGCTTCTCGACGTGACGCGCGCCGCCGGAACATCCGTTACCTCTGCGGGTGCAAAGGACAGCGCAAAGTTGACCACGTCTCCGGCAGGCAGAACGCCGGCTTGCGGATGAACGTTGAAAGCCGACGCGTAATCCAACGTTCTGGAGCTGACGGATGCGCCCGGAGCGTCCTCGCCGGAAGGGTTCAGTTCCGTCAAGGGCTTGACAAATTTCCACTCGAAAGGCAAGTCGACGTGCCTGCGCCAGAAAGGATTGAACATCCGCTTGCTATTCGCTCGACTCGCTGACACCCGAGCAACGAGAGTGGACAAAGGTCTTCACAGCGGCAGCTGGTCTTAAAGCGAGCTTCAAAATGAAATGATTCACGAGGGTGCGCCGCACCGAGGCGCAGGCCTGAAGTGCAGCGATTTTTATTATGGTTGTTATTACTGCGGAAATGCGTCGTCAATCAAGGATGCTGGTTTATTGCATGTAGCTCAGCGAAGGACAGTCGAAGGGCAGTGCGT
Organism: Cristatella mucedo; assembly: GCA_009760855.2. Classification (NCBI taxonomy): domain Eukaryota; kingdom Metazoa; phylum Bryozoa; class Phylactolaemata; family Cristatellidae; genus Cristatella; species Cristatella mucedo. The sequence continues at coordinate 268,906 of WPIO01000057.1, forward strand.
GGCGCGAGGCGCGCGCGGCTCGACTCTTTCCGGCGGCAGCTTCGACGTGACACGCACGGCATTAATGCGCATGACACGCAGGCAGTCGCCGAAATGTCTCCTTCGACATGGCGCGCAGGCAGGCGCCGAATTGCACGTTCACATCAGTCCTTGCTAATAGAACAAGTTCAGACGAACGAATCGCTGCGCGATTAGAACGCCGAAGCGTAAATTCGCGCACACCGATCGCGAGCTCGCCGCGATCTGCCACCGCCGCACGCTTCCGGGGGTGAAGTTGGTTCGAAACTCTGCAGTCAGACTGGTCCGCCGTGAGAGTCGCAGTTGCCACATAACACCATTTCTCGGCGACCTGGGCTGGCCCCCGATCAAGCAGCGTATCGACTTTTGAGGTTTGCTAGCACACTTTTAGGCCCACTCATTCTTTGGCACCTGGTTACCAAATAAAACTACTCTCCAACCGTGCTGGGAGTCGTACGGCCTGCTCTTCTGACTCGAGTCGTTCGTTTAAATGCGCCTCGAACCAATCGCAATTCCTCTTGGAGACCGTGCCTTTAGTTCGCATGCTCCCAAAGCCTGGAACTCACTCCCGACTGACGTCGCTTGACTCGAAGGCATTTACAAAGAGGTTAAACGGCATCAGTTCCTCACGTCATTTGCTGGTTCTTCGTGATTTGTCATTTGTGTGCATGTTACAACTAACCCTATTAGGCACGTTCGTCAACTCTGTGCTTGTTACCACTAATCACACAGTGGGGTTTAATTTACAGCCTATGTAAAGTGCCTGGAAAGAGATTAAGTCCCCAAAGGTAGCAATAACAATTTATTATTATTATTGATGGGATGTCGCTTCGCGCCGTTTCTCCCTGGCCGCAAACCACCGCTCTTTACGCGTCACCGCGAGCACTTACGTGGCATTGTTAAGAACGAGGTTCTTCTGCGAGAAAGTGTACGGATTGAGGTCGTCGAATCGTATCAGCTTTTGAGCGGTGACGTCGCACATTTCTCCCGGCTCCGGCTCCGACGTTCCGCCGTCCACCGCGAGGAACTCGACGCTCGCAAACTGGCCTTCGCCTGGTCAGCGAACGAGAAAGAGAGAGCCAAGCAACCATCACGCGCCGTCTCCTAGGGGCGGGGTGCTGCGTGCTGGCGGGTACCTGCGCAGCGCTGCGGCCAGGCTTTTCCGCGGCCGAAACTGCGAGCGAGGCAACGCGAGCGACTGTGAGGAGCTACGCGCACCCTGTAAGGTGAACTCCTTGACGTGACAGTTGTCGCACACCATGACCAGGCTCTGCCGATAGAGCTCGGCTTGCTGTGGCCTGAAGGTCACGGTCAAAATGCACGACTCGCCGTGGTGCAGCTCGAAGATGGCCGGCTGCACTTGGAACGGCGGCAGCTGCATCGCCGCCGGATTCACCGACGACTGCAACGCGAGCCAGCGCAAGTGGCTTAAGAGACGGCGGGGCGAGCGGGGGCGTTGCTACCGATAGGAGGAGACGGCGATTCTTCTGGCATTCTGAAGCCGCCGCCGCTGCCGCGAGAGCAGCGAGCGACATGGCGGCTCGCGCGGGGCGGGGGCGGGGGGGGGGCGGAGGAAAAGAATCTGAGATAGGGTTACCGCAGAGGTTATCGTAGGTTATCGGTTATAGGTTAACGCGCTGGAGCGAGGGGCCGAGATAAAAAGCAGGGCCTTTAAGGACGACCGCAGACGCCGCCGAGGTTGGGCCGCTCGGAGAGCGGTGATCTAACCGCTCTATGCGAAAAAAAGTAAATAATGGCGCCTCCATCCTTCGACGCGCTTTGCGAAGAGCGCAATTGAAGAAGTGGCGCCCTGCAGGTCCAGCCCTTCGACTGCCTTAGTTGCTCCGGGGACTGGCACGGTCCGCAAGCGCTTCTCTCCGCCACGTCACGGGTGCGGGCGGTCGACGGTCGACTGTCGACGGTCGACTTCGCTCCCAGTCGTCCGTCAGCGGCAGCAGCGAACAGCTGCAAGCGACTAACTACTCGCGTTCCCGACAGAGAAGCGGAACGCGACGTCGCTCCTCAAGACTGCGCTCGTGTGTCGTGTATCGCGTATCGTGCATCCCTAGTTAACAGCTGCGGAGTTTGCCGCACGCGAACACTTTCGTTTTCAGGAGACGCCCAAACCGGCGGTGCGCCGCGCCGCAGGCGCTAGCTAGCGGCAGGCAGCATCAGCCAGAGTGCGCCGCCGTCTAGCGAGCGAGCGTCTCTGCCGTTCCGACGTCGCAAAGCCAGCGAGCTTGGCGTGACCGCCGCCAGAGGTCGCGCGACGGACGGCCCGACGTACCGGCTGAGAGACAAATAACTAATGTCCAAGTTATCAGAAGGCGAAAGGTTGCAGCCGCCGCCGCAGCGCGCGAGCCGAGCGAAGTGCCGCTCTTACCTTGAAATTCGCCGCCGGCCACTTGGCCTTGGGCAACATGCAAAACTTGCCCGGTCCTCCTTCGTTTCGCACTTCGTAGCGCGTGACGCGCACGCCGCCGACCAGACTGTGGCCGGCGTCGATGCGCGATGGAACTGCGCGAGCAGACGACGACGAAACGATTACGTGCGAAGCGAGCACTGGGAGCGCCGAACGGCTCGGCGAGGCCTGACGGTCCCCCAACGCTCGTCTCGCGGCGGCAGTCGCCTTAGTAGCCATCGGGGCTCGGCCGCGTCCGCACGGCGGCGGTAGATCGGAACGAGCTGCGCGCGACGGCTACGAGCGACGGACGCGCGAGCGAGCGAGCTGGTGCGTCGGCGGCGGCGCTGGTGAGCCGCGCGTGCGCGCACACTTCGGCGAGAAGACTTACGCGACAGCACGGGCGGCATGCGACGCGCGGACACCTTGACGCGAACCGGCTGGCTGGTGGTGGGCGACTGAACGAGAACTTCGTCCTCGTACTCTCCGAGCGAGTCGGGCATGAAGCGAATCTTGTAGCGAGCCGACATGCCGGCCGCGACCAGTCCCTGCTCGCCGGGGAACTGGCCTGCAACGAAGCGCCGCCACCGGCGGAGGAGGAAATGCGCGGCCGTCGTGGTAAATCGCGAATCGCGAGCGCGTCGGCGATGCGTCGCATAACCACGCCGGTCGGCGTCGCCGAGCGAGATTGATTGCGCCTCCGAGCGCCGCAGCGCGAGCAGGCAGCGAAGCAGCAATAATAGAAATAATAATGCATTTGATAAAGCACCCTCACAGAACCTTATCTCTTTCTAGGCGCTTTAAAATTGCTGCAAAGGAAGCACGATCGAATTGTTAAGGTTTCGGAGTGATTCTGCAACGGACAGCGAAACACGCGTGAGGCGCTTGGTGTGCCGCTGAAATTGGCGATCGACTGGCTCTCGGCATAGCGGTCTCTGCTCATCGGTGAATCGAACGTATGGTCGCAACACTTTTTGACAACTATCGTACGCATCGTGCCACTTCTCTCTGCATCTCGTGCACGATCTCCCGATCTCCAGCCGTTTAACTGCACCTCTGACTGACCGACCTCAAATAATCTGTAGACCACGCCTCCCAAGTTCTGATGCGCCTTGTCGGATCCACCGACTGAAACAGCGACAAAGCCTGACTTGACGACATTCAAAGCAACGCCAAGAATCCGCATACTCCTCGCAGCATTCGTTTCGTTCACGCCAGTCGGCTTTTCTTGCTTACGCCGCATGCAACAATTTTTCTTCCTGTTTTCCCTAATTGGTAGAGACTCATCCTTTCTTGCTTTGTGAAGGGTCTAGATGTGGATTTAGGCCTGTTAGTGCGATATGAGATTCCTTATTATTACTGTTACTATTATTATCACTAGAATAGTTATGGCTATTTTTGAGGAGTAATTTTGTAGGTAAAAGATTTTTGTCTCTAAGCATGCATGGGTTTCAATGCGATGAACGTCGACCGTGACATTCGCGGCTGCCACGCGCGAGGCGAAACTGCGGGTGATCGCAGCGGGCGATCGCAGCGGGCGACAGCGATCGCACGATCAGACGATCACAGCGAGGCTACGCGGGTGAGAGAGCGACGAAGACGCGGCTTGCGGCGCTTGCGGTAGCTCGTCGATGCTGCCGGATTCTGGAGCCGACCACTTCCGGTGACGACGCAGGCAGCACGGTCGCGGCAGGCTGAGGCAATGCGAACAGCAGACAGAGCAGGCAGAGCTCGACAGGCAGGCAGAGCTCGACGATGACGGCGACCACGCACCCGGTCCGCTCGACCGATGAGAGAGCGCGAGCACGCGTGTGCGGCGCCGCTCGCCGCCATCTTTTGCTCACCGAGCCCCAGCGCGAAGTAGCCGCTGCTCGGCGGCAGCACTCGGACCGGCTGGAGGGACGCGCTCACGTTCTTCAGCTCGAGCGTCGCCTCGTAAACCCGACCGGCGGCGTACTCGGAGAATAAGACGGTGGACGGGAACGGAACGAACGCGGCGGGCGAGTCCTTCCTGTCGCCGCCGCCGCCGCCGAGCTGGCTCGTCGCCGCGCCCGCGGGCAGCGATCGCTTGGCTGGCGCAGTTAGCAGCTTGGGGCCGTTCGGGTCGAAGCGCGGGTTCTTCAGATAATCGGCTCGCTGTTGCAGTCGCATCAGTAGCTCCTTTTCCTTCTCGCGTCGTTCGGCGCCCATCTGGTGCTTCCACGACGGCTGTCTTCCGCCACCGCCGTTTGACGGCGGTGGGCCATCGTGGCCAGACGCCGCCGCAGCGGTCCGTGCGATGACACCGACGCCGCCGCCGTCGTCGCCGGAGTCGGAGTCGGCCAGCGTGGCCTCGACGTCAGGCGACGACACGCCGCCGTCGGCCCAGGCCTCGCTCGAGCCGCCGCCGGCGGCGGCGAGCTGCGAGCGGGAGAGACGCTCCTTCTTCTCGCGCTGACCCCTGACGTTGTGAGCGAACGCCACCGTGCTGCGCATGTACTCGGGCTCGGCGGCGGCGTGCGGCGGCGCGACGCTCGCCGGCTCGCCGCTCGAGTACATTTCGGGCGCGATGAGGCCGTGCCTCTTCAGCAGGGCGCCGTCGACGCACGCGCGAAAGTGGTTCTGCCCGGCCGGCATGCCCAGCTGCCGAAAGCTGACGGCGTCCGAGTGGCCCAGATGTCGCTCCTCGGCCGATATGGCCTTGGCCTGCGACTGCATGATGTGCTTCTCGAGCGCCGCGATCTCGGCGAGCCGGCGCTCGCTCTCCTCGTACGCCTGCCGGAAGACGTCACTCCGCGGTCAGCTCCGCTTAGCGAGGTGCGCGCGCCGCCTGCCGAGCGCCGACGGCGAGGCTGAGAAAGAAGGAAGGAAGAGAGGAGGAGCAGGAGGAGCAGGGGCAGAAGAGAGAAGGGAAGGAGGAGCGGTAAGAAGAGGGAGGAGGAGGAGGAGCAGAACAAGGAGAAGGAAAAACGTGAAGGAAAGGCGAAGGAAAAAGAGGAGAAGGAAGCGGAGGCGCCAGGAGGCGGTAGAGAGAACGGCAGAAAGACGCGCGGAGAAAACAGCGGAGTAAGACAGGCGTCGTACAAAGCCGGCGAGCGGCAGCAGCCTGCGAAAAAGCGGCACTGACTGATCGCACCGCCTTTCCGTGCACTCGCATGACCGGCGGCAGACGTTGAAGTAAGCCAAGATGAGGCTCGGCGCCGCTGTCGAGTTCACGCGGGCTGGGGGATGGTTCGGGAGCAAGTTAAAGTCGCGCCAGCGCCGCAGCTGCAGCGTATTTCCACATACCGGTTACCTAATGCAGCTGCCTCATTTAGCTGATTAAGCTGCCTCATTTTTATAGCAACATAAGAGCCATAACGGATATCGCTGCCATTTGCTCTGGACAATAAAGGATCTCCCATTTAAGGACTTGAACCCACGAACAGGGTCATTAAGAGCGAGCATCTTACCCCTCGGCTAACACCCAGGGCGATTAAGAATATCAAGAAATTTAATAGAACCCTAAGAGAGCACAATATCTTTCTAGGAGCTTCACATATTCTGCAAAGGAAGAATACTAATTTGCTAGCTATGAAAAGCACAGTGTTACTCGCACAGGCACATACAAGACAATTTAAACGAACCTAAAAAATTCTGTAAGAAACAACTGGATTGCTATCTTATATTAATTGCAATCAATGCGGTGGTGTCTTGAAGTGAAGTCTTGAAGTCGGAAGTGAGTTAAAGGGTTTGATAATATCCCAACTAACGGCGGCATACATGGTAAGAATATGCCGCTAGCCTAGCTCCAGTGTTAAAAGGTCCTAACCCTAGACGAATGTCAGGGTTAATATGTTTGTTGACTGAGATCGTGGGCTCGAGCCCCGTGGCATAAGTGAAGCGCCCGAATAGAGGTTAGGTTCTCTCAGGGCGCTATACAAACGACTGATTCGTATATTGCAAATACAATGTTAGAAAAGATGGGGCGGTACCAAAAGGTAGAGAGAATCGGCTTCACTGAAAGGCCACGATCCACGATGTCATGGATGAGGAGTCATGAGGATGATTACCGCCGAAATGGAGCACTGCGATTGCATCGCCTCCCCGTCGCACTTATGGACACTCTGACGAGAACGCTCGTGTAGTGTCCGCACTTGCTTCCCCCAAGATGAAACATGGGATAATCGATCGCAACGTTCGATATCCTGCGGCGGCGTCTGGCCACGATGGCCCACCGCCGTCAAACGGCGGTGGCGGAAGACAGCCGTCGCGGAAGGCTGGCCGCAACGGCCGCTTTGAGACGAGCCGGCCGCTGCGGCCAGCCTTCCAGAACGACGCAGCGCAAAAAAAAAAAAAAAAAAAAAAACAAAATTCATTCGAATGAACAAGAGCGTGAAGAGGAGCATACTGATGAACGGTACTGATGCGATCGTCAATTGAGTCGCAAATCAGAATCTTAACGATATTCGCTAGCGTAACTGACAGAATCTTTTTCCTGCAAGCATGCAAGCTTAACTGTGGAAATGAGATTCTTTGACCCCGCGGCGGTCAGATGGCGAAAATGCTATAATCTCAAATCGCAAAGCGACCTGTCGCTGTCCGTCGAGGGGCTGACTGGCGACAAAGAATTTTGCTTTGCGAGCGGGGAGCGACTGCTGAACCTCTACCACGTCCCGCCGATTCGGCGCTCCACCGATTGAGCTATTGACCAGACTATCCAGTTTCTGCCGCGTGCAACGCAAGGCAATGAAGCTTTAAGTAGCCACCCTCACGCGATCGAGGCGAATTCCGGCGATGCGCTGCGTCAGCAAATGTGCGTTTTTATAATTTGCAAATTTGGCGGCGCCAAGTGCAACCGCCACGCCTGCTGCGGTCGGAGACTAGAGAGTGCATGCGCTGCTTGCGAATTGAGCCATGCGATACTCAACTTATGCCCTGAGGTGTCGCGTTAGAACTTCAAGGGCTCGCTCGGAGCGTGGCGTCAGCAGACCGCCAAGAAGCTCTGCTGGTGCTGCCGGCAGGAGTCGAGCCAGCGCAGCTAATACGGCGTCGTTTGTTTGTCGAGCCAGCTCACTTCCTGGTATGGGCGCAGTGCTCATAGAAAGCTGTTAAACGCGGTCACCAGCGTCTGTTTATATTAGCTTCATGTAAATAAATTTTGATATATCTTTTTGGTATAGGGTTTAGGATTTTGGGTGTAGTGTTAAGGGATTGTGAGTTTTTGGGTTTATGTTTAAGGTTCCGGTGGTTGCATTTCGTATTTTTCTTTGGCTTTGAGGTTAAGGGTTTAGGTTTTAGGGTTTTAGCATTTAGTGTTACGGTTTATGGAAACAAGTCAAACTAGAAAATATATCGTAAAACCTGTTTATTTATGGCAAATACAAGCAAGCGCTGGTGACCATGCTTAGCAGCCTGCTACGCGCACTGTACCCATATGAGGAAGTGAGCTGGCTCGATGGGCACACGACGCCGTATTTGTTGACTAGCGAGCTCTGCATCTAGAATCCACGAAACTAACCTCAGAGGAAGAGGACTGTTATCGCACGCTGCAAGGGGTGGTGAGAACAGGTACGGATCTTCCGATGCTACATAAATGAGGCAGCTCAATCAGCTAAGCCTTTTCTTTTTAGAATGTAACTGGAAAGCGAATGCCAGTAGATCAGCCGGATTGACCATTCTGTTGTTAGAGGGGCCCCTAGTTCCTCCTCACCCAATGATTGAGCTTTTCATCAATAATATTCGGTCCGTTATTATTGCTTTCGCGGAAGCTTACGTGCTCCCACGAATCAATCGGCGTCTAGTGCCCGTGGGCAAAGAGAACTCGACAGAGGCGGTTGCCCCGAGAGACTTCGAGAGCTGCTGGCAGAGCAGCGGTCATCATTCTAAGACTGCAGTACTTAGTCTCCATTGGACGACTGATGCAAAACGGTCAGGAAGGATCGATCCGGATTTAGTAAGATTTCGCGATTAGCATTAGCGAGCTTAAAAGGATCGCATCTAGGAGCAGATTCCCTTGCAAGATCGGTAGAGCAAAGATTTCCTTCATACTCACGACGGTGGCACGCCGTCGCTTGTACACGATTAGCATCCCGGTTGATCGAGAGCGGGTGACTGGAGTTCGCGCGATTCCTGATTGTTGCACGAACTAACTATGTTTTACGATCGCCTCAACTTTATTCCACCGCTTCGTCTATCGTACGCATCAGCACTCAGAGACCAATTCCTGGCTGTAACCGACAGGAAGTGGCACGCGCCGCAGCTCAATCACTGAGCCGCGGCGCACATGGCAGCCTCGCGTTGGCGGTTGGCCTTGGGCAGCGACAGCTACTAACGTCTCTTGGCTTCGAAGACGAAACGACGATCGAGACAACGCTCGCAAACAGAAAGGGTCTCGGCTTGCGCGCTTGCGTCGTTCAAAACAAACTGCATTCGTAAAGAGCGCCAGCAACAAGCCTGGGCTGTTGGTGCAAAAGGAACTCGGGGGGGGGGGGGGAGTTCGCAAATAGTAATGGCGAAGACGGTCGCCGCGGGTCGATTGGCTTTATACCGGAAATGAAATTTTCTAGTTGTCGCGAACACTCACGGCGGGGTCAGGCGACGGCGGCGCACCGTTACCGAGCGGCAGGCAAGGGGTCATCCGGGTGCACGCTGCGCCGCCGGCGACCGGACGGGCCCTTACCGCTTTCAGCCGGTCGACATATCGCTCGTGGTACTCATCGTCACTTCCTTTGCTCGCCAAAAGGTTCTGTATTGTCTCGGGACTAACCAGTTCTTTCGTGAAGAACTCCCTGAAAGACCGAGTGAGGACGTGCCGCACGTCCTGCGACCTGGCTGACAGCGGAGCGTGCAGCAGCAGCGACGGCTCGCTTCCCGGCCTCGAGGGCCGCGCGGCCCAGCCGACTGGCGTCGCCATCTGCTGCAGTCAGTGGCAATTGCCGTGGAAAGGCTCTGGCTGGCGGTGATCCGCTTGAGGCAGCAAATCTTAGGTTCTCCTCATATCGAACTGTGCGTCGAACGCTTCTGTTCGCCGCCAGGCGAAGACCGCCGACCGGAAACGGACGCAGCAGTTCGGTTACTATAGGCACCGTACGGGAGCTCGCTTGCCTGGGAGGATAAATCACATTTCCGGCCACCGCGCCCAGCAGCCACCGAGTCGGCTGCGGCACTTCGGCTCGCGTGGTCTCACGCGAACAAATATGCATGCATATCTGTGTGATATGCTGAGTCAGCTTCATGTGAATGGAAAGCCTACTGTAACTACTGCGTTACTACGTAACGACAGCAACCGAATTTCTAGCAGGCCCCATGCAGCACGGGGGCAGCCGGGTCCGACGTGTTTCGCTGTCGCTCTGCGTTAGACTCGGCAAAGCCCAGCAAAGCGTTAAGCGCGCCCGAGTCTAACGCTCACTGTCGTGAGATGGAGACCGCTGCTAACTTCGCTATTTTTCTTCTGCCATTTCTACCCTAAGCGGCAGCCCGCGTGCTCTGCTGTACTCACCATCGCGTCGCTCGTAGTGGTAGAGGCGCTATGTGGTGGCAGGATTCTGTAATACGACTACTGGAGCCGAGTTTGTGGCGGCGATTATGCTATGGTCTATGCTGGCGCACGCTTTTCTACAAAATACTGTGTCAACAATATTGCGCTATTTGTGGGTACTCTGCCACACAATTCATTCACTCGCAGAAAAGGGCCTTAGAAGTAGACGACCGCGATGGTTTGGCCAAGTGATTAATTAAGATACTCGCCCCGACCGAGGTCAAGGTGAATGTAATCGATGGCGGAGTTCGTACGCTCGAGCCCTGTGGCTCATGTGACGCGCCTGAATAGAGATTTAAGTTCTCTTAGGGCGCTACGCCAATGAATTAAATAGAGACCGCTCAGCTCGCCGACTGACAGAGGTTGCCATTTAGAGGCGATCTCAAGTTTAGGCATCAAATGTCTTACTAGTCACTCGTGGACAGTGGCCTGCTTCTGGTGGCCCATGACTTGGTCAGCCAGCCGCCATCGACAACCTCTCGGAAGCTTACTTGTATCTGACTTTTTTCTTCCGTTCCGTTTGCCGGACGTCGTGCAACAACGTCGCGCTCTTCTTCCTTTACGTCAAGCTGCCGCCGCGAACGTAAGCAACCACGCTCTATTACATGCGTTACCTTTCCTGGCTGCATTTTCTCCGTCTGCGTGAATTTACCTTTGCGTGCTTTTGCCTACTGAAACTGTGCATGTAATGACTAATAAAATAAATTGGTAAGCTTTCTTTCTAGCATTTAAGTGAAAGAATGCGGGCGTCGTGGAGGAAGTGAGTGCTTTGTAAAGGACGTATTAGCTAACTGGCCTTTACCATCTTGGTCTTCTTTTCGGCCACGCTACAGGTTTAGCCCTGACCTTCGACGGTCAGAGGGAAAGGGAGGCGAAAAGTCACCACAATAAGACTTTCATAAATGACTCAGGTTCCCCAGTTAAACCGCAACGAATACGACAGGAGACAAAAATAGTCATCAACGACATTGCCGGCCACCTGGGGTCATGGCACCAGTTTCGAAATAGACAGAAATAGCAAACATGTTCGAGGCCGTCTTCACTGGTCCGTGGCAATATCAGTACCGTATTTTTACGGTCAAAGACCGCTAAGCAAGATACATTCGCTTGGAATAGATTCTAATGCGCGGATAGCGAAAAGTAGCAGCTCCTGAGAGCAATTGTGTGTCTGTGTTAGAGTGGCTTCAAGAGCCACGGCGAGTAGTGTGGCAACTTGCTCCGCCACAATCAGGGCGATCTCGAGGGACCCGAACCGCACTTGACGTCGGCAGCACTGCCAACGCCTCTCTCTCCCACGCAATGTCTCATGGCTCAGAGACTAAAAGAGGATCCAGTGGCAGAGCTGCAAAATCAACTTATGCTCTAAATTATCTCGGAGCATGTAAGGGTGAAGTCGTGACTAGCTGTCCATCGCTCAGCCCGTTAGCCTCGCAAACTCGGCTCGAAAGGTATGGCAGAAGCGTCGGCCACGCCACACACATGCACATGCAGTTGCCCAATAAACACTAGACAAATCATTGTGGGGGCTCGGTCTCGCGACGAAGACGGACGTCGCCCCTACATGCGAGTTGTGGTACTGACGACCGACGACGGCTGCATTGTATCGTACGCAGGCAAATGCGGGAGAGCGTACGCACGGATGTAGCTGTAGCCGTCGTGGAAGCAGCTCCGGAGCGGAGCGCCAGGAGAGAAGAGAAGAGCAAGTGAGTGAGAAGATGGGAGAGCGAGTCAAGAGCGTACATACAGGCCAACGCACAGGCAGAAAGTTCCTCGATGCAGGACTGGCGGGTCACGAGACCACAGTTGACCCGTTCCGATTAAATTCAGTTTCGTCAGCCGATACTGTCCAACTGCAGCGCCTAATGAGGCGGTACTCAGCCCCGTTGGCCGGTGCGGAGTGGTGAGAGTCCGGCTGGGGCGAAACAGCATTGTGGGCGCGGCCACGTCCACATCATCTGGTCTGGCTGTTGGTCACGTCTCGAAGTCAACTTATCGTTGCCGCTATTGCCGACAATCTCATCTGTCTCTTGAGCTTTGCCTTGATTTTATGACCTTCAGCAAATGTAAAGCGCCTAGAGAGAGATTAAGTTCTCTGAGGGCGCTTTATCACGTGAATTATTATTATTATTATTATTATTACTTATGCCGCATTTGTCGTTGCTGCAATTTGCCACGCGTTGCCTGACAATGCATGGCGTAGAGGCAGTGACGGAGGTGCACCGGAATGAAGATCCACAAAACCTGGGCCGAGAGCAGAAGCTGATCTCGAAGCTTGGTTACGTCGGCGGTCTGATGTAAAGGATCTCCCTGCTTTCTACCTTACCAAAATGAAGATCAGCTGATCACCAATTCGAACAGGACGTGCATTCCTAGTTCATCTTCACTCAAGAGTCGAGCCTTCTAGTAATGATATTTTCTCGGGCGCTACCTTCGGTCCTGGTCGCACCTGAATTCATTGCCTAGGGGAGAGGTACTCATACTTCGCAACCGGGGTTTTGGTTCCCTTCGCGGACATCCTGTATGGTTCACATTGAGAGATGCTGATAGCCTTTTAGACTCATCAGCTGCAATGTGCTGTTTGATCCGACGGCCTTTAATTAAACCTTCTCCTAATCATAGCAGCTCTTGCAAGATCACCATGGCTTACTCAAGTGGCGATTCGAGATCAATCGTGAATTAGGCAGGGAGCTCTTGCTCAATGAGATAGATACTAACTGATTGTTTGAGATCCCCAAATTGTTGCCCTGGTTTGACCATGGTGCAGGGTACTTCCACTTAGAGACCGGCGTCTTCGGCTCGAGCCCTGCGAAGTATGTAAAGAGCCTGGATAGACATCCAGTTCTCTTAGTGTGTACTATGTGAATGCTGCATTTCTTGTGCACCCAAGAACAGTTAACGTTCGCGCCCACTTCAGTTCCACCGAAGTTTCTCTCGGAGGCGAAAGCAGACACCCATTGTGAGCCATCGCACCCAAATTTGTCGTGACCGATACGAGCAGCAGCGATACGATGCGAGCCCAGTCCTAAACAAAGTGAAATCAGGCGTGTCCTTTAGCAACGAGTGCCTGCAGCTCTGAGTGTCATGTCAAACCCGGGTGTCTATTTATCGCCTTTTGGCTTAGGCTGCCAGAAGAAGCTTGCACTTAATACGGGTCCTCGAGGTTGGAAACGCTCGCGACACTGGGAGGCTACATTTTCGCATGCGTGATACGTAAGGTTGCATGCAAAGGGCCTACAAAGAGATTGCGTCTGTAATGGTGATGTACAGTACTATTAGTGCATATTCTGGCACCTCACTCGTCGTCTAAAGTACTACATTCTCGTGCCACAATGTCAGTGTGCTCTTTCTGCGTTGTGTTTTCCTAGCGGGTGATCATTTCAAGTCAATAGGCTCCGAGGAGCCACACATTCTTTCGTCTCAAGAGGCAAAACCATGCAATGTTTTAAGCGTGAGTAGTGGCTCCAGATGAGATAACGCACATTGTGTCTTTCGCACCATTTCGCAAACAAAGAGCAAGCATTAAATCCCAATATCCTCTATGCTCTGACTCACGCAGACGCAACTATAATAATAATAACAATGACAATAATGACAAAACATTCGATATAGTGGACTCAGATAATTCAATTTCTCTCTAGGCACTTTAAAGTTGCCGCAAAGGAAGCACGACCGAATGGTTAGTGGTAGCATACTCAATAAACAAGAAGAAGAACATGGTTAGGGGTGACATGCACTGGGTCAGCTTGCAAGTATGGTTAGTGGCAGCATGCACAGTGTCAGCACACATAAGCACATAAAGGCCGAATCACATGGAACCACTAAGTGCTGTCGTAAATAAATGCGTTTTAATTTCTTTGTAAATGTGGTAAAGTCAGGAGATGTCGTGACAGAAGTCGGAATTGAGTACCAGGTTTTGGGAGCATGCCAACTAAAGGCATGGTCTCCAAATGATTTGAGGTTTGTAGGAGGTATAGGTAAACAATACGATTCTGAAAAGTGGGCGGTACGATGCTTAGCCTGGTAGGGGAGTAGATCTGATAGGTAGGCTGGAGCCAAAGAATGAATGAACCCAGGAGTGAGTTACAAAACCTTGAAGTCGGTTCATAGCTTGAGTAGAAGCCAGTGCAGGTTGACGAGAAGGGGTGTGGCATGGCAACTATGACGCCTACGATAGACAATGCCAGCTGCAGAGTTTTGTCCCAGCTGTAAGCGCCCGATTGCACTGGCACACAACTAGCATCTTGAAACAAAGAGTCGCACAAAAATTCTCACAACAGTACTGCATGCAGACAATTAAACACAATTTAGGTCGACACTACAACCTCAGAAATCAGAATATACCAGGCACATCTAGAGCCAGAAGCAAAATTTCTGAGAACTTGATAAACTTGATTTGAGTTGACAGAACCTACTACGCAGTTTCCGTTTCGGCAGGTGCGTTTCTCCAGTTCGCTTTCATTTCGCTTCCAGTTCGCTTTCCAGTTCTCCAGAGTTTGCTATCATTTCAATAGTAATTCTTATGGCGAGACCTTGCAAAAGCTGCATCATTTGAAGTAAAAGATTGCTGAACGCATTTACTAGAAATAGTTATTAGCCATGCTCCCAGAGATAGGTAGTTAGAGCAGTCAGAAGTTCGATTAAGAGCCGAGGTCACTGACTCGCTTTTCTTCTCACCACGGAAGGCCATCCCTTGTGCAATTTTGATCACATGGAGAGACGTAGAGCAGGCATGCCCACCAAACAATACCGGATTATTGTCGATAATCTTGAAAATCTGAAAAGTTACAGCGAAAAGTCACGGCATTTATTCAACGCGAAATCAGCGGTTGCTCGAACAAAATTAGGACCTAATTTTCTCGTTGTTTACAGCAGGGGCGGCGGCATAGAAACAGAGGGTGGCCCAGGTCGCAGCCCAGATATGGGAGGGGGAGGGCAAGTGAGCCCCCATGCTCCTCCGGGCACTACCACCGGAGATGAAGTTAATCGAAACTGGTGATCTTTGGAGAAGACCCGTGGCAATGGCGTTTGCATCTCTCTTGACCTAGTGTTCTCTTACTCTAGTGTTGCTTTCTTAATTAGTGGCATGACTACAGCCTTTTAGAAAGGTGCAGGGACTATTAGAAGAAATACAGTGGTAATACGGTTTGGAGAATTGTAATCTTCTTTGATTGGGAGACGAATTTCAGGAAGAGGTCACTCGTGGCCTCCTTAAATTTAAACATGAAATTGCTGCACGGAATAGAGGGTATTTGAGTCACATGGGGTTGTTATTTAGGGAAAGGAATCCAGATCCAGATCCAGAGGGGATGGTGCTAAACTAGGAATGGACTTTCAGATCATTCAGATAAAAAAGCAATCAGCCTGATCTCCACAAGGATCGCTAGGTAAGGAGCTAACGTGGTAGCAGTTAAGGAGATGGTTGATGGTAGACTTCAGCATATTTAGATCCGACATTCAATAGTAGCGGTCATTCATCAATATCATAATTTCATGAATCTGCCATGTCGCCCCACGAGCGACCCGAGGCATAATTAAGGCGTTAATCCCGAACAGCTCTTATGTTTCAGCAATAAGCTAGACCCATCTGTGTGCCCAGTTTTCATGGAATTGAGGACGACGGTAAACAAGGATCGGATCAGTAGCCTGAGTGTCAGCAGCTAATTCACAGCAACCAGAGCGTACAGCCACTCGTATAGACTCATCCGGCTGCTCCTTCAGTGCCAGCTAGGTTTAAGGAGCTATTCCATGCTGAGTCTGAGCTGTGCTGAGAGTGCTGCTGCTGAGCAGGGGCATTGGCAGGACTGGCGGCCATAGGTGGCTGCCGAAGCAGCAGCTACAGCTGCTTGAGAGCTTATTTCATGGAGCTGCACTAAGGCAAGCAGCTCCATGAAGTAACCCATTTAGCCTTCTGGGATCAAAGCTGCCGGAATCAGGCAGCTCTTGATTGTGCAACGACTGCTGCAGCTGCTCGGAGCAATTCGCTGGCTGCTTGAAGAGGTGAAGAGCCCATTTAATCTCGTTTCTAGTATATGCGATTATGATTCGAATAGACGTGATTATATCATGGGATGAAAGCGATTTGATCACAGCACTGGATGATACAATAATTGTGTGCAAACCCAATACGGCCAAGACGGTTAGGCTAGCCTCTGCCAGTCAAAGCCATTATTCAAGCAGGGCAAGCTAACACGCTTGTGCAGACGCTGTATGTAAATAATTATACAATATGTAGACGATTGTATGCAGGGCCATTGCCTGTATGTTAGGGCACACTGCAGTGCCACATGGGAATCTCATACAATTATCCAACACAGCAGTAACATGCTGCAATGTGCGAGCACTCGCTCTAGCTCAGAGCTGGTTGCTGCCCCTCGAGCTAAGGGCAGGGTAGCCGTAATGGCTCACTAGGTAAGGCGGTTGCTTTTCGCGACCTCGGCCCCGAGGTCGTGAGTTCGAATCTTGCGGTGGGGACAATCCTTTATCGCTGCTGCAAGCGGTGGAGATAGCCGTAAAGGCTCTTCTGTTGCTATGCAAAAAGAGGCTGTTAAATCAGCTAGTATTTTTTTTACACAGCGACAGTCTTAAAGTCACTGTCTAGCACAGCCAGAAAAGTCCTTGGTCCTTTACTCTGTGACAGCATCTACGGCTTCATCAGCCCGTGGCTTCTGCTGCTGTAAAGCACATCAGGCACCCGCAGACCATCCTCTGTTCCGATGGCAGCAATTCTGTCCCGAAGAGCCAGGTACAGCATTGCAGATGACGTAGCAGCACAGATGTCATACACATTTTCGTCCCACGAGTGTCTCCACAGTCTCTGTCCTGTATGATTAGAGCAGTCTACTACGTTCTTCTTTCTGTCACTGCTTAAATTCACCTCTCCACAGCTGGTAACTATGACAGCAGCAGCCATAGCAACCACAGAGCTGATGCCATAGTCAAGCTTCTGTTTAGCTTGGACGCCCCCACCAGTCAGACTGGCCAGCAGCAGCTGGTTATTGCAAGCAGCAGCTACAGCTACAGCCATTAACTATGCGCATGGACTGACAGATGCCAGAAGATGCCATTTGCTGCATTTCCTCCTGCATTTCCTCATTGACTCGCTGCTCCAGAAGCCACGATTCACGCGAAGCAGCAGCAGCACTGCATCTGAGCAGCAGCGCAGAATCCCTCAGACCCACTTCGGTCATGCGTCGGTCGTGCAGCTCGTCCACCAAGAAGACCAACTCGGACATCTCGGAAACCCAGCTTTGCCGTGCTGTCCTTGCTCCTCTAGGCGGGTACCAGCTGCTCAGCTGGGCCACTCTGGGCCACTTGCGTCGTACTCCAACAAGCAATGTCCAGAGGCAAGCAGCAGATGGCCGTCTGCTGTGATAGCCAAGTCGCAGCACTCCACAGCCACCGAAATGCTGCTGGCTGCTCCCTGGCCTCAGCTCACTGTCCTCAGCATCGTCCAGCACTGACGGGGGGGGGGCCTGACTCGAGGCTACAATCTGACAAACAAATTGCACGTGCACGTGCTGTAGCCGGCGGTTCCCAAGAATAACTGCAATACGTCTGCCGTTTACATAACAAACGACACAAAACTGCTGTTTTGATTCCAACTTATGCAGACTAGTGCTCTGGGTTTACTCACCAACTTTCATGCAACTGAGCTGATGCTTTCTCATACTCTGGCCATTGATGGCCCGGTCAGCCAGCTTTCTTTTTACACACTTGAACAGCAATAAATCTGCTATTTCCAGCAAAGGCTTCGAGTAACAGCTGTTTTCATTTCAAACTATAGCAAACAATGTTCCAGGTGTAGGTGTCAGATGCTTTTTAATGAATGCCACAAGGCACAGTGTAGTCGTGCATTGAGATTGAGAAATGTAAGCTGCTGTCTTGACATTGCGAACTATTAATTTGACAATGACCTGGACAAGTTAAGTCTTAGCTCCAGGATGGACAACAGTGATTAAGATTTCAGTAGTTCCTTTGGTATTTCTCATTCAATTAAAATTCACCATGCCATAAAAGTTTCCATTCCCGACAAGGTGACTTACACTCAGCTTCAAAACAATCCAGCCAGAAAAGCTTCAGCAGCTGCAGCTGTTAATACGTTTGGGTAATAAGAGGATTTTCTATGATGCCAGGATTACCAAAGCTATGAGCAGCACGTAAAAACATTTATTGACTGCCCAAAAATTAACATACATGCAGTTGGCATGAATAGTTTATCGTGACATAGTCCAATCACGATTTTGTATGGCCTCAGGAAGAAATAAAAACTACCAGCTTCCAAATTGTCTCTACGGCTGCAGCACGTTTCATAGAGCCCGAGTTTCATTGGAAAGGTCGGCTACTAGTGCAGGCTAAACACCCTGCCACAGCTGCCTGTTGGTATAGTCTGCCACTGAATCTGGGTCTGTCACTTCATCAGCACCACACCGTATTCGTAAGAAAATACTTTACTAAATTTATTGCTGATCAAGCCGTTGATATTTCAATGTTCATATATAGTCCAGCAGTGAAGTTGCTCGCCCCGACCACGGTCTGGCTGAGACCGTTGGCTCGAGCCCCCTCCCCGAGGCATATGTGAAGTGCCTGAATAGAGATTAAGTTCTCTTGGGGTGCTATACAAACGAATTATATTATATTATATTATAAATACTCTGCTTTTGGTTCGTTGCATTTAGCTGCAAGCTAACGATCACACGTATGCAGCAAGCCTCTGTCATGTATAAAGACACACTAGCAACATATTACCATACAATGCAGTCTGTATCTATCATCTTTGATATGATTTGTAAATCCTTCAATAGAAAAGCTGACTGGCTAACCACAATGTGCTGGACTAACAATACTATGAATATAATATCTATACGTCGTCCATATAGAAATCTAGTTCCTAACTAGAAACTAACTAATAATTGAAACTAACTAATAATTGAAACTAACTAATAAATGGAAATAAAACTAACTTACTTGTTATGGGAAAACCCAGTCTGATTCAGAAATTGGAAAGGCTGACGCTCAAAATTGGCTCTGCCAGCATATCTCCTGTTGAATCAGCTCGAACTCAAGGTGTCATGTTCCAAAGCGACCTCTCGTTAGACGACCATATCAGCTCCACAGTCAAATCCGCCTATTTTCAGCTTCATAACATTGCTAAAATTGGGGCTTGTTTGGATAAAGATACCACGTCCAAGTTGGTCCATGCATTCGTGACATCCCGTCTCGACTTCTGCAACTCACTGCTTACTGGCCTACCAGCATGTGCGATCAGGCGATTGCAGCTGGTGCAAAACTCTGCAGCTAGACTTGTCTGTCGTGAGCGTCGAAGTTGCCACATCACACCGCTTCTCGCCGACCTGCACTGGCTAACAGTCAAGCAACGGATTGACTTCAAGATTTTGTCGCTCACTTTTAGGTCCCTTCATTCTTTGGCTCCAGCCTATCTGTCAGATCTACTGCCCCACCAAGACAAGCATCGTACCACCCGCTTTTCGGAATCCAACAGTCTAGAAATACCTCGTACAAACCTCAGATCCTTTGGAGACCGTGCATTTAGCTCGTATGATCTCAAAGCCTGGAACTCCCTCCCGACTTGCGTCAGAACATCCCCTGACTTGACCACATTTAAAAAGAACTTAAAACACACCTATTTAGGACAGCATTTAGTGGGTCTTGTGATTCGTCCTTGATGTGCTTATGTGTGCTGACACTGTGCATGCTGCCACTAACCACATTTGCATGCTGACCCTGTGCATGTCACTTATCAAGTGCATTATTATTATTATTATTATTATTACCCCTAACCATGTTATTCATGTTGTTTGCTTATCAAGCAGGATATTACTCACCATTCAATTGCATTTCCCTTTGCAGCAAATGTAAAGCACCTAGAGAAAGATTGAGTTCTCTGAGAGCGCTTTATCAAGTGCATTATTATTATTATTATTATTCCTACTAAGTGCGGTATACAGGCATAGCAAGACAATTTAAATCGCAATTACCTGTTCGCAGCATCGGCTCTTCAGTCCAGCGCTGGCATGTTTTATCCAATCTGTCGGGCACCGGCTCCTTAATCGTGCATAGGTCGCAGCAGTTAAGAAGGCAGTTGAGCAATGTGGCTGGCGGTGAAATAGCACCACAGAGAGGGCAGCCTAGTGTCCTTGCAGCTTCTGAATCCATTGCAAACATGGGTAGTAAACCTAAAGCAAGACAGTTTCAAGAGTGAACACACAGAACCTGTACTTATCCTACCTCTTACTCATGCATCTTCAGACTTCGGTGATATCAGAAGTAGAATCATAGATAATGCTATGCTACAGGTGTCCGCAGTACAATCGGCGCAATACACACAATCGATGGTCTAGACATTATAAAAGGGTACTGAAGTGGTGATTATTCAGTTGTATCCAACGGCTGCTGCCATTATATAGCCCTTCTTTAGACTTGATATATATGCTGCTCTACGTTAAGGACAGGAAATGGCTGCTAAAAAGGGGATGGGCTTTCATGGCTGCTGCCACGATCTGCTCCAGTCAGTAATTCAGATAATTCATCAGGTAATCCATCGGTGCACCTTCTATGACTAGCCACCTATGCTTCGAAGCACTGCCTCTACTAATATCCCTAACACGACTGCAAGAACTAGCACAGGCTACACGGATTGTGTTTGCAGCAACAGACTTTGGTTTGTGAACGGCTGCAGCTCTTAGCTACCTGTTACAAGCACAAACACTAGAATAGGTGCAATGTCATCCTACTGAAGCCCAATCAAGTGGGCTAGACAGTTCATGCAGACCGCTATATGTTTGTTACGTTGACTTCCAAGGCTAGCCCAGTCAAGTGCAAGCCAATTTCCGTGTGAATTATTCAATCAATTGCAAAAGCATTCGGTATGCACCAAACATGGTACTCAACAGTCCATTGTAGCACAGCTGCTCAATTCAAAAATCCTTCAGCGAATTATCAACTAATCTATTGAGAAATTCTAAGAGCACAATTACAAGGTCAGGTTAGATGAGCTGCCAGAAAAAAATACCAAAAATCCATACCAAATTGCAGTTTTGTGCATCAAGACAATGCCTGCTTGACAAATAGAACAGCATTGGCGCTACCCCTAAAGTCGAACTCCAAGAAAAAATAGCAGAGTACATGGATTGAGCATTATTGCTTGTCGACAATATCAAGTCTGACACGAGGTAACATTTGAGCGGCTCTTAATGCCAAGACAGATAAGAAAAACCAGTCGCTGCACAAGGAACTCTGAAAAGATTACTGAAAAACCAAAGCTATGAGATTTATACGGGCTATATGCTAAAAAAACACGTCCGCGAACACCTGCACTAACCTACAGCTAGGCAAGGTAAAATCATGCTTCAGTTGTGTGGCTCTGTAATAGGTTTTGCTGCAGTCAGAAATTAAAGAAATACTACCTGCAGTGCAGCCAGTGTTGCAATGATTCTGCTTTGTGCACTGCTGAAAGATTATGCACGCACATGTCACCTACATCAAACTGACTACGACTGTACAGTAACAATGCCAACTCATTTGCCGATGTTCCTAATTCGAATGGAACAACTTGCACACATTATACGATAGCAGTTGCATTTACAGGTTTGATTACGAAAAATAGCAATTCTTGCAGTCAGAGTAATTGCACTGGGCAAGCTAGTGCACCCAACAGAAACGAGAGGCACTGCCCATTCAGACCGATTCTTAGCCTAGCTATTTAGATACGTCACGTGACACCTAAGTACACTACATGTCTTGATTTAAGCTCGAACTCGTTCGTCAGTTAACCATCTTAGCCTCAGCTGCAGACAATGGAAACCTTTTCAGCAAGGAACAAAAGTGAATTCTAGGCACTTTACAGAGCCCTCCGTTACCATTTGGGTGGCGCTCCAACGGGCAACCATTGCTTAAGCTCACTGGCCCTGCCCACCCACGCCCGTAGCCATGCCCAGATCGCCTCATTCTGCCCAGAGCCTCCATCTCGTATAGCGATACGGAGGCGTCTCCCCGTGAGACGGCTTCTTCTTCAACTCGCGCTCGATCGCTGCGGTGTCGACGTTCAACCCGATACGAAGGTATTTGGCTCTTCCGATTTGAGCTTTGAAAGCCCGTCGTCTCGACTCTGGTCTGACGCCCGAAGCTGGGAGACCCGACCAAACTCGCCGAAAAAACCCGCCAAAAGCTCCGTCTTTCACTGTAGAAGAACTGCGGCAGACTACGGTGTTGGTTCAAACTTCTAAGGTTACCCTTAAGTGGAATTTTTACAAGGCAGGCAAATACCTACCCCGCGCCCACTCATAAGATCGCAAACGCTACCAACGCCCACCCAGTACGCATGGGTACGGTTATGGGAAACCAACTGAACTCTGTTTGAAAAATCTGCACGGAAAGGATGGCAATTAGCTATCTCGCTTTGGCGGTGCAGTGCTTTGTGAAAGTCGTGCTCTGACCTCTCAAAATGCAATTTTCAGGCATTAGTTTGCCTGGTCAGTGAGGCACACTCTGTGAGGTAAACACATTGGGAGCACGCGAATGAAATAGAATGACTGCACAAAGTTATAGGCTTGTCCCGCGGCATTTCTCTATACGGCTGCAGCCATTTGAGTAATTAAAGAATACGATACGGTTTAGTCCAGCCGTTAAAGCGCTCGCCCCGACCAAGGTCTGGCCGAGGGCGAAGGCTCGAGTCCCCGAGGCATATATGAAGCGCTTGAATAGAAATTAAGTTTTCTTGGAGTGCTGTACAAATGAATTATATATATATATATATATATATTGTATATGTTATATATATATACGCACACACAAACACACACACACACACACACACACACACACACACACACACATATATATATATATATTGAATGGCGAAGCAAAAGCCGGTAGCTGACGATAGCCAGTCGCGGCTATAGGACAAGACGATAAATGCCAGGGCAAAAGCGAAACGACTTCCGATGACAGCGCCAGGTGGCTTTCACGCGTAGTAACAAGTCAACTTGTGTTAAGAGCAGTTAAGCTAAAGGTTAAAAACTGCCCACGCGGCAGGGTTAAACCGAGCTCAACCCGAATAAACGCGTTCAGCTGTTGGGACAGGCCGCGATAGCCCGTAAGGTACTCGCTCTTAATGACCGTGTCGTGCGTTCGAATCCTGCAGTGGGCAATGCTTTATTACCACATGCGAGAGGCAATAATAACCGCTAAGGCTCTTATGAAGCTATACAAGCGAGGTGCTAAGTAAGCTATTATTATTATTACTTTTCTTATCCACACCAAAATTAACGCCGAGCCACGGACGACGGCAGAAACTGCCAACCAAGTGCAGTAGCATGACCGCCTTTACCGAAGGCATCGAGAAACGGCGCGGAGATGATTAAGAAAAATTATTCGAACGGAAGAGAGACGATAGCAACAGGAGGGCAAAAGAGGGGCTGCCCGAGCCAGCCAGCTCGGCTAAGTCCGGCTCAGCTGAGCTCGTTCGCGGCTGGCTGCAAAAAAATAGTAAGCCTATCACGAACCTGCGATAAATGTTCTGCTTTCAATAGCGCAGAGACAACCGAGTTGCAAAGGCCGCCGCTAGAAATTGTGTGGGCCGAGCGAACTCGTCTGCACGCACCATGTCTCGGAAGAGGAACGTAAGCCGCCGAGCGACGTCAGAGGAAGTGGGGGTGCTGTGCGCGTGTATTCTTGCGCGCTAGCCGCGCCGCAGAGGATCCGAGCAGTGACGAGCAAGGCTGCGAAACAATATGTCGTAGATAAAATATACTGCAATATATTGGTGACAATATATTGTGCTGATTCGTTTGACTATGCCAATATATTGTACGGGATTGGTTGACAATACCAATATATTTGACAATATATCGTCATATGTCAAGGTATTATTGTAAACCTAGTCGTCTCTGTCACGTGATACATAATACATAACATTACATCAATTGACTTTTCACATTTGAAAAGATCCAATTAAAATCATATCCGGACATATATCCGTATAAATCATTTTTAACCAATCACAATAGTCCAAGTGTACAATGACGCAGAGACAGCTGATGATAAAGAAGAGAAGGTAAAAGAGTATGAAGAGTATTGGTAAAATCACAGACGATAATTGTAATGCGTAAGATGTGGAATATATTGGATTGGTGGCACAGAATATTGCAATATCCTGCATTATACCTCTCGTTAGACGACCACATCAGCTCCACAGTCAAATCTGCTTACTTTCAACTACATATATAAACCTTAAATCCTTTGGAGACCGTGCATTTAGTTCATATGCTCCCAAAGCCGGGAACTCCCTCCCGACCTGCGTCAGAACAACCTGACCACATTTAAAAGGAACCTAAAAACACACCTATTTAGGACAGCATTTAGTGGGTCCCTGTGATTCGTCCTTGATGTACTCATGCGTGCTGACACTGTGCATGCTGCCACTAACCACATTTGCATGCTGACCCTTTGCATGTCACCCCTAACCATATTATTCATTTCGTTTGTTTTTTCAAACATGATTTTACTTACCATTCAATTGCATTTCACTTGACAGCAAATGTAAAGCGCCTAGAGAGAGATTAAGTTCTCTGAGGGCGCTTTATCAAGTGAATTATTATTATTATTATTATACATTGCTAAAATTTGGGCTTGTTTAGATAAGGACATCACGTCAAAGTTGATCCATGCATTCGTGACATCCCGTCTTGACTTCTATAACTCACTGCTTGCTGGCCTACCGGCATGTGCGATCAGGTGCTTACAGCTCATGCAAAACTCCACAGCTAGGCTTGTCTGTCGTGAGCGTCGCAGTTGCCACATCACACCACTTCTCACCGACCTGCAATGGCTAACAGTCAAGCAACGGATTGACTTCAAGGTTTTGTCGCTCACTTTTAGGTCACTTCATTCTTTGGCTCCAACCTGTCTCTCCGATATACTCTCCCATCAGGCCAAGCATCGTACCACCAATTTTTCCAAATACAACAGTCTACCAACACCTCGTACAAACCTCAAATCTTTTGGAGACCGTGCATTTAGATCGTATGCTCCCAATGCCTGGAACTCCCCCCCCCCCCCCGACCTGCGTCAGAACATCCCCTGTCCTGACCACATTTAAAAAGAACTTAAAAACACGCCTATTTAGGACAGCATTTAGTGGGTCCCTGTGATTCGTCCTTGATGTGCTTATGCGTGCTGACCCTGTTGCATGCTGCCACTAACGACATTTGCATGCTGACCCTGTGCATGTCACCCCTAACCATGTTATTCATTTTGTTTGTTTTGCAAGCATGCTATTACCCACCATTAAATTGCATTTCCCTTTGCAGAAAATGTAAAGCGCCTAGAAAGAGATTGAGTTCCCTGGGGGCGCTTTACCAAGTGCATTGTTATTATTATTACTATATATTACTATTATTTTTGGAATTGAATACTGCAAAATATATTTATTGTTGAATATCAGAACATTTGATGCGCTAACGATATTATTGTTCACAACCTTGGTGACGAGCAGCGCAGACGTAGAAGGGACGTCGATTCCTCACTACGCTGCACTAGCGAGTTGGTGCTACTCGGAGTGCCTGTCTAGAGAGGTACTAACGCCGATCTCGCGACTTGCGGCCTCTGTTTAGCCAGCGGCCCTTCGGTTCGTTGTCGGCCCGTTAGCAGAGTGTAGGTCAATGCTGTAATGGCGGCAGCAGCTCAACCCGCCGAAATATGGTGCCTAGCTATGATCCGCGATCGTGCGATTTTTGGACGATTTCTTGCCGAGGCCGTATGAAAGGCCACCGCCCTGAGATGTAGAGAGTCGGGGATTCGTGACTCGAGGCATTCGCTTTGGAGCCGATGTGAGCTCTGGGCAAAACAAGCATTAGGTGTACGTCGCGACCGCTGTTGAACGCCTGTAACCGTCCGCTGGTGTTAAATATTGTGGACTCGATATGCTAAGGCAGTGGTTCTCCACCTTCCCACTGCCGCGACCCTTTAATACTGCTCCTCATGTTGTGGCGAGCCCCAACCATAAAATTATTGCGTGCAAATGTGGAAATGCATGTTTTCAGATGGTCCAAGGTGACCCCTGTGAAATGGCCGTTCGACCCTCAAAAAGGATCGAACGACCCACAGGTTGAGAACCGCTGTGCTAAGGGGTATGAGCGCTCGCCGTCGCCGCCATGTTTCAGCTACTGTCGGCTAATCTGCTTGAATTGGTGCAGCACCTACAAGTAGCTAGCCGTGCTAAAAAAATATACTTGCTGATTTATTAGCCTCTTTTTGTATAGCGGCAGAAGAGCCTTTACGGCTATCACCGCCGCTTGCAGCAGCGATAAAGGATCGCCTACAGAACGATTCGAACCCACGACCTCGGGAAAAAACAATCGCTTTACCTAGTGTGCAGTCACGGCTCGCCAGGCTCAAGCGTCACCGGTATTCGGGGCCCGTCAGCTGAGAATTGCATCGTTACGAGCGCTGCGTTTGCGGCCTAGTTCTGACCGGACGTGGAAGCCGCAAGCCGCGTTTGTAACAGTGCGTTTCGCTGCAATTCAGCCAGAAGCAGTAAACTTCTTTTCCCACACGGCCACCGCTAATGTGAGTGAGTTGAGCTGTTTCTACGCTAAGCAATGGCATTTCACTTTACAGCAAATGTAAAGCGCCTAGAGAGAGATTAAGTTCTCTGAGGGCGCTTTATCAAGTGAATTATTATTATTATTATTATTATTATTATTATTACGTATGAGAGTGCGAAAGTACTTGCAGTCCAAACGGTATTTGGGATTGCAGCAAGTACCGTCGTTACGAAACGAGCGTAGCGGCTTTCACGTCCTTCCAGAGCCTGACAGAGCAAACGCAGCGCTCATTGCGGCGGCGCTAGTCGCAGATGATGACGTCAGACGCCGGCGACGGAGGGTTGAGCCTCGGTCGCGCGCTCTCCAGCCGTTCAGTCTGCTTTCCGATCTCGATGCGCACGCTTCTAGATTGACTCTAGCGAGTCTAATCCTGCTGCCGTCGTCTGGCCGCCCAGCTTACGTAACTTCCCTTGAAGCAGTCTCGCGGTCGCTCGCAACGGACTGCCTATCAGCGCGGTAACGCTTAGCGGTAGATTGTTTAAGCTGCCGAGTCCGACGTCAGCGTCCCTCTCTCCGCTCAGGATACGCATTCGCGCGTTGGCCTATTTTTCCGCTACGTGGTTTCATTGTTCCTCCTACGCGGCGGACTGGAAGCTTCAGGCTTGAATTACCACTACCACGCTGCTGCTGCTGCTTACCGCTCCGAGAACTCGCATCGCACGCGGCTGGTAATAGCCACTCTAAAAATGGACAGCACAGCGCATGCGCGAGCAAGCGCGACAGCTCGCGGCTGCATCGGACGGTAGCTGGGAGCAGTCTTCGTCCGAAGCGGTTGAAAGGCACTTTGACTTCGCCAGCTCTGTGCCGCCCACCGCCCACTGCCGGTGCGCGGCGCTGCCACTGCCGCGCACCGGTCGGCACTACTTCCGGCACACGAAGTACCGGAAGTGGTCAGGCGGCGATTGAAAGCTTGCACCGAGAGGCATTCTCAGCAGCGTAGCAGCCAGCGCGGTCGTGGCAGCGCCGCGCCGACCGGACTGAGCTCGCTCGATCGGGGGTCCCAGTGTCAGCAGATCGACCGAGGGACGTGGTGCGGCGCATAAACCTTTACTGTCGGCCTCAAAATCTAAGAATCTACGTACTCTGGAGCGCAGAGTTTGCGGCTGCATTCTGCAGAACTAAAGGCTGATGTTCCAGATGTTCGGTTTTCCCGCCTACACGCCGCTGTTACGCTCTGCTCGACTGCCAGCACTGCAATGCAAGCTTCTCGAGCTGAGGAAGTATTTACGATTAGCATCGGCAGAGTTAGAATACCGATCGGCCCGATACTCTCGTCGCTCTGCAGCCTAATTCGTGCCGTTACGTCATCTTGTGGTAATTTTGAATACCAATTTCTTCAACTCAGCAGCTACTTCAGCGTCTAAAAACTTAATACTTTCGATCGTGCTTCTTTTGCAGTAAATGTCAAGTTCCTCGAAAGATAGTGAGTTCTCTGAGGGCGTTACATCGAATGCACTATTATTAATAATATTGAGGTCAGCATTTATCTAAAATCAAGTTAAAATGTAAATACTTGAGAAAATATGTCACTCGCTTGTTGTAGTGGCTTCCACCTGCTGCGGAAAAACTAGGCCTCGCACGTTGCATTAGTACTGGCGCTCACACTTAATACTGTTAATGAATGTTTATTATGAGTTGAGTTTCATTGAATAAATGAAATTCATTAATGTTTCAGCTGATGCTCGAACGCATACCGACGACTCTGCTGAACCTTGTTTAGGCTCGGCTAGCGACTCGTAGGCGCAGCGCCAATAGACGCACCTATACAGAGATAACGGCGGAACGCGGCGGTGACGAAAATCGCCCGTGTCTTAAGATGATGCCAAGAGAATTCAATTTAAAACAACGACAGAGGATTGCGGGCATTTACTTATCAGCGGCCATGAGGTGGAATAGCCCTCATTGGGCTCGAATGACCGGTAGTGCAACTCAGCTACACTGTCACCGAGGCTGAGACTCTTAAAGTGCCTCTCTGCTATTTCGCGGCTTAGGAAGCTTTTTACGCTACTCCACGATTATCCGTATCTTTTACCGAAACTCGGTGCTTTTAGGTTGATTGTATTCAAACCTGTGCAGCTGCGAGAAGCCGCCGAGCGATAAAGCGTAATCGTACACTAAAACGTAAGTTTAGTATTATCTTACTTATGTATTAGTATTTAGTATTAATATGCTTACTTATTAATATTATATATTTATTAGCATAAGTATAAATATAGAGTTAATATATAAGTACATATTGCCGGCGATAGATTGTCGCGAAACAACCGGATGCGAGCATTTATAATTGAGGAGACGCGAATAGTGAATAGTATTGCCGAGCTGGTTTGGTCTAGCAGTTAAGGTGCTCGCCCCGACCAAGGTGTAACTGAGGGCGCGGGTTCGAGCCCCGAGGCATATGTGAAGCGCCTGAATAGAGATTAAGTTCTCTTGGGGCGCTATATAAATGAATTATTTATTTATTTATTTATTGGCCACAGTGCGGCCGATTTAGCACGCGGCCTTTCAAGTGTCCCTTACCTACCTACCTACATTAAGGCCGTCCACGAACGAAGGGAACGATGGTAAACCTAACGCAACCAGCTAGGGCTTTGACGAGTGCCAGCTTTCGGCTTCGCCGTCTCTTGAGAAGGCTCAAACGCAAATTTCAACCGGGAAATTCTGAGGGGCCATCTGCGAAGGTGCGGTTGTAGCTGTCTCGTCTTCTTCTTCATAACTGACGGTCGTTTCGCAAATGACAGCTAAATAGCTTCGATGGGTCTCCGA
Organism: Cristatella mucedo; assembly: GCA_009760855.2. Taxonomy (NCBI): domain Eukaryota; kingdom Metazoa; phylum Bryozoa; class Phylactolaemata; family Cristatellidae; genus Cristatella; species Cristatella mucedo. Next base: position 298,208 of record WPIO01000057.1, read on the forward strand.
AACCCTCGGACTTTAAGACGCTTAGGTCGTCAGCATACCACTTGCTGAATAAATTCGAGCGCCTTTACAGCTGCGCCGCCGTGGTAATAAACTCTGCGAAACTAGGACGACGTCGGTATATTGCACGTTACGTTTGTGCTTACGCGTGCTGACACTGTTGCATACTGCCACTAACCACACTTGCATGCTGGCACTGTGCATGTCCCCCTAAGCATGTTATTCATGTTGTTTATCAAGCATGAGACCGCTGACCATTCGATCGTGTTTCCATTGCAGCAAATGTAAAGTGCCTAGGAAGAGACTGAGTTCTGTGAGGGTGCTTTACCAAGTAAATTATTATTATTATTATATCTTGGAAATTAAAAGACGGCCGTTTTTAATCCATGCCAACAATTTTAATATATTTTTAAATATTAAATACTTTACATTCATATTTTATATTTATATTTTGTATTTATACTTTATATTTTTTATATATGCTAAATATTTTTTTAAATTTTTAATACACGACACGGGGAGAAGCCGACGTCCCGCCACCGTCGAACGCTTTTACAGCGAGACAATTTGGAAACGCTTGCTAGGTACCGCCAACAGTGTGCTATCCTCCCAAAGCTACTGTAGCTGACTGACTTACCGACTGACTAAAAAAACGTCACACGCTGATTAGACGACAATTCCGAATAAGTCAGAAACCATCTTAATCTTTACAGGCAATGGTAACCTGCATGGTTTAGACCCTTTTATAATAGCTAATTTAAAAGCCTCTTTTGTATAGCGACAGAAGAGCCTTTTACAGCTATCAACACCGCTGGCAAATGCAATTTAGGATCGCTCGGTCGAGAAAAGCCACCACCTTACCCAGTGTGTCATCACGGATCACCATTTTGTACGGCTGTACATTATAAAACTGTGCACGTTGTGATTCCAGGGGCTGTCAAGAGTGACATGCTTTTTTCATGGTGCCCCAGTAAGCTTCAATTTCATATTCATCTGCAGCACGCTTTGCTTACACGTCCATGATTTAGAGCATGCCACTAGCCGGGGATCTAGGAAATTAGAGGCCGAAACAAGCGTCTTCATTTGAGTTATTGCTCATGCTTGTCTTAGCATGAATCTCAGCTTCTTTTGCTTTAGCCTGCCTGAGCCTGCCTGGATACCTCGCTTGTAATTAAATATTGGTCATTGCATTTCTTGCACTGAATTAGCGCCTAGAGAGAGATTAAGTTCTCTGAGGGCGCTTTATCAAGTGAATTATTATTATTATTATTATTATTGTAAAGCACCTGACCATAGGCTCAGTTCAAGCAGTCCCAGACAAGTCTCATTGTTATTACTATTATTGATATCATTATTATAAACCGTAATTCTCACCACGTTTTGCTACTCCCCGTCTCTATTTTACAGGCCGAATGCAAATTGTCGGCTGCTATTATTGAGACCGCTTCATAATAATAAGAATAATAATACGTGTGATTAAACAACCCTCAGAGAACTCAATCCTTTTCTAGGCGCTTTATATTTGCTGCAAAGGAAGCACGATCGAATGGTAGAATGCTTAATAAACAACAAGAATAACATGGATAGGGTGATAAGCGCAGGGTCAGCATGCAAGTGTGGTTAGTAGCAGCACGTACAGTGTCAGCATGCATAACCACATAAAAGACGAATCACAGGTACCCAAAAAAGCTGTGACAAATAGGTGTGTTTTCAGATTCTTTTTAAATGTGGTCCAGTCAGGAGATATCGAGACGGATGTCGGGAGCGAGTTCTAGGCTTTGGGAGCATTCGAACTAACGGCACGGTCTCCAGAGGATTTGAGGTTCGTACGAGGTTTAGATAAACAATTAAATTTAAAAAAGCGGGTGGTTCGATGCTTCGCCTGGTGGGGAAGTAGATCTGATAGGTAGGCTAGAGCCAGCGAATGGATGAACCTAAAAGTGAGCGACAAAGCTTTGAATTTGATGCGTTGCTTGACTGGGAGCCAGTGCAGGTCGGCGAGAAGTGTTGTGATGTGGCAACTGCGACGCTCACGACAGACAATCCTAGCTGCAGAGTTGTACACCAGTTGCAAGCGCCTGAGTGCACAGGCCGGTAGGTCAGCAAGTGAGTTACAGAAGTCAAGACGGGATGTCACGAATGCATAGACCAACTTATATGTGGTATCCTTATCTAAACAAGCTCAAGTTTTAGCAATGTTATGTAGCTGAAAGTAGGCAGACTTGACTGTGGAGCTGATGTGATTGTCTAATGAGAGGTCACTTTAACAATAACAATAATAATAGTAATAATAACACACTTAATACAGCACCCTCAGAGAATCCAATCTCTTTCTAGGGGCTTTAAATTTTTCGGAAAGAAAACAAGATCGGATGGTTAGCGGTAACATTCTATTTGGAACATGACACCCAGATTTCACGCAGATTCGACAGGAAATACGCTGGCAAAGCCGATTTTGAGTGTCAGCCTTTCCAATTTTTGAATCGCACTTGTTTTTCCCATAAATAGCAAGCTAGTTTTATGATCATTTAACTTATAAAAATTTGCTGCACATAGCGACACACTTAAGTTGCGCATCCGAGTTACGAGCCTACCTTAAGGAGTGAGGCAAGCTGTTTTCAGGAGCTGCGACAGTTCACGTGCTTGAGCTACGTCACGTGCTTGAGCTACCGCCTTCGGCTGGCAGCCCATACCCAATGACTTAACGCTGCGTCGTAGGCATACAGTCGAATTACAGCGAATTTCGATAGGATGAGTGGTAAGTGAAGTTGTTTGGTTGTTTGGCCTTCGGGCAGCCTGAAATGCCCAAGTCTGAAATGCGCTGCTTCACTCGCGTGCGGCGTATTTTACCCACATCCGTTTTACGTTGAAAGCTGTGCATTGCATGGTTTGCACACTGCGCCGGCACGAGTGGGATTCTAGCGATGAATAAATCGACGATGGCGAGGCGCTTTCTGTCTATTTTATTCAGGTGTAGCGTTTTTGTATGCGACGACGCGGGACGCCGAAGAAGCGATTAAAAGGGCCGACGTCTGAGGAGACAGGACTGCTCTGCTAGATGTGCTTTCGTCGCTTTTCAGAAAGAAGAGTATGCGCCGTGCGATCGAGTCGGTGATCGTCGATGAGTTGTATAGTGTAAAACAGCGAGTGAATAGTCATCGAATGCACCGACCGATCTGGTTGCATTGGGCGGTAAAGCAATACGTCCGTGAGATCCTTTCGCCTTGAGTAACCGGGCGTGCATGCTTAGTGGTCGGACGCAACCTTTTCTTCCGTCAGGCACGCACCCTTTTGAGGCCCAAGACTTGCACGATCCTCTGGTTGAGGCGGGAAGAGGTTCAATGAAAGATTAGGCTGGCTAAAAGTCCGGCTAAGCGACGACACTTGCTCGCTTAGAGCGTGGCACTGCGGGAAGCCTGCGGCTATTGGCATTTCCGATAGCTAGGTCGGTGCAAGACAGTGAAAGGAAGCCAAAGCGAGTGGCAGAGCCTATAATTGGATGAGCTTCATGAAAAAAATTAAGATCTGGATCAAAGAGCCAGGTATAGGAGCGGGAGAAGCGGCACAGTACGGCTGCTGCCACGTCCGCGGCAACCGAAAGCAAAGCTTGCATTTCAGAATTGCGAGGACGGTCGGTCTTTGAGGTTATTGGCAAGACTCACTCAAAGGATGGACGTTATGGGAAAGGCTCTGCGGTGGTATAAGCCAGACGCTAGCAAATCCGGCGCACAGCAGCTTGACGCGGCTCGGACCGAGTGAGTCGGCCGCTCCAGCTAAACCAGTCGGTACTGTGCCCGATAATCCTTATTCGCGATTATGCGATAATCTGTGGACATCGCCTTTTCAAAAGCCGGCGCCGTGAGATCGTCAGGCAGTTGGGATTCCGGACTCAAAGTCTCAAAAGACGGACGTTGTGGAAAAGGCGCTGCTGCGGTATGGCCTAGGCGCTATTCGATTCAGCTCGTAGCAGCTTTGTGGCACGCTTGGACCCGGACGTGCGACCGCGGCTACGTCACGATCTACGTCACGAATCGTCACGATCGGCAGCAGTTCGCGATTCGTACTTTCAGTCGCTGGAAAATAACTTCACTCGCAGCTGCAAGAGGCGAGCGGTGGCAGCAGCGGCGGCAGTCGCAGCGGCATCTAGCTGCAGCTCCCGTCTCGTCAATAATCGCTGCAGCTGTGAGCTCTGTGCGCGAGGCAAGGGGCCGTCGAGGCGGGCCGTCGATGCGAGCCCGGATCTTGCGACAGCCTCCAAGGACGGCGTAATTGAACGTAATTGACGCGTCAACTTCGGGCTGCTGGCTGGGACCGCACCAACTCTCGGGAGATCCATGCGACTGTGACGATGTGCCCCTTCTTATCGAGTAGCCTAGCTGCTGGCGCTGCACCGGAAGCCAAGTCTCGACCCGTCTTATGGCGGCGCCCGCTCAATGCGCCGAGTCGCCGCCGCGCCCAAGACTTCTGGGCAAAGCGGTCATACTCTATAGCTTGATATCGATCCTGTAGATCGACTCGATGGAGCTTCTGCCACAGCTTAACCTGATTCGCGGAGGCTTCGGCAAATGGGCGCTTCAAAAGTGGGTTTGACTAAAAATTCAGACGAGCTAGAAATTAACGCAGACAGCCGGCGGTTACCCGCTCTGTCTGCTTCTTCTCGATCTTTCTCGCTGCAGTTCTTCTTCTCTTGTGTAGGAGGCTCACACCGTCAGTGCTCCTTTCTCGTTCGACTTCCAGCATGGCTCTCTCTGCAAGCTCCACGTACAGAGCGTTCGTGAGTGAGGGCGCCGGGAGGGGGGCATTAAGGCTTTCTCAATTGATCTGGCTAAAAGGGCAGGGCGGGTCTGCCCAGACAGAAATTGCAGCCGTTCGAGCGTCGATCATTACAAACTAAACCGCCACGAGAACGCCCCACTTTGAGGTCCAATAATCATTTTAAGTGGCTACCAAAGGTTACCGAGATAACCGCACGGTTCCGCAGTCGTTTGTAGCATGGCGCGCCTGAACGTCCAGATACAACGAATACATTTCCTTGGAGAATCGACCGTTTTCAGGAGACAAAGTTACAGGGTATGCTAGTGGGGTGCGCAATCAACGTGACTGCTCATTAAGCTCCTTGGAGGATGGCATTTGTTTGTTAAGCGGGAAATCACACTCTTAGAGTTTCTGAGGAGGTAAATTCATGTAGAGCAGGTCTAAATATGCTTGCCGAGCGACCTTGCGGCGGCGCGTCCAACTGGGGCGCGCACTAATTGTCACATGCATGCTTTCAAGCGCCGCGTCTTCTGAGTGAAGCTTTGGTTACCAGCCGAATTAAGCAACTGTTAGGCACGGTTTTTGTGCTGGTGCAGAGTGCAGGCCTGGATACTCAGTGCTATGCACAGAGGATCTATCATGCTTTGAAACCTTCAGATAAATCTAGTTCAATTCTAGAAGGCACTTTTAGGCCCCTGCAGATGCTTCTGCTCGCACTGGAAGCTAGCGCGGAATGTGCAATCAGCCGTGAAGCTGTTGAAGCCTTCGGACTCGTGCGGTTCGCTTACTTGAAATGGGACGTGACCGGAGCAGCTGCTACTTTCCCGATAGTCGTGATGCAACGAGTCAGAGTGGGAGCCCAGGAAGGTAGGGAGCGCGGCGCGCGCCGGCTTTGCAGAGATTCGGTCTCGCGTTTGAGGCCCAGAATGCACAATGGACAGGCGAAATACAGCGAAAGCAGGAGTGAGTGATGGTGTTTTATAGAAGGAAGGAAGCATGAAAAGAGAGAACGAGAGAGGTGGTGCACCGGAGACAACTAAAGATAGCAAGCAAAATAGAAGGAAGATAAAGAGCGAGGGAGAGAGCGAGAGCGAGCGAGAGAGCGAAAGAGAGAGACAGAGAGAGACAGAGAGAGAGAGAGAGAGAGAGAGAGAGAGAGAGAGAGAGAGAGAGAGAGAGAGAGAGAGAGAGAGAGAGAGAGAGAGAGAGAGAGAGAGAGAGAGAGAGAGAGAATGGGAGATCGACAGAGGAGAGAGAGAGAGAGAGAGAGAGAGAGAGAGAGAGAGAGAGAGAGCGAAAGAAAGACCGAGGCGCAAAAAACAGAGAAGCGGACGGACAGAGTCAAGTGGAACCACCTGCCGGGAGAGTGCACCAGCGGAGTGACGACCACGGAGGCTCGTCCGTCTCTGTATAAGTGAGGCCGCCGAATAAGAGAGTCTTTACTTTAAACAGCTCTGCAGCTCGATAAGCTGGACTATTTACTTTAGCCGGACAATCGGGCTTTGTTTGGCTAATTAAGGTGACAGCGACTGTGATTGCAGGGTAGCTCGATGATCTGCTGCCGTCGCTGCGGCCAATATCGCCAATATCGTCGCCGCCGCAGCCGACGATGGTGGCTAGCCCATAAGGCAGCAGTTCAGGAGTCTGCGGCCCCGGCGCGTATATTTATTCAATGCCCGCATTAGCAGACCGTGCGGTACAAGCGCACCGCGAGCGCCGGCCGCCCCTAGCAGCGCCGACGCAGACCCTAGCGTTTGCGGCGAGATCGCGAGGCGGACGCTGAGAAAATGCTCTCCAGCCGAGCGGTCGGCCGCGTCCTGTTCCGAAGGAATTCTGCGTGAATTTCGGACAGACGCCGCCGCCGCCGCCGCCGCCTCAGCGCACCGCCGTTGCAGTCCGTCGCGCGCGCGCTCGAGGTCAAACGTACCGGCGCTCGGCGCTCGGCCGATGCTCTGCCAAATCTCGCGCGCGATCTCGCTGCGAGCGTCTCGTGGAAAGCGACGCTCGATATCGACACAGTGCGGCGAGCGCGCTGCGAGAGCTGCAGCTTTTTGGCACTCGCTTGCTGGCGCTGCAGAGGCGCTTGCCGCTCGTCAGCGCCGGCTCGCAGCGACCGCCGCTGCCGTCGCCGCCAGCGACCGCTGCTGCGGCCGCGCGCCGCTCGTACGCGTACTCGTAGCGCGACTGAATATACGCTACCGTTTGCGTTCGCACGTGCGCTACCATTCCGCGTGTCGTTTGCTCGCTCGCCCGCTACGCACTACGTCCCCCTTCAAACGCGCTCACAGCTCGCACCCGCTTAGACGTGCAAACGTGGAATCCTTGTGACGGAAGCGGAGGTGGCGACGTTCGACGCGAAAGCCGATTTTGTCGCGGCGCAATCGACCCGCGGTTCGCAATTATTTGGCGGGCAGACGCGCGCGCGCGCCGCTGAGCGCCCGACGCTCCTCGAACGGAACCGCGCGCAGCGGCGCCGCTTTCCTGAGAGCACTCGCGGCCGCCATTAGCGCGTCCATTCACGGCGTGAGGTGATTGTAATCGCTCGGTGGCTCCGCTTCCGGTCCGCCGTCGCATCGATCGGCTGAGTGCGTCTCTGATCTCGGGCGGCCGCTCCGCGACCGCTGTCGTGACGATCGGATCACGATGGGAGCGGCACCGGCGGCGTCCGCTTTCCAACTCCTTTTCAGACACTCGTCTTAACGCTAGAGCCAGCATCGAAGCCGCAAAGCCTCGACGGCGACGCTATCGATTTACGGGGCACTTATTCCTATTTTTATTCATAATTAAACAAACATTCCTATCCGCGTCTCTTGAGCCTCTCCTGCCTTTTATTCCAATCGACACGGGACGGCCGCCCGCTACCGCCGCCGCCGCCGCCGCAGCAGCAGCAGCAGCAACTGGCAGCTACTGCGTCACGACGGCTCGGCCACGCAGCCTCGTTGCTGAGCCGCCAGCGGCGCTCAGCGCCGCGGAGGGACGTCGAAGGGTGCAGGGGCCGGCGAGCGCACGCACGCACGCTCGCCAGCAGCCAGTGCCGTCGGCTCTAGTTAGCAGCCCAGCGCCAGCGGCCATTTTAGGCGGACGCCTTCGCGCGTGTCGTCGTCGTCGGTGAAGCATGGCCGCTGCCGCCGCGGAAGGCGGCGGAGGCGGAGGCGGCGGAGGCGGAGGGAGCACGACACTCAAGGAATGGCTCAACATGTCGATCAGCTACGTGCTCTGGCTGCTCATCGCCACCAAGACGCAGTGCTGCGGCAGCGACGTGCGGCCCTCCGTGTGGGCGCGCTGCCGTCGGTGGCTCGGCGGTGGCGGCGGCGGCCGCAGCGGCCGGCGCGGCGGCGACAGCGTGGCGCTCGTGCGCACGCTCTTCCGCCAGAACCGCCTGCCGACGGTGGTCTACTGCTGCCTCTACTGCGGCTTCGGGATGTGCGTCGGCTTCGTCGGACCCGTTCTGCTCGACCTCACGTGCCTCTACTCGTCCACGATGGCGGCCGTCAGCTGGGCGTTCTTCGCGCACACGCTCTGCACCGTGATCGGCAGCGTGTGCGTCGGCGCCGCGTCCAAGTGGTGAGCTGACGCTGCTGAGCGGCCGCGTCGGGCATCGCTCGCCACCCGCCCGCCCGCCTCTGCTTCACGCGCTAGCTCGCTTTCAGCGCTCGCTCGGCGTTCGCTCGCTCGCTCTCTTTCCGTATGAGCGCCAGCTTCGCTGGCCGTCGCCGGCGACGGATCCGCTGCCGCCGTCGCGCCACTGCCGCTGCCGCAGCCGCGGACGAGACGGGCGTCCGACGCAGGGTCGCCGCCTGTGCTGCCGCGTTCCACGCGCGCGCGCGCGCGCGGCTCCCGGCGTTCGGCAAGGGGTCTCGCTCATCGACGGCGGCGGCGGAGGCGCCGGCGGCGGAGAGCGAGCGCTCTAGCGCGCGCTCCGTCGGCGAAGAGCCGCCGCTGCCGGAGCGCGTCGCTCCCGAAACCGCTTGGCGTCGTCCGTCGGTCGGGGCGCCGGGCGGCAGGGGCTGTTGGCTGGAGACGAGGCACTGGGCGTTCAACGATTGCGGTGCCCGACGGGTTCGGGACGGCGTGGGCAGTTTTTATCAGCCTGTTCCTTGAGTGCGCAGTCGCGCAGCGACCGAGCTCGCGTACAGGGCAAATGCAGAATACGTGTGCAGACTCACGTTGGACCGCAGCCGCTTTTTAACGATTGAATCCCAGCTCTCCTTCCTCAGCTTCCTTCCTCTCTCCACGGCTGCAAAAATATGAAATACAAGTCATTCGTATAGCACCCCAAGAGAACTTGATCTCAATTTAGCCACCTCAACATCTCGTAGAGAAATCTATTTGTCTCTATTTGTACGTCGCGGGGCTCGAGCCGACGACTTCTGTCGTCAAATACATTCACCTTGAAATTGATAATTAAAGGCGAGCGCCTTAACTACTGGCTGGGCCAAGCAGCATGGTGCCTGCCCTCTCCTCTTTCTCGTGTCTCCACCTCACGCCACCCATTCGCTGACGATCTTGCCCTTACGTCCTCCGCTGCAGCGTTGATGAGCATGCCGTGCGGCAGAATGGCAAAAAGTTTTCGTCGACTGCCAAACCAGCTCGCCCCGTCGCGAGCACCGACGGGTGAGAGACGCGAGTTGTGCTTGTTACTGTCGAATCCTCCTAAACCGCTTGATATCAGCTTGCCTCCAAAGCGCATCAGGTTCAAGCCGCACGTCGCAGTGGCCCCTCATTGGCACGAATTCGACGCTGCCGTTTGACGGCGTTAGCTCGACTAGGATCAGCGAGTCCCCTTTGGCGGGCGGGGCGACTCGCGGCACTCGTCGCGAGCACCAGTCAGGGCCGGCCGGCCGGCCGGCCGGCCGAAAGCGCGCGACTCCACGGCGTACGAATGCTTGAGTCTTTGCTTGTGGCTGTGAACCGACCTCGACCTTAGAAATATGATCGGTAGATTAGATCAACGAGGTCTCGCAGGGTGAGATGGCTGGCCGCAATGGACGTTGATCAGCTTCTTTCCGTCGTGCTGATTTGGCCCAGCCATTAAGGTGCTTGCCTCGACCAAGGTCTGGCCGAGGTCGTGGGGTCGAGCCTCGTGGCAAGTTTGAGGTGCCTGAATAGAGAAAAATGTCTCTTTGTGCGCTATACAAACGAACTATACACATATATCTATTTCATGTCTAAAAATAATTTTACTTGATAGTTTATTTTAAATTAGAAAGAATAATTTAAATAATAAATATTAATAATAAATAATAATAATTAATAATTTAATAATTTAAATTTACCCGAATAAAGATCCCATCAGAAAAGTCCAGCTGAAAGAGCCAGCTATTATCCAAGCTGTGACGTCGTGGCGCCGATCTTCCAGAGATGAAAGGAGAGCGAACCGTGTGTCGCGCTATTCGCGTCCCGTATACGAGATTCTTCGGATTGGACCGCCAATCTCGCGACGCTGTTTAGACTTGTCTCAGCTAACGCCAGAACTAATAAGCTTAACACGTAGATCCCACAAAACTTGCTTGATTATCGTGCACAAAAGCGTGGGTCTCGGTGAGTGATTATTCGCCTAGGCGTAAGGGTTTCAACACTGGATGCAAATATATATTCATTACATTACATACATTACATATTCCATCGACAGACTGGTGGATGTTTTTCATCACGACTCTCATTTGACCCTCAATATTTTGAATACTTTGAGAATAATTGAAAATCAAGCAGTGCAGCATAGACGCTTCGGCCATCCAACAATTGAGTCTTTGTTAGCGACCACGAGAGCCAACCTCGACCTACGAAATATGATTAACAATACCAGTGAGATGGCTGGCCAGGTTGAGCCTTCCGACTACGTCCTCCGCGCTAAACTGGTCGCTGGCCAATGACTGGCTGTGTCTTCCGCCGGGTGAAAAACTTCCAAAATTGATGGCGGCGAGCGCATTGACGGCGCACGTTGGTCTGCAAGTGAAGAGGTGACTGCCGAAAATCTGGCAAAAAGCGGAAGCCAAGAACGGCAACAAGGTGGACAGCTCCGCGACGTCTTTCTGCCGCAACGGCAGAAACCAAAGCATCCAAAGCCAAAGCATCCAAAGCCAAAGACGAGAGTTGCTGCAGCGCCAATTCTTTCCAAAGGCCACCAGTCGTCCGCTGCCATCTGCCGCCACCGACGGCAGACGTGTTTTCGTCTACCTGCCTGCCGCTTGGGAAAATTACGAAACAAGGTCAGGTTTGGAATAAAAAAAGGAATAACACAATTCCTACAATAACAATGCTGGTAATTAAAATATTTACAATATTAGGAATTTTCTTAGCACCGTAAGAGAACAAAATCTTTTATGGACACTTTACAGGCACTGCAAAGGAAGCCTTTCAATTCTTTGCTGATAACATACCACGTGCCTGCACTAGTGAAAACATCAGGGACAATTCAGGAGGAGACGGCGAAAGCTGTTGAGGAGCGGCATTAGATGCGAGTCAGATGATACGATAGGAGGGTACGTGGTAAGCTTGAGTAGTGAGTGTTCGCACAAAAATGTAGCTGCAACTACAAAAGTAAGAGCTTTCTTGGCAATCAGCCAGCACGAGAGAACCACCTAAACTGCTGGTCTCCTTGCGTGTGCAATCGAGCGCTTACAGTTGGTGCAAAAATTTGCAACTAGGCTCATCTGTCGTGAGCGTCGCAATCGCCACGCCGCACCACTAGTCGCTGACTTGCTCTGGCTCCCAGTCAAGCAGTGCATCGAATTCAAGGTTCTGTCCCTTTCCTTGTGGTCCCTTCATTCTCTGGCTCCAGCCTACTTATCAGAACTACTATCTCACCAGGCGAAGAATCGTACAACCTGCTCTTATGATTTGAATCGTTTAGCCGTACCTCGTACGAACCTCAAAACCTTCGGAGACGTGCCTCAAGTTCGTATGCTCCCAAAGCCAGGAACTTGCAACCGACATGCGTCACAACGTCCCTAACATGACGACATTTAAAATGAACCACACCCATTAAACTTAAACTTAAATTAAATTAACTTAGCTTAAATTAGCTTAAACCACACCCATTTATTACAGCATCCGGGAGGTCTTTGTGATTCGTTCTTCGTGTGCACGTAACTGCTCACACTATGCCTGCTGCCTGCGGATGTTACCACCAATCATTTGGTAATGCTCACTATACATCGTCTATAAAGTGCCCAAGAAGAGATTCGGTTCTCTGAGGGTGCCATACAAACGTATTATTATTATAAATAACCGCAGCGGCGGTTACTAGTGCGGCAGGACATAATATCAGGGCCAAGCATTTGCTAGCCATTCAAACTGATAATGGTTGCTTGTGTAATCAGCCAGCCAGATAACCTTACTTCGCTTTGCAAATCTCATCGGAGATTTTGCCTTTGCATCTATATTACGAAGAGGCACTCGGTGCGACGACTCACTCCTCTAGGCACTCGGCACTGGAAGCGATGCGTTGATGCCGAGAGCATCAACGATCGGATTCGGATTCTCGCGTCATTGCGTTCAACATTCTAGCTTCGCCGGCGGCAGCCGCAGGTTTCTATACCTTCGACGCCGTCTCACGCAGCGAGGCGCGCGAGCGCGTGCGCGCGAGCTGCCCCTAGCTAAGGTGAAGGACCAAGACCGACCGCTCGGCTCCGCGGCATGGCGATCCGCGCTTGTCTGGCTCCTTTCTCTGGCTAATGCTTTTTCGATTCGCGTTTTCCAAAGAGTGCGTCGTTGCTGCAGCGTCTAGTACGGTTCTTTTTGTTTCTTCGGCGGCTTTGTGGCGGACGACGCACGCAAATGCTGGAAAATACTGGCTCTCGTCGACGGTTCACGTCCAAGGTGGGCCACCTTTCAAGGTCGGCCCCATGGAGCGCGCCGCCTGGCCTGCCGCGCTTGAGTGCAGCGCTTCGAAATTTCCCTCGAGCCCTGTATGCATTTCTTCTTACGCCGCGGTCTGCGGGAACTCGGGCTCCGAGAGCTTTCGCAAGGTGGCTTGAGAAACGGCAAGAGCCGTTCGCTTCTCACTCAAGAGCGCTCGCTAATCACTCTCGGACTCGGACTCTGGAGATACGCTGCTGCTTCGCCAGCGTCGAACGCGCGGCTCCGTCGCCACGCGTTTGAAGTGCGTCACCTCCTGGCGGAAGTTCCTGTACTTTCCCACGTCTGTCGTTCGTCCTCACCCCGCTCGAAAAGGAAGCCGTGCCAGTCGCAGTCCTATGGCGGCCTGCCGGAAAGGCGCGCGGCCACGATCGATGAGCCGCTGTTCAGACCCGGTTCTTCAGCCGTTGCTTCAGCTCACTCACTCGGTCCGATTGGCCGCTGATAGACAGCTCTCTGTCTCTCGTCTTTTTTTTTTACGCGGCACGCGCACTTTTAATCGCTTCGTTCGTCCGCCCGGCACAGTCCCGAGGCCCCAGAGCACCCACCCCAGAGTCCCTAACGACCCTGGGCATATGATGCTGCACCAATCGCGCGCCCAACTGCGAATGGACAGCGACGTAGCTAACGAGTGTGCGCACTCGCGCGAGATCGCCGGTAAGCTGTCCGTCGTCAGCGCTGATTGGAGAGTACGCGCGCCGGCGACTTCTCGCTGGCAGCCTCTTACGCAGCCTAAGGCAGATCGGCCGCGAGTTCGTGTGCGCGTCTGGGATCGAAACTAAGTCAGCCGCGAATCGCTCAGATGGCTGCCCAGCTCTTCCGATTGGTTGCTGAGTGTGTCATTATCTGGCCGCTATCGATTCCGCCGCCGCCGCCGCCGCAGCCGGTCTCATCTCAGCTTCAGTCCAGGACGAGACTTTTTTTGCTTCTCGCAGCGCTCGCCGCCCGCGGTCGCCGTAATTCGCTCGCTGTTTTGCCTGCGTCGGTTCGCGGCCGCGAGGCGCAAGCGCATTGGTATTCGCATTAACATCCGCTCGCGCGCCTCCATTGTTGCCGCATTTACGTGTCAGCTGCTTCAATCGTCAACCAGAGGCTGGTGGCCGCTAAAGGGCCAGGAGTTCGCGAGGAAGGGAAGGGGGAGGAAGAGGGAGAGAAGGGGGATGGCGAAGAGGGAGGAAGAGTGAGAGAAGGGGGATGGGGAAGGGGGAGGAAGAGTGAGAGAAGGGGGAGAAAGAAGGAGAGAAGGGGGAGGGGCCGAACCAAACTGACGAGAGTACAGTGAAAACACGTTTTTCGTACGGAAAGAGTGAACGCAATAGGCCGCTAACTGTCAGTCAGCTAAGCCGAAAAGAGACGACATTCAAGATGTCAAGCACTCAGTCGCATGCACGTGTTTATTCGGAATGCAGCAACGGTACGCACGTGACAAAACTAATTGAGCAGTCCGCATTATTTTCTGGCTTTAGCCTTTTCCGGTGCCCGCGGGGCCATTTGGCCAGAGTGAACGAATGCGGAGCAACGAGGTGGAAGATTATCTAAACTGGCTAAGAACCATACCAAACCAAGTGGTGTCGGCACTGGATCGGTCAAGCTGAAGGTTTCAAATTAGAAAACTCCGCTCCAGTTCGGCCCAGTGGTAGCGTGCTAATAATAATAATATTAACACACTTTGTAGTTTGACATTCTCTAAGCGGCAGGTACGCGATACCGCACACAGAACACGGAAGCGGGCTCAAAGACGTTTATTCACACGGACGCCGCAGGCGCACGCCCGGCGTCTTCCACCCGACTCCCCGGGGCCTTTGCCGCCCGTTATTTATATACCACTGCGTCATAAATCGCAACAGTACATAATCCAATGACAGTGTCGTAATCTCAAAATAGCCACACACTTGGTAAAGTGCCCTCAAAGAGCTCAATGTCTCTCTAGTCACTTTACGTTTGCTGCAAAGGAAACGCGATCGAATGGTTGATGGTAGCATGCTCAATAAACAACAAGAATAACAGGGTTAGGGGTGAAATGCACAGGGTCAGCATGCAAGTCCGGTTTGTGGCAGCATGCGCAGTGTCAACACGCATGAGCACATACAGTTCGAATCACATGGACCCACTAAATTCTGTAATAAATAGGTGCTAGCCTCTAACGCTCAGGTCGTGGGCTCGGGCCGGCGACTTATGTAAGCGACGTGGACAAAGATTCAGATCTCATAAGGTGCTATGCAAATGAAGCATTTCTTGTATTTTATTTCAACAATCCGATTCAAATTTTCAACTATTCTACATGTTAAAAAATTATTGCATAACGCGAGTTTTACTTTCTGCATTATCGCGTTTCCTTAAAAGACGCGATAAAGCTTCAGAAACTCTTAAATGACAAATATTGTTTGTAAGCGCTTTTTTCGATCGCTTTGGCAGCGATCTTACCTTGTTACGAAGCATTAACAATAATTTGTTTCTTGGTGCTTTCCTCGTGGCAATGTCTCATGCACTTGCCATTAATATGTTTTCTTTAGTGCACTTTTTTCTGTATCACTTCACAGAACCCCTAGCTGCGTTTAAAGGCACGCATGCTTGGCTACAAATGTGCGTGCACATTTAGTCACGTTCAAATGCAAATCGAAACTCCAGGTAGAAACTTTTACTTTTGGTGCAAAAATGGCAGCAAATTTTTAGAAGTCCTGAGTTTATGAATTCGCAAAATTTGCTAAAATATTTTCACATAACTAGAAAAACTCCCACTTCTAGTAACTTCTTCGGCATTCTCTTTTGCGGACATGCGCACTGTTCTTGAATGCAATATCCAGTGTAAACTCAAGTGTAACTTTAAGTTTTACTTTTAGCTATGGGAGTGAATTATGTCACTTGCATTAGCATAAGTGAATTGAGTGGTCTCTCCCTAGTTGATCGCGAAGGCTAGTGAATCAGCAAGTGACTTTCGCTTATATGACTCGCGGGCATAAAAAAAAAGATTATAGAGATAGAAGAACCTGGCGTTTCCTGCACTAGCTGACAGAGGCTGCGTCAAGTAATCTCATCTGCAGCCACTGACCAACAGGAGCTCGCGACACAGCCAGCGCTACCGGGTCATTACCTAAAGATCGTCTGGCAGCACTTCTCAACAAAGCGCCTCGTGAGATTGGTAGAATAACAGTAACACTAGCAATAATGGTAGCACATTTGTGCAGCACCCAAATAAATGAAGAACTAAATCTCTTTTAAGGCGCTTCACATGTGCTGTAAAAAAATGGGGTACTGCGCCCAGGGGCTCGAAATCGTTGGCAGCGGTGGGCAGCGCGAGACGCTCCGCCCCCCCCCCCGTACGTGCCCCTATGCGTGCCGGCCCCTGTACGCCGACCGGCTTCGGTCGGTGGCGCGCAGAGGCGCTGTGCGACTTGATCGTGCGGCGACGGAATGAGCGATGCTTTCGCGCCAAAGTAACTCGCACGAGCCGTCCTTACACACAGGCGCTGCCTCTAGGCTGGCGGTCACGTGAGCTGGCGCTCGCGACCCTTCGTCCTAAAGCCGAGGTCGACACCGGCAGCGCGCGCGCGCGCGCGCGCGCGCCGCTGGCGTCAGCTCAGCAGTCGGGTCTCGGGGGCAGACGAGAGCGCGACGGACGGCCACCTTCGCGTTCGTTCTCGACGGCGGCGGCGCGAGCCACCGCCGTGGGAGTCGTGCCACCGGCGAGAATCCGTACGTTTCTCCTCGTTCAGCATTTGCTCCGTCCTTCCTACCGAACGCCACCGTGCGAGCTTCGCTCACCTGATGAGATTGCGTTCGCTGCAACGCGGATGCTCGGTCCGAGTCAAGAAGCGGGCGATCCTTCGTTGAGCTCTGCAAGCCTTGGCGATGGCCGCCGTGGCTGTTTGGCCGCGCTGGTTCGGCCCAGTGGTTAAAAAAAGATTAGCCACGTCTTGGTTGGCTGGTTAAGCAGCTGCATTTGAATATCTAATTTAATAAAATTATAATTCATTTGTATAGCGCCCAAAAAGAACTTAATCTCCATCCAGGCGCTTCACATATGCCTCGGGGCTCGAGCCCACGACCTCAGCCAAACCTTGGTCGGGGCGAGCACCGTAACCACTGGACCAAACCAGCTCGGCAGCTAAGAGCAGAAGAGCCTTAACGGCCATCGTCACCGCTTGCAGTTGGCAATAAAGGATAGCCCACTGCAGGGTTCGAACTCACGACCTCAGTCGGAAGAGTGAGCACACTACCTCCTTTTAAGGTGCTCTCCGTAAACGACAGAGGTCAAGGTGAAAGCATTTTATGACCGACGTCGTGTACTTGAGCCAGGTGGCACGCGCAAAGCGCTTGAATGAAGATTAAGCTGTCTTTGGGCTGGGCACTATACAGCTGAATTACATTCCTTCTCCCGCTATATACACGAGTCACTGTCGAATCTGCTATCAAATCGCGTTATTAAATGTCCATTACTTTTTTGTTTTCGTTTTTTGCTTTGGGTTTTTTGCACTTTTTGTTTGATTTGAGGCACTTCCTTTGCTGCACGCATACTAGAAAAAAAGCCCAGAAAAAAAAAGGAATCCACTTGTCGCGCTGCTGCCGGCGGAGGCGGCTCGCGCGATGCGCGCGCCGGCGTGTGCTCGCACTTCCGCTCGGCTTGTTGCAGGGTGGCGTCCGACTTCCTGCTGCTGCTCGCCTCGCTACAGCTGCCGCTGTCGCTCGCGCTGCTCGCGCTGAGCCGCGAGCTCGGCCTCGCCGTGGTCAGCCTGGCGCTCGTGGGCCTCAGCAACGGCATCGTCGACTGCCTGGCCAACTTCCAGATGGTCTACCTGTACGAGAAGGCCGTGTCACCTTTCCTTCACGTACGACGCGAGCGCGCAAAGCTCGCGCGCGCGCTCCGCTCCCGCGCGCTCGTCAGACGAGCTCGGGGAAGCTCCTGTTCTCCTCGGCCCATCCCTCTCTGTGGCACCTTGCGTTCGACCGACCTTGCAACCTACCTCGTCCGTCGCTTCTAGGTTGCAAAAGCACAGATGACGTACGTCGCCGGTGACGTCGCGCTTCCTTGCGATGCTTACCTTAGATTGCTTCCTTTGCGGCAAATGTATAAGTGCCTAGAAAGAAATTGAGTTCTCTTAGGGCGCCACAACAAATGTATTTTTATTGTTAGCGTCCGCGCACGGCGCCTCTGCCGTGAGCACTTCGCCATTTTACTCTTTTATCTCGTTCCCGTTAAATGACTCGAGCACAGTGCACGCGCCTGGCGAACGGGCCCTTTTTTCCTGGGCGCTTGACTCGTTTGTCGTTTTACCGGAAGCGTGTCGTTTTACTCGAGCGACGCCGCTGGCATAGCTGCCAACGCTTTGCTTCTCGTAGGCCATGTATTTCTCGTACGGCGTCGGAGCTTTGATAAGCCCGCTCATCGCACAGCCATTTCTGATCAACAAAGACTGCAGTCCGTACGTGGAGAACGGCACCGTCCTGTCGACGGCCTGGCAGGAACGCAGCGAGCTGCACCGCGCCTTCTGGGTAATGGCCGGCCTACAGGTAAGGGCAGCGGCCGACGCCGCCAGGCGGCGGGCGTCCTCCGCCGACGGGAAAGGGACGCAACGGCGGTCGCCTTGCGCTCCGCACCGTGGGTCCAGCCAGCTTGGCGACGATGTAGTTGTCGCGCAGGAGAGTTTGGTGTGGCGCACTCAGTAGCCCAGGTGGCGTTCAGTAAATATTCGGTAGCCAACAGACTTCATCTCAAGCAACAAAGATAAATAGAGTGAGTGGCGTAGCTTTGTCAGTAGGGCAGTTGAGATAGGTAGTAGCGTTGAAGTAGCAGCTCGGGACGGTTGGAAACGATGCGCAACAGTCGGCAGCAGGAGATTAGATGTTGTTGGGTAAGAATGTTAGAAGCAATGTAGTGTAATTTATTTCCATCTGAAACTCCACAAAGACTACGTGGGCAATACGCAAGAGAGTTTTATATGGCGCGCTCACAGTAGGAATAGAACATCTAATTCATCGCCCGCAGAGGACCCGAGGGCACAAGGAGGCCGAAGCAGGTGCAACAGTTCCGCTAGATATGAAGACCCAAGCCGTGGCGGGCCTTACGCGTAAGCGTAAGAGCTCTACTCTGTATCCGCTGATCAATCGGCAGCCATCGAAGCTAATTCAGCGAAGGCGAGTCGTTGGCGCCCGATGAAGTGGACACCGATCGGCGCGCGCGCGCGCGCGAGGGTGATGCGCCGCCGGAAGCGCGCTGAATTCGCCTACTCACCAAGTGCAGACAGCGAATTTTGGCTGAGCGACGACTGGATGAGCGGCGGGCCTTGCGTCCTGCCGCATCGATTTAGATACTCGTTGCGACTTTCGCTTTCGCGCGCGCTGGCACCGTTGGCAGCCGCAAATCCCGCTGAGAGCCGCAGGTGCTCGCAGTTCTCTGGTCTGACGGGGGAGCATTCTTCATCACGCGTCCGTGCTCCTACGCGTTGCCTCGGGCCCATCCGGATATGCGATTTCGCCGCTGGCGCACTTTCACGATGCACGCGCTTATCCGGCTGCTCTTCGCCACTCTAGTCAAGCTAGCGTGAGAGACTGGCTCGATCTAGGGGTCGAGGTGCTCGCCACCGGAACTTGGCGGCCTGGACGTAAGGCGCCTGGATAGAGTTCTCTTTGGGCGCTATACGAATGGAAAACTTGAGAGTGACTTCGCGGCTCGTCGGCGCGTCGTTAGGTCACGCGGCGCGCGAGGTCTTCGATTGGTGCTCTGCATTCTGCTGGAAATCCATTCGCTATTGCCGGCTGCGAGCGGTGCGATTGGCGCACGTGTATGGATCTCCGTTCGCTACCTAAGCAAGGCTAGGAGAAAAGCAGCCGACCGTCGGCTTGCTCTGGCTGGATGCGTCCGACTGGATTTCGCGAAAACGGTGCGCCATCTTGCTCCGCAGGTTCCCAACGCGATTCTCATGTTCGTGCTGGTGGCCCACGGCGGCTTCCGCGTGCGCGCCATCAGCTCGCGCTTCCAGAGGCTCGTCAACTCGGAGAGCACCAGCTCTCTGTCGAAGGTGAAAGGTCGAGCGTCTCCGTCGCAGCAGCGGCCGACGCGAGCCGACGAAGGTAATGCGGAGGGCGAGCGTGAGCGCGTGCCCCTCTTAGCACTCTAGGTACTCTTCCTCTTCCTCTTCGTCTTCGTCTTTTATTGTAATGTAATGTAATGTATCTCCGTCAGTAACTCCACAAAGTCATAAAGACCATGTGGGTGTTACGCAGGAGAGTTTTGTGTAGCGCACTCACAGCCTAAGCGGCTTTCGGTACGCATTCGGTAGCCAACAGACTTCGTCTCACGCAACAAAGAGAAAGTGGTAAGCATAGCAGAGTCAGGAGAGCAGTTGAGGTAGTGAGTAGCGTAGAAGTAGCAGCTCAGGACCGCTGAAAAAGATGTGCCACGCAGTTGGAGAGTAGATGTCGTTGCGTAAGAATTGTGGAAGCGAGTTCCACAGTCTGGGACCTGCAGAGCTAAAGCTTCTGTCGCCAACTGTCTTTAAGCGGAGGAATGGGACAGCTAATTTATTGTCCACACAGGACCTGAGGGCGCGAACAGGCTGAAACTGATGCAGCAGTTCATCTTCTCCTTCATCCCCTCTAAATAGTCTTCACCCTAATTCGAAATTCGGATGGCCTCGGTTCGAGGCCGCAACGGCGGCGGCAATGGCGGTGTGTCTCCTCTTCAGGGGCGTCTGGAGGCCGCGAAGCGCTGCACAAGTGCGTGAGCGTCGTGCGAGAGCTGACCGGAGCGCGGCTTTGGAGGAACGTCGTCGTCACTTTGTGCGTCGTCTTGGTGGCTTTTCTTTACGACGGCATGCAGGTCAGTCGTCGCAGGGCGATGCGCCTCCTCCCTCCCCCCCGAGAGGGGCCGACCGCTCAGCGCCATTGCAGCAGTGCCGATAGGCGTCCGACGGACAGCAAGTTTTCGTGCAGCTAGTAAAACCTCGGACCAATAGTGAACGCTTTCGGTTGCGATTGCGCCGCGTCTAAAGGTCCGAGCTGTAAGACAGCACCGCTAATCCGTCAATGGCAACTCGGCGAGTGAAGGTTGCTGGTTACCCAGGGCCCGTGACAACCAGACCAGGTCGAAAAGTGATCATCGCGCGGGAGTCAAGAGTTATCGAGGTCTTTGTCATATATTTTCCTTAGCAATTGCCATAGCAACCCTGCAGGACCACTGGCCGTGCTCGCCGGAACGAGCCAAGCATACAGGGCTCAGCAGGCAACCGAGCTGTAATATATTGTATGCATTATATACACTTGCACGCGAACGCGCTGGTTTACTAACCCTTGTGCATCCGGGAATGCATGCAAATGGGAACGGTGTGCACGCGCGCGAAAGTATAGCGGCGCTGAGTAGAAGCACACGAGACAAAAGCGCGCGATGGTAGCAACCCTGAACAATTCGCTCACCACAAAAGCGCGAACATCAATAATAACTTTTCATGCGTAGGATTTATTTGATTTGACCGGCTTGTTGTCTTTCAAATCAATAAGTACTATGCCAAAAGGAAAATAATAGTGCGTGGTATAGCAGGTATGGAAGTGCTAACAGTACAACCAGTTTCGTCATGCATTAATGACGCAGACTCTGAATCCGTAAGTATAATATCAGATTTTGAGAAGCCTGTCAGAAGGCCTGTCCAACCAGCTTCTCTCGAGCGCTGCTAGCTGCTTGCTTGATTTCGGACAGAATCCTTCTTTGGTGCAAGGTTCATGATTGCAATGTTGCAAAATATTGCGCATATTGCCGCATATTGCGACAACGAAAACCTTCGAATGCATGTCAAAATAATATCAGCTCTGAGCTTCGTTCCTGTAGTGGATGTTCCTGCTGCTTTCAATGAATTCGCCAATGACTGCCCTCCTCTAATGGCCCCATTGGTCGGCCACTGTGAATACATATACGTAGGCAGACAGCGAAGAGGTCCTCGCGCAACTTCAAGGTTTCCTTAAGCAGCTGTGAAAAAGTTCGTGCTCGCATCGGCAACAATCTAATCGGGAACGGTCCTACTGGGATATTACATTCAAGTAATCGTACACAACCTGAGCATCCAATGAAAAAACAGACTACCGTAATTAGGCTATATCAGCTCTTTCTTATATAACTGTAAATTTTCAAAATATATTTAAAAGCTGGAACTAATCACAGTATGATGAGAGCTAAATTTGTATATAGTATCTCTAATAAAATAATCTAATCATGAATATCTGTTGAAGCCAGCATTCCTTCAAATTGTTTTCGCGAGCATTTTTCGGAGCCCGCTTTTGACCTGCGACCTTATGTCGCTGCTCGCTTTTGTCCGGCGAGTGACTAGCATTCAAAATGAGTGATACTTAAAGAATCGCGAGTTACTAATGTTCAGAAAATTTGAAAGGCCAGATAGCGTGGTACAATCGATTATAAAATTGTTTTTATTGTGTACGTATCGTGACATAAGCGGCAACTTGACCCTGAACTGCTAATGTGATTTTCTATTGTCATTATTATCAGGGAAACTATACGCAATTCGTGTCGTCGTACGCCCTTAAAGAAGTGAAGGGTTACAACACGTCCGACGGTGCTTACGTAAGCAGCGCCTTCTGGGTGAGTTTGGTGTGAACCGCAAGGCGCCAGCTAGCCCTCGCGTCGGTGTCTAGACGGTCTTCCTCAAGCCCATTCAAGATTCTCACTCGTATTCATGTTCTTATTTGTAATCGTTCGTATTCGGTTCATGGGCAGAGAATTAGGACGGCGCCATGCTAGCGCGTCATCCGTAACTCGGTCGGGAAACTCCCGACGAGCTGGAGCAGTCCGAAAGCCCTGCGGGAACCGCGAGGCTGCAGTGCTGAAGTGTCACGTGACACGCCCGCTCGCTAACGCGGCCTTAATGTGACCTCGTGACGCGAACTCCAGCTAATGTGACGAATATTATCATTTTTTCTACGAGTACACTCACGGAATTTCAACTGACTAATGAGAATTACAAATAATTACGCAGTCAATACAAAAAATCGAAGGGTTAGAAGAAAAGACGCGGCACGAGTGAGATTCTTCGTCACCGTTCGGACACCAGATGCGTCAGCCGCCAACGCCTGGCCAAGGCGAGGCCAAGGCGAGGGCGGCCGAGTAGATATTGCTTAATCAGCTGAAAGAGCAAGAGCCTCTAAAAATATATCCTCATAATTTTTACGAGGAACAGCTATGCAGTGATATGTTACATGCATTTAAAAAAGTTACCAAGTGTAGAGCGCAATAAAGTAGTGCGGAGGTGACAAGTTACAGCTACTACTCATTGCAAACAAACCTCTTGAAAACTTCCCGCATTTCATATTCAAATATCAAAACAAAATTTGACTCACCGATCCGCCAATATTTCTGAGTAAACTGAATGCAAAATAAAAAAATTGGCAACTTGATGTTAAACACGAGACAATGAGATGCATATCTACTGTGTACAAAAAGACAGATCACATGACTTCAAAAGTTACTCAAAAACATATTATTTGTAATAATAGGTTGCTCTATGGCGTATTAAGAGAAGCAATTTTCTATGCTGTCACCGTACAATTTGCTGAAATGAAATCAATAACAAATGGTCAATGAAATGTACTATAACATGCCTGGTCAAGCAAGCAAAACCACGTGCGGCGACAACAGCATGCAAATGCACTGTGTCATGACGTGCTGAGGACTTCATCCTTCAGCCTTCACAGGAAGACACTCGGGGTCACCGACTATTAGGATTACTGCTATTACCATGTACTGAACCGTGTTAACGTGAGCGTCTAGCGCAAGAAAAAAGCGACATAAACACGATTTCACATAGGGTGAAGGTAAATCTGAGCAGAGCTGATGGGCCTTTAACTGAGACGTAACTAATGCAAATTCCCTTGTGATCAAAGCTGGAAGTGAGTTCAGAAATTTCAGTGCAGACAAACTGAACGCCTGATAATCAACAGGTTTCAATTTAGTGCTAGGGACTACAAGACTAGGACGAGCTGACTTGATGCTTGATAGTGAGCCACAGAAACTCAGAAACGAGTGAGGCGATGCGATATCCGATTAGTTTCGGGGCACCTTGGCAAAAGCGCTCCAGATGAAAGCGTGCCGACCAAAAGTACGCCAGAAAAAGCACGAAATGCAAACAGTCCTGACAGATGCGTGCATGACAAAAGCGCAACTACAATTATATATGTGCATATATATATATATATATATATATGATTTCATTATAGTATTCCACTTTTGTCAAGCATTAATGAAGCGAATGCTTTTGTACAACAATAATAATAAAAAGCTTATTGAAATGAAGTTAATGATAGCTCTGTGTGTGTAATGGTTTGACTAAAATGAAAATTATTGTTTAAATTTGCAAATTAAACAAAAAACCAACAATTAAAGCGCGTGCATGAATAGTTCCAAGTTTGTGTATGCATCGGATAGAAATGAACTTTTATAATTTGTGCATGACCTGTCAACTTGGACGGTTGAGAACCATTCATGACGACTGCATGCATAACGCATGCATAATGCATTCATAACGACTTGACAGTTATTTGTTATTAGTAATTGATATGATAAAATATTCCCATTGAAAAGTATTGATGCTGTTTACAATTGAAAATAGTGTTAACATTTTTCAGATTTTAATTTTACATAGTATTAATTTTCTTTAGTAAAATAATTGTAAGTATGTATTAAATTAGTGTTCCTTTAATTTCTTCGAGTAGTTGTCAATGAACTTTTGACCTGAGTGCTTTTGTTGTTGAGCGCTTTTGTCAGTGCCCATACTTCCAATAGGCCCTCTGACCTTATACTATACATTGTTTCAGAATAACGCTTGATCTCTCAATATACCTACAAACTAGTTATGCTGATAAACTTATAAGAAAATAGTTTCATTCACCACACTACGTCTGTCCAACACACTTTAGCGAGGCTAACAATACGTTCTAGTTCGAACTGCACCCAATTGAAATTGAAAGGACTTTGAAAATCCGTACACCAGCTATCGACGAGTGATTATGTGACCGCCACATTGGGTGCTAGTGCGGCTGCTAGTGCTTCCGGTGCGCCGCGAGTGGAGCCTTCGGAAAAGGCAGTTATTGACCTTGAGAGCAGATAATGACTTTGAGAGCACCTTACGCTTTTCTTTGTCATTTTGGTGGTGGCGAAGCGCTAGTCATTGTTTATAGTTAGGAGAGAACAAGTAAATAAAAGTTAGGCAACATTGAGGTTTAAATAGTTATTAAAGCATAAACCACAAGGAACGCAGACTTGATTATACACGTGAACTTGTGAAATAGCATGCAGCTATACACAGCGTAGCATTAGATTTAATGTAAATAGAATGAGGACCATACTGACTAGTTTGTCATGTGACTATTACCAACTGATGTTTTCGTGATTGCAAACAAGAGTCTTCAAGAGTCTGACACATATTTCGGCGTTATGATGCAAGAAGTTGAACATTCTCAGCCGTTTTCACGGTTATTGTGTTGCTTTTGGATTTCAAGAGTCTGCGGAAAATCGGCAGGAATAAGTAGTGTAACGACCAAATACAGATGCTGTAGGGAGGCTCACGATGCAGCGCTGAAACTAATCATTCTTTCATGGTTTGAATTATTCTTGTACCCGCTGGCGTCCAAGTTGGATGATCCAAGATCCATCTCGTCTTCGCTTCGCGAAGTAAGCGCCTTTGGGCAAGCGCCGTGCAGGGGAATTTTAATGGCGTGCTGTCGTCGTAAAGAAAGAACTCACGACGTGTCTTTTATTTCGAAGTCTGACGCACATTTCACTCATCACAGGGAAGCCTCGGAAAACGAAAGTAGAAGAACAAAGCAAAGCGACAGGCAACATGCAAGAGCTCTGAGGTCAAGGTTTCGAGGCGCATTTCAGCCCAATCGACTGACTTTCGTTGCAGGGATCATTCACGGCCGGACGACTGCTGGCCGTTCTGTTGGCCATCTGCATCACACCGTACATGCTGCTCATCGTGAGTATTGTAAGTAGCCACATTTTCGAGAGATCTTAAAGGGAAATTCCACCGGATTGCGCATCGGCAATCGTGATGCTAGCACTATTGTTACGTCGCACGCAGCCAACAGTCGCCATGCAGGCAAGCGCGACCGGTGCGACAGGCTGCATTGCTTCACGGAGCCGGATGGAAATGTATTTTGTGTCCAAGTTTGTCTCGTTTGTATTGAATCCGGAACATCGCCGTAAAATGGGAGAGTGTCAATCAAACTCAACCTTCTAAGACACGCTCCATGCCAAGGCGCGAAAATCGTTGTCGCGTTTTCTTAATCTAAAAACTTAAAACTAAAACAAAAATTAAAAATAAAAACTTTAAGCTTAAAACTCTTAAAACTCTACTGCTTCTGGGCTCAGTCATGGAGACAGATTACGGCGCGGAAAGGCATGTCGTTTTAAGCAGTCGTCATGAAGGATTATATTAGCTGCGTTCCAAGGGCAGCCAGCTTCCGGAAGTCGAATTTGGCCAGCCAATCAAAGACCAACCATTCGCGGCTGCTTCGAGCTTCTGAAGTTTTAATCTGTACGGAGCTCATTTTCATGAATTGGCTTTCCGAGTTTGGTTCTAATTGGATCAGAGTAGGCTCATCTCTGGTTCGTCGATGGTGTCCCTTGCTATTTGCCACGAGCACATAGGTTTATTAAATGCAGGCGATTGCTGGCAGTGTAGAAGCATTGATAAAACGAGTTGCAGAAAATAATGATTGGCTAAATAACGATTCTCTGTAACATTGGCTTATACTCCCTTTATGTAATTGCATGAGCTAATCTCCTTAGCATAGGCATTACCTCGATGAATTAGAACTAATCCTCACAATCTATTAATGCCTCAATAACTCCTTTTGGTAAAAGTTTCTTTATCGACATGTGTCCACCTGTCCACCTATAACTATAGAAAGCCCTAAGGATTAAATTGCATTACGCTAGAGAATTTCCTAGAGAAACCTCACATCTTAAGCGGATTTTGGCCAAAATTCTCGAAGCCGGTAGACTTCATCTCACTCACCAGAGAAAAATTAAAGGCATAGCTGAGTCAGGAGGACAGTAAATGAAGTGAGTAGAATGGAAGTAGTAGCACGGGCCGGCCTGCTAGGATGTCCCACCGTAATTTGCAGGAGAGAGGCTGTCGTTTATTGTCAAGTGAGATTCGTGCAGCCATCCATCCGGGTTTCGGACTCTGCTGCCAACCTCCACTAAGCCTAGACGCGCAGTTCTCGGACGTTACTAGGTTTATCGCACGCGGTTTTTGCTGGTTCTAGCCAATGCAATTACAACGAGTTAATTTGCAAAGCTACCTCGGGTTCCAAAGAAGTTCCTGCTTGAGGTGTGGCGTCGGGAGAAAATATTTCTTCATTGCTACTATGCAATACGATAGAGTTTATTGTTCTCAGTTGGTTAGCCGTTATCGTAAGCATCGATTTAACGGCGAACGTGTGTCGAGCGATCTGCGTGCGCACGCTCAGCGCTCTACGTGAAGCGTTTGAATTTATGTCGACTCACGACAGAACAGCTCGGCGACCAGCGAGCGACCCATCTACAAGCACCATATTGCAGATCGGCAGCACTGTGTCACTGGCTCTGCTAGTGTCGATGCCTATGATGAAGGCCACGCTCATTTTCGGCACGAGCCTCTTTGGCTTCTTCTGCAGCAGCGTTACGCCGGCAGCCATTAGCATGGCAGAGCAGTTCATCGACATGAGTAGTAAGTAGGCAGCTGTCTGTCTTGAGGGTGTGAGGCTGACGATCGGCAACATGCCATACCCTGGTAATTTGTTCATTGCTCTTTTCTATTCCTTGGTCAAAGCCGTCAAATTTTCTCGTTTTCGAAGTTACTGCTCGTTGTCCGTGAACTTTATGGGAATTTGTGCCAATTTGCCCAGTGCGAATTGCCAATTGCAGCGGATGCCAACGAGAGGAGAACACCTGGATTTTGTCGCACTTTCGACGATGCAGCGAAAGCTTAAGAGGTTTCCAGTAACCGGTGATCATCAAGCTTCTTATATCTCATCGAAGAAATGCCGAAAAATTTACGGAATATTTGAGAACAGCTGAGAAAATAATCAGCGCAAAAGCAGCAGTGAAATTCTAAGGAAACGCTCTTCCTCTCTAGCCCTTCCAAAAAGAGTTGCAGTTGTATCCGCTGGAAGAGAACCACTAATGTAGACAACTAGGCAACGGTGCATGTAGCATTTCATTCCATCTAGACAGCTCCAATCGTGTCTTGCTACGAAAGCAGCCGTTCAAATAAAATTCACAAAACGGGCTGCTAATTAAATTCACCGAGATTGTGAGCAACGTTAGTAGCTCAAATGTGAGCAACAATAGTATGTCTCACCAGCTCATCACCTACTAAAAGCTCAAAGTCCCAGACTCCGTCTGTACGTCGCTGGGATTTTCCACGGTGGAACAGTTTAATTGTAACCGCGTATTTTTCGAAATGTGAATGAATTGTGGCAAATGTGGCATCCTTACACAGAAGCAGGGATTGGGGTAAAATAGCTTCGTCTCCTACGAAGCAATGCACATTTTGCTCGATAATTTTCTCAGTACGGTTTACAGTGCAGTGATTTGAGATACTGAGCGGTCAGGACGCCCGCTTTCAAAGAATAGACGGCGAAACATAAACGTAAAGGCACATAGTTCTGGTCGATATATGCATGAAATTCGTTGCAACTCCAATAGCACCTACTAATTTAATTCTCGACATTGTCGTCTTTGAATATTTAAAAACTACTAGACAGATGCAAATAACGCCGGCATGTTGTTTTCACAGTTGCTAGAAACCTCTGCGAGTAGCGAGTAGCTGGGAAGAAATGCCAAAATTCCACAGAAATGGCAGGGGATTTTACATTTTGATGGCTTGAGCGTCCAGACTGCGATCGAGCGGAAGCACTTGAAAGGAAACTTCAACGGCTCTGGCAGATCGGCATGACCAATGACTGTTGCGACCGATGACTGTTGCTGGTGACGCATGCTGCGTCGCAGTAAGGAGGACACCTGTCAAGAGTCTTCATTTGGTTGCGATCCCATCGAAGGCCCGACAATTGTGGCCATAGATTACCAACAATATAGTGGAATGACCGCACGGAGCATGGGAATCTAGCTCTTGGTATCGTATCAGCTAGTCTCCTGCTGGTGACTATTGCACGTTCTTTCCAACCGTCCTGAGCTGCTACTGCTATGCTACTCACTACCTAAACTGCTCTCCAGACTCCGCTAAATCTCTATCTTTCTCTTTGTTGGGTGAGATGAAGTCTACTGGCCACCGCACGCGTACCGAAAGCCGCTTAGGCTGTGACTTCACTATACACAGCTGTCCTGCGTAACACTCATATAGCCTTTGTGGCTATGTGGAGTTACATTATATTACGTTATTTCAAATGTCCTAGGCTTTAGGGAGCATGGGGACTGACGGCTCGGTTGCCCAAAGCATTTGAAATTTGCTAGAGGCACATCTGCGCGGCTCGATTCCGAAGGGTGGTACATGTGGATTGTTCCATGAGATGAATTTCGATAAGGTGAAGCGATAGATACTATTTCACGACCACAATAGCTGAAGACGTATAATCTTCTGATACCTCAGGCTGATGCATCGCGCGATCCGCAGGTCAGATCTCTGGTCGGCTGCTGCAGGTCAGGCTCGCCGAGCCTGACTTCGCGTGCCCGTTTGGATGGGTGATCGATGCATTGATTCGTCATTAAGCCAAATGGCCTCGTGCATTAGCAGTCAAGCCCCTTTGACATCGATCTCGCCTAACCGATTAGGACTCTGAGCGAGGGAGTACGGCTGCTGGCTATTGATATTATGTCCTGGCCGGCTCCTACTTCTGCTAGTTGAATTCGGTCTCCTCATTCGGGTTAAATTGTGTGCAGCAGGCGACGTCGATGTATCTGCAGCAGGCAGCCTTGAAGTGTCTGCAGCCCCGACAGCTGGTCTCATTCATGCTAATTAACACAACTTTTCGCTTCTTCTGAAAAAAAGGCAGCGCGACTGTGGTCAGCTGGAACGGTTCCTGAAAGTTCAATTGAGTCCTAAGAATGTTTGGACTTAACCATTGGCAGAATGAGTATGACCAACGAATAGGTCCAATGACACGCAAAGGCCCGGGGATGGAGGCCAATAGGCCTCGGCCCGACCTTGGCCATTACTTGGAATGAACCAAATGGGTGAGCGAAGTGGCTTGACTATCGACCGCTCTGCAAATGAATGCAAATGCCGCTGACAAAGTTGTAAGCCAGGCATTGCAAAGAGCCGCTCAAAACCCAGACAGACTTGTCGAAAAGGATTTTCGCTTAACAAGCTCGCCGCTTTCACTTAATGCACGAAAGAGTTGAACTGGAAGAGTCATTTCGTAGCTGTAGTTTCACGTCATCTCACATCTTCACATTATCCAGCCCACAATTATATATATATATATATATATATATATATATATATATATATGTATATGTATATATATATATATATGTATATATATATATATAACATATTTAAAACTAATACATTCCCGTAGCTTCCAATCCTCTTCCTCCTTATCTCCACCCAACATGTCCCCTGTCTTTCTATCCGCGGACATCTGGATTAAATACAATGCCGATTCAATTTTTAGGAAACGAAGACGGACACTGCTGCGCAGGGGACATGGCCAAATACATATACATATTCATATCTATACATGTCTGCAGGTATCATATGGCCGACTATAGCCGCTAAACACATCGCGCGAACTTTGGACATGAGTGCACAAGCATGCGTTACAGCATCTGGATGTTTTTTAACTCTAGCCTTCAGGCTTCTGTTTTTAGGTCCGCGTAGCCTTAACAGTCTGGGCAGCGGCACAACTCGTTCATTAGGTCCAGACGTAGCGCTAGTAAAACGCCAAGCATTCAGGACTGAGGGCCAGATATTCCACCGGCTTCACTTTAAGCAACACCGCTAGAGTGAAAGAGCAAGGAATATCCTGAATATTGCAGTGGTTAAGTCAGGAAACTCCAAGCAGGCAAGCAAAAAGCTTAGAACAGCTAACAATCCGCTCGGCCACTACCAACCCGTAGACCACCGTCAAAAGCTGTGATTAAGTTCTTCCTCAAATACAGCCCAGGCCGGAAGTAGTACCTAAATCGGGCTACATAATTATTTTGCTGCCACTAAGTCGCGGCTTATCGCACTTATTTTAAATTATTTTCCAGTTCAAAGGGTAAGGTCATCGGATAAACTCAAGGGTAGTTATCGCTGAGCCTCACTTTATACAATCAGGGACGCGAGACCAACCACTATCGACCAGGTATTGTCTCACCCGCCTAATTTCTAACATAGCCATTTTGACATCAACGCATAACATAACGATACTCATGGTTTCTGTAATCATGATATAGGCGTCGAAATAAACTCTTTGAGGTTTATATTCAGCCTGGGTGTGAGTTAACCCAAGCTGAATAGCAGAAGTGTGCTGTTCATGAATGCCTAGACCATGTTTGAATATCTGTTCTTGACTTGACTTATACAATTTGTATTCTCTAATGGTCATCAAAACAGAGAGTAGATTGCTTTCTACACCATAATGCATGTCTGAACAGCATGCAAGTTTGTGCATTCCAACAAAGCAATGCAAGAACGATGTTTGAGTTTCCATCAGCCACCCGATATTTCTGTTTCTGTGCACATGTATACCTTCGCTAAAGGTATGTACCAATTCATGCTGTAAAAAGATTCTTATAAATATTACACAGCGACCTCTTCGCGTTAAATACAAATGATTAAGTATTATCTGGCTCTTCTTGCAATTTTAGCCTACTGATAGCGTAATGATACTAACCAAGTCTCTTTTGCCGCTATATACGCAATAGAGAGACAGGTGAATCGGCTGAAATCTAGCTTGTTTACTTGACATGAATGATGTCTGCCGCTTTCCGCATGCCAGTACATGCACTTGAATAGATAGAACTTTTGCTGGCATCTTAAGCCTCCTGGATACATGTCATTTGCCTTGATGCTTCTTCTTCTGTCGTAATATTTTGCTAATAATAAAGATCTTACATTGGGGCTCTTTTTTTCTTGTTGCAGGGCTTCACATGACGCTTGTTGTCGTGGCGGCGTCAGCCGGAGAGCTGCTTCTACCCGTGATACAGGCGCAGGTAAATCAATATAAGTGTACAATAGCGCTTTGAGATGTACACTCTTTACCAAGAGGCTGAAAATGATGTCAAGAAACAACTTATTGCAGCGATCAAACAGTCGGCTTATAAGACGTTGTTAGCAATTGATGGAAGTAATAGTAACAATAATAATAATAATAATAATAATTAATTTATAGATCGCTCTCAGAGAACAGTATCTATTTGTAGGCAGTACATATGCCGTAAATGAAGCACGATCACACTATTAGTGATAACATGCACAGTGCCAGCACGCATAAGCACAAAAAGGATAAATTAACAATAACCAGCAAATGCTGCGAAGAACAGGTGCATTTTTAGCTTTATTTAAAATGCCGTCAAGTCAGGAAGTGTCATGAATCAATTGGTAGCGAACTTCGGGTTTAGGGACCAAACGAACTAGTGGCGCGATCTCCATAGGATTAGAAGTTGCTTCGAGGCATAGCTAAGTGATGTGAGTCAGAAGTGCGAGTAGTCAGACTCCTGGCCAGATTTCGGGGAATATTTCTGATTGGTCGGCTGGAGCCAGAGTACGAAGGAATCTAAAAATGAATGGCAAAACCTTTGAGGCAAACTGGTAGCCAATTTACATCGGTAAGAAGTGGTGCGACGCACACGACAGACAAGCCCAACTGCTGAGTTCTACATCAATTGCAAGCGCCTGCTTACGTCGGCCGCAAGGCCCACAATAAGTTAGTTACAGAAGATGCGAGGTGTGTCAAAAATGCTTAGACCAATTTAAATGTAGAATCCCTGCCTAAAAAGCTCGGAATTTTTGCAATGTTATGTCGCAGAAAGTAATCAGACTGAAATGTAGAGCTAGCGTGGTCATTCAGCGAAAGGTCGCTCTGGAACAGGAGGCTTATAATCGTTAAGGCTATACAGGAGAGACGCTGCTGACAGAGCCTATTCTTGGAATAGTATTCCCATATCCGAGTAATGCTACATGTGCCCGTGACTAGCACGTTTGCCATTCCATTTTCTGCAAGAATTGCTGCCACACAATGGCGGATGTCAGCAAAACATGCAGCAATAACAACCCTGTAATGCTTCGACCTTAGATTCTTATAATAATAATAATAATAATAATAATAACAGTAATCCATTGATATAGCGCCTTAAGAGAACTCAATCTCTTTGTAGGCACTTTAAATTTGCTGCAAAGGAAGCACAATCAAATATTTAGAGGTATCATGCTCAATAAAAACAAGAATAGCTTTGTTAGGGGCAACGTGCACAGTGTCGGCATTCAGGTTTGGCTAGTGGCAGCACGCACAGTGTCAGCCTACTAAAGGACACAAAGAGCAAAGTATTTGGACCCAGTAAATGCTGCGACGGATACATGCGTTTTTAGCTTCTTTTTCAATTTAATAATAACAATAATAATAATTCACTTGATAAAGCGTCCTCAGAGAACTTAATCTCTCTCTAGGCGCTTTACATTTGCTGTAAAGTGAAATGCAATTGAATGGTAAGTAAAATCATGCTTGAAAAACAAACGAAATGAATAATATGGCTAGGGGTGACATGCACAGGGTCAGCATGCAAATGTGGTTAGTGGCAGCATGCACAGTGTCAGCACGCATAAACACATCGAGGACCAATCACAGGGACCCACTAAATGCTGTCCTAAAAAGGTGTGTTTTTAGGTTCCTTTTAAATGTGGTCAGGTCAGGGGATGTTCTGAGGCAGGTCGGGAGGGAGTTCGAGGCTTTGGGAGCATATGAACTAAATGCACGGTCTTCAAAGGATTTAAGGTTTGTACGAGGTATTTCTAGACTGTTGGATTCAGAAAAGCGGGTGGTACGATGCTTGGCCTGATGGGGTAGTATATCTGACAGATAGGCTGGAGCCATAGAATGAAGGGACCTAAAAGTGAGCGACAAAACCTTGAAGTC
The DNA here is from genome assembly GCA_009760855.2 of Cristatella mucedo. Taxonomy (NCBI): domain Eukaryota; kingdom Metazoa; phylum Bryozoa; class Phylactolaemata; family Cristatellidae; genus Cristatella; species Cristatella mucedo. The sequence goes on from WPIO01000057.1 coordinate 331,886, forward strand.
AATCCGTTGCTTGACTGGTAGCCAGTGCAGGTCGGCGAGAAGTGGAGTAATGTGGCAACTGCGACGCTCACGACAGACAATTCTAGCTCCCGAGTTTTGCACCAGCTGCAATCGCCTGATCGCACATGCTGGTAGGCCAGTAAGCAGTGAGTTGCAGAAGTCGAGACGGGATGTCACGAATGCACGGACCAACTTAGATGTGGTATCTTTATCTAAACAAGCCTGAATTTTAGCAATGTTATGAAGCTGAAAATAGGCGGATTTGACTGTGGAGCTGATATGGTTGTCTAACGACAGGTCGCTTTGGAATATGACACTTAGATTTCGAGCTGATTCAACTGGAGATATGATGGCAGAGCCAATTTTGAAAGTCAGCCTTTCCAATCTCTGGATCACACTGGGTTCGCCCATAACTAGTAAGTTAGTTTTATCATCGTTCAGTTTTAGAAAATTTGCTGCCCTCCATGTGCGGATGTCATCAATGCATGCAGCAAGTGAGTTTAGAGAATTTGAGGTTCTCGAAGGCTGGGAGGGATCAAAGCAAAGGTACAACTGAGTATCATCGGCATAGAAGTGAAAGCCTAGATTGTGCTTGGCAATCACATCAGCAGGAGGCAGAGTATAAACCGTGAAAAGAACCAGACCCAGCACTGAGCCCTGAGGTACTCCATATTTTAGAGATACTTCAGATGATCTTTGTCCATTCACGTCAATACTCTGGAGTCTCCCACTGAGATAGGACCTGAACCACTGCAGAGCAGTGCCAGTGATGCCCAGGCGAGATGAGAGGCGCTCTAGAAGAACTTTGTGATCGATGGTATCAAAAGCTGCCGAAAGATCAAGCAAAACAAGAAGAGACACTCTACCCATGTCTGCATTCCTAAGTAGGTCGTTGTATACCCGAAGCAATGCTGACTCTGTGGAGTGATTAGCTCTAAAGCCAGACTGGAACTTACTAGCAAGGTGTGAGGTTTCGATATACGAGTTCAGGTGGTCCGCCACGACCCGTTCCAGTGTCTTTGGTAGGAATGGTAGAAGGGAAACTGGGCGGTAGTTGCTCAAGTTCTCTTGGTCAAGTGTAGCTTTCTTGAGAAGTGGCCTGACTACAGCTTTTTTGAAAGGTGCTGGGACATGACCTGAGGCTAATGACATATTAATGATGTTAGTTATGCATGGCAGCAGTACATCAAAACAACGTAGGAGCAGGACAGTGGGAATAGGGTCCAGAGGACTTGTTGTCTTCTTTGATTGAGATACGAACTTTAGGACTAGATCGCTAGTGACCTGCTTAAATGAAGACATTGAGGTGCAGCCAGGAACCGAGGAACAGCATTCTAGTGGGGAGGTTGTCATCGCAGGGATGGATTCCCTGATTTTGTCTATCTTTTGCACAAAGAATCGAGAGAAGCGATCGGCTAGATCATCATTAGGATCATCAGGTAAGGAGCTAATCTGGGAACGTTGATCAAGACTGGGGATGTCGTGACGCCAGTGGGGAGTTTTAGGCTTTGGGAGCATACGAACTAAAGGCACGGCCTCCAAAGGATTGGATGTTTGTACGAGGTATAAGTAAACTGTTAGACTTAGAAAAGTGAGTGATACGATGTTTAGCCTGCTTGGGGTGTAGATCTGATCTGTAGGCTGGAGCCAAAGAATGGAGAGACCTAAAAGTGAGTGACAGAACCTTGAAATCTATGCACTGCTTGACTGAGAGCCAGTGCAGGTCGGCGAGAAATGATGTTGTGCGGCAACTGAGCTGCTCACGACAGACAAGCCTAGCTGCAGATTTTTGCAGAAGCTGTAAGCTTCTAATTACACAAGCCGGTATACCAGCAAGCAGTGAGTTCCAGAAGTGGAGTCATGATGTCTGAAATGCATGGACCAATTTAGACGGGGCATCCCTGTCTAGGCAAACCCAAAGTTTAGCAACGTTATATAACTGAAAGTATTCAGACTTGACTGTGTAGTCGATGTGGTCGTCTAATGAAAGGTTGCATAAATACTTTCAAGCGTGGATTTGGCGCAGCATTTGGATCTGCCAGACAGGTCCCCCCCGATCTTGGCACATCGCACTACGTAGCACCAAGGTCGTGGGTTCCAGCCAGGTAGCAGGCATTTTCCCTGGTGCCTTCTTCCGGCGGCCTCATAGTCGCTAACGACGCTGCTGCACAGTTTTATGAATTTGGGGACTTACATCTTTATAATGTATTTTTGCTTTACCCCTATCTGTGTTTACTGCATTATTAAGCCACTAAACATCATTGCGTGACAACGGTTCTGTTTACAGATATTCGAGAATAACGCCCGCTCGTTCTTGGTGATGGCGGTCACGTGCGCTTGCGTCACGTGCTTCCTATACTTGGCCTTCTGGCTGGTCGGAAAAGGCACGGAGAAATTTCAAAGTAAGGGCTTCAGCGATTTGCTGTTAAATTTTGCATGTGCAATGCACCATTGAATTATGAATTGCTGGTATGTACTAGTTCTTTTTACTAACCATGTTTCCTTATGCACAAATTGGTGATGTAAATCTGTTATTGCGAAGATCAAGATTGGCATATTCCTGGGAAAGCGACTTGCGCGGCTCGGCGAACAATTCACTATTCATTAGAATTTTAAAGAGTCGCACGATTAGCAAAACGGCCAATTGGTCTGAGTTACTCGTTGCAGTGGGAATTGCAAGCGCTTCCTTGTCTGAGTGCTTGCTTGCAGACAGAGGACAAAAGCCACAGCGATTAGAAATTACTCTTACTGACATTTTCTCGTAGACACTTAATAGATGTAGCAAATACGTCATTCCCAGCACCTGTAAAGCCAGCTAGCCACTGGAAAACAAGCTAAGACACTGCTTTCCGTACAACCTTCTTCCGCGTCTTCCTTTTAATCTTGCCATTGAAAGCCCGCTTGACCTCGGAGGGCGAAATTGGGTGTGACGCGACTTAAAAGCTTCAAGTTGCTTGAAAGGAGCCAATGGAGGTCATAAAGAAATGCTGTGACGTGGAAGTTGTGACTATTGCTTCATTAAATCATGGATGCCGAGTTTTGCTCACTAGTAAGCGTGTGCCGCGGCAAGTGCAGAAGATACAAACGCAGTGAGCTGCAAAAGTTTAGATTTCGTCCCACAAAAATAATCGCACAAGACTATAAGAACTCCTGATAAGAACTCTTGACATGTTATTTAATCAACTAGTAAGTGCTTATGAATAAAGAGAATACCGTTCTTATAGTGGAATTAAAGTATCAGTAGTTACTTCTTCAGCTCGGCCATGTAGCAAACTTTGCGATTAGCAGTGGCTTAATGATAAAAATAATAATAATATAATTTATTTGTATTTGTAGTGCCCTAAGGAAACTTAATCTCTATTCAGGCGCTTTAAATATGTCGCGACGCTTGACCCGCGACCTTGGTCGTCAAATACGTTAATCTTGACCTTGGTCAAGGCAAGCATATTAAGCACTGGGTTAAACCAGCGAGGCGACTTTCTTGCGTGTGGCACGTTCCGGAATTTAATATTTCCTCGTGACTACGAACTTAATATATAATCACGCATAGCTCAGGTTTGTCCTGGATATCGCACGACACACAGACGAGTTTTTGGGTGAGGATCCTGTTGGTAAATAGCAATGTACTCTCGCAATACACGCCTACCTATTCCGTAAAGCTGCAGGCATGGTTCAGTTATTCAGTCTAAGATCTCTACCTTCGATTAATAGGGCTTAAGAATTTTGAAATCATATACTTCTTATAGCGTGTCCTATCTAACTAGACGCTCAGCTGCCTCGGGGTTTCCACCACGCCACCCGCTCTGCTGCCTCAGATCGCTTAGCAGTGCCTCGAACCGATCACAATTCTTTTGGAGATATTTTTCTCAGTTCCAATATTCCAAAAAGGCATAAAAATCACAAGCGACGGACTTAATGTTTTCTCTTACTTAAGATATTTAGAAAAAACAAAACACCACCTATCTCTCTCGGCGTTTGCTCGACCCGCACCGCAACCTTTATAAGTTTATGCACTGAAATGGTTCGTGCTATCAATAATTAATTGACTTGTTTCCTTGTCACTATGTAAGGTATTTCTAGAGGGAGATTTGATTATTCAAAGGTGCCATCAAATGCGTGGATATTAATCTTTCTATAAACATCACAAAAATACTGTGCTAATAAGCGAAGATACTGCGCTTTAAGCATATGAATTTAAAAAACTCACAACGAAAAGAAAAACTTAAATCTGTGCACACATAAAGATATATACTGTATTTCATTGTTTCATGTTTATTTATATATAAATACATGAATATACAAAACACGTACGTGTAGCTGTTTTATGATATAGCTACATGTGCTACAGCGAGGTGTCTGAACTAGCCAGAGTTCACCTCTGAAGCTTCACTGTATTATTCTACCTGTCTGGGAATATATTGAGTATTTTGATATTTTATTTAATTTTAAATATAAATTATTTATGTGTAAGTAAATAAATTTGTTTGTTTGAAAATGCAGGTGGATATTACGTGTACACCTATAAATATACGCACTAAATATATTTACCTAAAACTTCTGAACTTAGCACCAGTTTATTTGTTGTTTTTTCACGAAATTATTTCTCAGATGTTTCAAAGCTCCAAGAATCTTCTTCTCAATACAAATATATTCCTTTCTTCAAGCTTGTACATAATTGCAAGACTTGGGTACTTTTCATCAAGCAGTTTACGTGAATACTAGATCCTTCAAGAATTACTGGCATGACGATGCAAAAACAGCAATTATATGCCACGCGATGCTAATTCATACCGAGAGGTACATTTTGTCAAGCGCATTTTATAATTTAGACGTACACCACGACTCCTTCGTATTGTTAAGCATTGTGCCCCTACCGGCAGAGAAAGCTAACTCCGGTGACGTCAGCATTACTGGCGTGGATGAAGAAGAGCGAATAGATCTTCGGCCGCAGCTGTTAGAGACTTACACCAACGACGACGATGAAGCGGAAGCAGACGCAGAAGGGAGCGAGAGAGAAGGAGGCTCCAGCGATGATGACGAATCCGTCCAACGCGGCGTGACCAGCATTCGGGCGTAAAGCACATTGAGGCCAGAGCGTCAAAAGGCGACAGAAGGCGGTCGAATGAAACGGCGGCTCTTTCAGTGCCAGTTTCCAGTGCAAGAGTTGCTGAAAAGTTGATCGACTACGGCTAGAGGACACGTGTCGCAGACTCTCATCTAACTATTAGTGACAGCGTCAAATGTTTTTTTCGTTATTCTATACGCCTTTCGAGGTGCGAAGTCAGTGCCTTCGAGGCGACTAGATTACTTCCGTGCCGATCGTGGCCGCAAAGGCAATGACCACTAGGCATAAGGGAATACGGCCTTAGTTTAATTCTAGCATTATGGTAACCTTAAATAATCCCTGAGAACTGCAGCAGCCGCTGACGCCGGCGGTCTATAGACCATTGGCCATTCAAAAAGTGTTTCAAGGGTGGCTGAAATCTATTTGTTACGCCAGGTGCGCTTCGTCGCTCTTGCTTGGCTCAGAGACGTGTCATCGTTGCTTGTTGCTTGCCGTTTTCTCCTCGCGTTTGAACCCAAAATCATTAAAATATCTCCGTAACAGTCATGTTCTACTACACTTCCGGTAGTGGTTCGATGGATGTAACGAAAGCATTCGGCAGCTTTGCTATTTGTAAGATGGTCTTGACGTGCCAGTGGGCAGGTCGGCGATCACGGATGAGCAGGGCAGAAAGGAAAACATTACAACAACGGCGTGGATTGAAACGAAACGGAAGCACTGATTGTCAAAGTGAAGTCGATTACACAATGAGTCCAAGCTACTGCGAAGTCTGACCTCAAAAGACTGTCATTAATGCGAAAGGTGAATGAGAACTGCATACATTGGCTAGCTGTAGAGGTATAAAAAAGATAGCTGTAGAGGTATAAAAAAGATAGGCGTGACAAAAGATACCATGTCTTCTCTTGCCAAATAAGAGGCTATATTTCCAAGTGTCTCGATACATTATTAAGGAGCCACCGTTAAAAAAATTTTCGTCTCCAGATAGGCATAAGACAAACGCCATACAGAATATACATCCGATCTCAACAGGCGAGGTACGTATGAGAGGTAGAGCGTCTTGAAAGAGATTAAGCTGTCTTTGAGCGCTATACCAAAGACCTATATTAACAATTATTAGTGTTGCTTAATATTGTGTTTTTTATTTATTGCTATTGTTATTGCTAGTGTCTAGCTTATCTTGAGCATCGTTTTGATCCACCATAATACCGGCTATAGATCGATCTGCCGCAGCCTATCTTAAAGCAGGTGCAGGCGTCAGGTAAGAACAAACGTAAACAATAATCCACCTGCGGTAAAAGCATAGTAGCCTCTCTTGGTGAAGTGGCGCTACTCCTGAGTAAACCGGAATGCCTGCAGCCAATGTGAACCGCAGGGCTTTGCATCACAGTGGCGTATCCAGGCTGATTACCTTGGCTGTAACGCGAAGCACGTCATCAGGGCAACTTCACCCAAAGCAAAGGTGAAGGACGCCGACCGTTCTAATGAGGCGGCCAAGAGTAGGGGTGCTGACGACGCTGGCAGTCTACCGAAAGTCAAAATGAACGCTGAGCTTTCGACGATTGCCCGAACTCGAAGCCGATTACGAAGAGCTTGCATGTGATTAGCTCCTCACACTCACCCATTTCTAGCGGTCACCCATCTACCTGTTCCTCACCGTTGGTGAGCTGTGATGGCACACTAGGTGAGGCAGTTGCTTTTCAGCACCTCAGCTCCAAGGTCATAGGTTCGAATCATGCGGTGGGCGACAATTTATTGCCACGGCAAGTGGTGGTAGTACCCGTAGAGGCTCTCCAGTCGCTATATAAAAGAGGCTGTTAAATCAGCCAGTATTTATTTTTTTACCAAGCCCTATCGCTCAGCAGGTTGTCTTCTCTATGATGCAGTGAACATGACACTCAGGAGTGCTCTTGACAAGCATGCTCCCACTCATTCTATTCGTGTGCAAAGTCGTAGAGATTCCTTTCAATTTACAAAAAAACTCCCAAAGATGCACCGGGTTAAGCGCAGGCTTGAGCGTCGCTTCAATAAATTGGGGTCTGATGCTGATCTAGTCAATTTCAAAGACTTCCTTACAGTTTACACCCGGAAGCTTAAAAATCCACGGCTCTTTCTTTCACTCGAATGCTGAATTCCTGCCAGTTGGATCCAAAGTCAGACCCAAAAGATTTTTAAGAGATTAAACTATTTACTGGCCAATGCTGAGAGGTCTGACTCCCCAGATATTAAGGGCTCAGCCGAAAAGTTTTCAGCCTTCTTTACTGAAAACATTTTTCGCGTTCGTGCCTCCATAAAACCCCCTCCGACTAAAGCAATTGCGTTATCACAACCTGTGACCTTCCTTAAACGTTTTTCCGAGGTTTCTGCTTGCGATGTGGCCGCCTTAATAAGGTGTGGCAAAAAGAGCTCGTCTCCTGAAGACTCTATACCATCATCTCTGTGGTCTTCACTGGCAGACCAACTTAGCCCAGCCATAACCAAGATTTGTAATGCTTCTTTGGGAAAAGAAATCGTCCCCCAATTCCTTCAAATCAGCAATCGTTTGACCCATACTAAAAGGCCTGGATTAGATACAGAGGTCCTTGAAACTATCGCCCAGTTTCTCTTCTTCCTTTCTTGTCAAAGATTCTTGAAAAAATTGTTGCTAAGCAGCTGGTTAAACATATTGAAAAGAATGAAATGTCAGAAACATTTCAATCAGGGTTCAAGAGGCAGCACACCAATGAAACTGCTCTCCTCGGTGTTAACAATGATTCTACGTGGCAACGATGTCGGGAATGTCACTGCTCTAGCTCTGCCAGATCTGTCTGCTGCCTTCGACGCCATTGATCACGATGTTCTGCTTGAACGATTGAGAACAACGATCGGTCTGGCAGACAAAGCACTGGCGTGGTTTAAATTGTACTTGTCTGATCATGTTCAACCCGTGTCGTGTAGGGGTCAAGTCTCACACACGAGACGGGTCCCCTGTGGAGTCCTTCATAGGTCTGTACTCAGTCCCTGGCTGTTCTCCATTTATACTCCTCAACTGCTCTCCTGACTCAGCTATACTTCCCACTTTTTCTTTGTTGCGTGAGACGAAGTCTGTCGGCTACCGAATGCGTACCGAAAGCCGCTTAGGCTGTGAGTGCGCTATACAAAACTCTCCTGCGTAACACCCATATGGTCTTTATGACTTTGTGGAGTTACAGACGGAGATACATTACATATATTTTGGCCTAGCGGTTAAGGTGCTCGCCCCGACCAAGGTCTGACCGATGTCGAGGGCTCGAGCCCCGAGGCATATGTGAAGCGCCCGAATATTGATTACGTTCTCTTGGGGCGCTGTATAAATGAATTATATATATTATATATATACTCAACCTCTGGGAAAAAATTAAGGCCCATGGAATAGGATATCACTTTTATGCTGACGATACTCAGCCGTATTTGTCATTCAAACCATCGGAATCTGCTGCCGCAACTGATAAACTGAATGCTTGCGTATGCCGACATTCGATCCTAGATGTCGGAAAACTTCTGGAAACTAAACTACGAAACCGAACTGCTGCTCATAGGACACCCTAAGCGTGTGGCCGGATTAAAAGGCTTTGCTCTTCTAATAGGTGATGCTGTTTTCGACCATTACCACGTGCTCGAAATTTAGATTTGATTTTCGATAGTTGCCTAAATTTTAAAAGCTTCATTACGAAGACTGCTTCTACAGCTAGCCATCACTCTGATCCCTGTCCAAGATTAGAAGATGTCTTCGGCAGTGGCTTGCAAAACAGTTAACTAGGATCTTAGTTCTGTCTCGGCTTGATTATTCTAATTCCCTAAACTGGGCTACCAAAGAAAGCAACTAGGCCACTGCAGCTGACTATGAATATGGCTGCAAGGCTTATCTTCAAGTTCCAGAGGTTTGAGCACGCATCACCTTTGCCAAAAGAGCCATTATGGATTTCGGTTGAGACACGGATACAGAGCAAAGTTCTTACGCTGACCCACAAGGCCGAGGCCACGGCTTGGCTCCTTCGTACCTAGCTGAACTGCTGCACCAGTTTCAGCCTCTTCGCCCCTCAGGTGCTATGTGGACAATAAATTAGCTGTTCCGTTCCTCTGCTTAAAGACCGTTGGCGACAGAAGAATTAGCTCTGCCGGTCCTAGACTGCGGAACTTGCTTCCACAATTCTTACGCAACGACAACTACTCTCCTGTGGCCGACTAGGGCTCATCCTTTTCAGTGGTCCTGAGCTACTACTTCCATGCTACTCACTACCTCAACTGCTCACCTGACTCTGCTATGCTTCCCACTTTATCTTTGTTGAGTGAGACGAAGTGTTACGTTACTGTGTCTCCGGCTGCGACAGCGTTGGTGGAGTCTCACGGAGACACGAAGACGATCGGGCGAACGTGACTGGTGAACAAGACTATCTTTATTCCCCCAGCGGGTACATATATGAGGTAGAGGCTGACTCACCACAGATAAGGGAGTGCATCCGTGTTGAGCCACCGTGGTGGGCCACGTGCCCACATCAAAGGCCGTACCGCGCCAACCGCCCAACCACCCGCCGAGAGCGGGGCACCGCACGCCAGTGGCCGAGAAGCAACAGGCACACACAACATCCCTTCCCCCATAGAGTTTCAAAGAAACCACGTAGTCAGCCAGCCTGACAGGGGGCGGAGCTCGCGGCCCGAAACTGGTGCAGGCTACGCGACCGCCACTCGCTGGAGGCTCACGTCAGCCCTGCCACTCGCGAGCAGCCGGTCGTAGATGCTGCCCACCTCCTTTAGGCAAGGATGGGGCACCACTCCCACTGTCAGGTGGTTCCAGTAGGTCGCATCCGTGCGAGCCCCGATGGCCGGTCGCATGCGCTCATCGCCGGCCGATTCGGCACTTCGAACACCACTGCGGCTCATTATGGCCTCACCGTTCTCCGAGTTCCACTCCGCCATCTTGCGGTTGTGCTGCTAAGTGCTCAGCACCGAGACGCTCTCACAGGTGTTCTTCGCCGCCGAAACGCTCATGCTGTTGTTTTTCGCCACAGCGAAGCTCTCGCTGCTTCGCTCCATCGTCTGCTGCGACCGCAGCAGACGAGATCAATCTTTAAGCGTAGCACAACGGAACAGCTAACCTTGCTTTCATAAAGCACCAAAGGGCACGAGGAAGCTGACATTGTGCAGCATTTAAACTAGGTTTGAAAGAGGTAAATCGTGGCGGGCCTTTAGGATCAGCACAAGGAACTTGCAGTGTATCTGTGGGTCAACCTAGAGCCATCGAAGGTACTTCAGCGAAGAAATTTGACAGAATCTCCGGGATTTTCAATAGTCTTGCAGTCACATTCGTAATCATTTTACACTTGTTTTTCATTGAGCATGCTACCGCTGACCGTTCGATAATGCTTTCTTTACAGCAAATTTAAAGTGCCTAGAATGAGGTTGAGTTCTCAGAGGATGCTATAACAAATTTCTTCTTCTTCTTACTATTATTATTTTTATTATTCAATAGCAGCTGAAGGGTCTTAATGGCTTTTTTCTTTAGCTCAGCCAAGCAGAATTGCAATGCTCTAGCCTGCACAGGACATGGTAGATAGTCACACGTCATTATACTTGCTCGTAGTTTCGTAGTTGTTTCCCCTTGCAGCTTTTTTGTGCCTCGAATTGATTTGCATTCGATCCACGAAGAAGCATTTTTGTCAAATCACTGATATTTGATGTTCCCAACGCTTTCATTAAGTTTAGAAATGGGATAAAAAATTTTACGATTTTCGCATAACAGTAGAAAATTATTATGCAAACCATGTCCAACACAGACGTAAATCGGAAGTTGCATGCTTACAAATAGAATATAAACCAATCTCTGCACCGTGTGTTTCTTGAGCTCCAACTTGCTGAACTTTTTTGCATTGAGGTGCTTGTCTGCAGATTATTGAGGTACATGCTTGTAGCTTTTGAATAGATTTATTTACAACGTAGCAAAGTGGCTCTGTGCCATGTAAATTTGATAAACCAGCTAATACTTCGCTGATCAAAGTGAGATTTGACGTGTGGTTTTAGCTTGGCTTGTGCACCACTGGAGTAGTTCATTTCTGATATCGGTCTAACAATTATCGCTATACATGGCCTCAACCCCTCTTGAACTTAATATTCAGCAGTAATGCTTCATAGTTCCATGACATAACTTAATTTTAATTTTTGTGGGTTAGTTAATTTTAAGCCAATTACCCTGAACCTGTCGAAGCGCGGCGGGACATTTATACGATGCAGAATATTGGATCTGTTGATATTTCTAGATAAGGAATTTTTGGAATTCAGCCACAGAGTGTTACCTAGACTTTTTCATGACGTCCAAAGTTTGACATCGTAGGTATTTTTAAGTAAAAAAGGAACATTTTGTTAGCACGGTGACACGGCAATCGTTTTATTGGTTGTCATTCAGAGAATAGTTTTTAATTATGGGGCTGAATCGTAGGTATTGGTAAGATAACTCAAGCATCTACCCATTTTGCGCCCGTATACCCTTAAATCCAAAGTGCCAGCCTTCGCTGAAAGTGCATAGCTATGATGGCAATTGTCAAACGTGGACTGCTGTGGGTAAAAGAAACACGCAGCAACAATGCAAATGCTGAAATTGCTGAAGTCATAGACGAAGGCGACGAATATCACGACAAGAAGATAGAAAATAGAAAACTTCTCCTGCAGTCCTTCGGCCTAGCCCGAACGTAGTCGGATAGAGGGCCTCGTCACACGACCGCTGGCTAGTACACTCGCTCGTAAAGAAAACGGTGATCCAAAAATGAAGAGTGCCGCTGAATAAATATCTCGATCCAGAGCGTTCGGTCGGACGAGCTCGACGACTATGCGACGTCGGTCAAGTATTGGTTGCGTCTCGAACGCGTGACACTTCGTGGCGTCTTGTTGAGTTTCTTGTTTTCTTGCTGCATCTGAAGAAAGGTGAGCGTCCGTTGCGAGAGAATAGAGCGACGCTTAACCGGCGTTAACCTCTTCAGACGCTCGCTGCTGCTGCGCTTGACGATAATCCCTCTTACTCGTGCAGCGACTCTAAAGTGCGACGTTCACGTGACCTGCGTCTTCGCTTTATGCTCGTTGCTGCATTATACTGAACTCGCGTCTTCGCGGAGTTCCGAAAGTGGCGGCGGCGGCGGCGGCGGCGGCGGCGGCGGCGGCGGCGCGTCTTACCTCGATCTGCTGATGTTGCTGCTGCGTTTGCAGGAAATCGCGCTAATGCCGGGTTTTTTAAAGCGCGACGGTCAGTCACTTGCTCTCTTGTTTGCCTCTCACGCTGCTGTTGTCTGAGGTAGCTGTTTAAATGTTTGGAGGCTTTGTTCTTTTGCGATCGGAGTCTATTTCCTGTCAAAATCGCGAACTTTAGTTTAAAACGAATGATTGCCTGGTTAACTTTTGTAGTATCTCCGCCTTGAAAAATTGAATCGTCTAGGTGAATCTGTTACCTCAATTAAAATTAAATTCTAGTAAGTAAACCTAAATTCTTCACCATTCACTTGCCTGCAGTATTTCACTTTCCTGCTTCCCTGCAACCGCTGTCCTTTATCAATGCACTTTTGAGTTGCAACTAGTGACCGTGCACACTTGCAGTTATCATATATTTATGCAAACCAAAGCTACACAATTTTTCATTTCTTTGGAAAACTTTTCGGACCATTTCAGAATATTTTGGACTCACGAGTTAGTACGATTCATTTATAAGAATTTAGAATTAGCTCGACCGCTACCACTTCTAGAAACTTCTCTAACATTATAAGTTCACGGAAAATACATTTTACATGTAATGTTCCATTGTAACTATGAAGGTAAATTTTTTCCTATACGTTGAAATTTATGAAATTGTGCTGACGGCTATGTTCGCATTAGTCAGCGCCGTTTAGCGAATCAGCATTGACTATCGTGTACATGACGGGCGCGCGAGATACAGAATCGCCGAGACTGCTGCTCATGTTTGAATATGTACTGGTAGCACTGGTAGTCCACCCTCCATGTCCGAGTAAAGATTTGCTCGTTCAATGAGAGCACCACACTACAACCAAGCAAGGGAGTCGAGAAAGTTCGATGGATTGGAGGGATTAATCCACAGGTACAGCTATGTGTCATCTGCATAAAGACACTCAGCTGGACCTTTACTTTGATCCCTCCCAGCCTTCGAGCACCTCGAATTCTCTCAACTCACTTGCTGCATGTATTGATGACATCCGAACATGGATGGCAGCAAATTTTCTAAAACTAAGCGATGACAAAACTAACTAGTAATGGGCAAACCCAGTGCAATTCAGAAATTGGAAAGGCCGACGCTCAAAATTGGCTCTGCCAGCCTATCTGCTGTTGAATCAGCTAGAAATCTAGGTGTCATATTCCAAAGTGACCTCTCGTTAGAAGACCACATCAGCTCCACAAGCAAGTCTGCCTACTCTCAGCTACATAACATTGCTAAAGTTCGGGCTTGTTTCGATAAGGATACCACGTCAAAGTTGGTCCATGCATTTGTGACATCCTGTCTTGGCTTCTGTAACTCACTGCTTGCTGGCCTACCAGCATGTGCGACCAGACGATTACAGCTGGTGCAAAACTCTGCAGCTAGGCTTGTCTTTCGTGAGCCTCGCAGTTGCCACAGCACACAATTTCTCGCCGACCTGCACTGGCTACCAGTCAAGCAACGGATCGATTTAAAGGTTTTGTCACTCACTTTTAGGTCACTTTATTCTTTGGCCCCAGCCTATCTCTCAGATCTACTCCCCCACCAGGTCAAGCATCGTACTAACCGCTTTTCGGAATCCAATAGTTTACCAATACCTCGGGCAAACCTCAAATCCTTTGGAGACTGTGCATTTAGTTCGTATGCTCCCAAAGCCTGGAACTAACTCCCGATTTGTATTACAACATCCCCTGACTTAACCACATTTAGAAAGAACCTAAAAACGCACCTATTTAGGACAGCATTTAGTGGGTCTCTGAGATTTGTCCTTCATATGCTTACGCGTGCTGACACTGTGCATGCTGCCACTAACCACACTTACATGCTGACCCTGTGCATGTCACCCCTAACCATGTTATTCATGTTGTTTATCAAGCATGATATTGCTCACCATTCAATCGCGTTTCCCTTTGCTGCAAATGTAAAGTGCCTAGAAAGAGATTGAGTTCTCTAAGTGCACTTTATCAAGTGCATTATTATTGTTATTAGAAGTGAGAGCTTAGATTGAGCTTGATAATCACTCCGGCAAGAGGGAGAGAACTAGTCGCTTAAAGCATCGGACCAGGTTAAGAGCCCAGAGGAACCCCTCAATTTAGAGGCGTATCAAATTATTGTCCGGCGACACCAACGCTCTGAAGTCATCCGCTGAGATAAGACCTGAACAGTTGCAGTGTAGCGCCAGTGATGCCCGGATGCCGAGATAGGGAGTGCTCGAGAAGAACTTGTTCATCAACGTCATCAAGCGCTTAGACAGATCGAGCGCACTATCAGCTGTCAGGTCTTGATAGCTCGCAGCTCAGTAGCTACTTAGCTCTTCTTCATCTGCGACTGGAAAAAAAGTGCCGAGGTCTTGGCGCCTAAGCAAAGGCCCGCTGTGAGTAATCTTATGTTGACGGACGCGCACATGTTTACTCATCAATACATGACAGGATCGTCTTCTTGCGAATAGCGAGCCTTTCGATCAGCTGCAGACCAAATGCGAAAGAAGAAAAAGTCAGAAAAAACAAGCAGCGACTCTAAAAAAAAGTCTCGGCTCATGAGGTCAAACTTACATACAAACTTGCAGCAGTGCTGACTCTAGGGAGGAATTGGCTCTAAAAGCTGATTCGAATCATACTAGCTAAGTTTGAATTTCAACGTATAGGGACGCATCCTCAGTGCCAACGGATCTTGTTGCAACGGGGCGATGCGTTAAGGAAGCTGCACGTAAAATTATGACTCAAATCGGTTTGCTCAACCATCGGCCGAAAGGACAAGACAAGTCGCTTCCGGGTAGAAGATTCTGTGTATGACTTGACTTTTGCAGGCACTCCTGACCGGCCGACACTAGTGTTTTTCGTGCCTTTAAGCAAGCCTGATTAGCCGGCGCCCGGGCACAGCTTCTGCTACTCAGTGACTGCAGGGGGGATATGGAGTGATATCGGTTGGATCCATTGCGATGAGTTCTGGGCTCCGGTGGGTTGGGTGCCCTGTCGCACGCTCAGCCAGCGACCTTGGTCACTTAGATCAACTCCAGCCAACTTGACCAGCCCACTGGGTAGGTGCCGTAGCCAGCCTCGCCGGAAGAAGCACCTAGGCAGCAGCCAGAGGAGTGCTATGCTCTCGTCACCCGTGCAACAGCCAGCATAGGACGGACGAACGTCCGTGACCTCGAACCAGCTAGCCGTCGGCTGCTGTGGCTCATGAGGCGAAAAGTCCACTCTCGGCCGGCCAGCAAACTGAACTGCCAGAGCCGGAGCGCGGCTCGCCAGAAGGAGCACTCGAAAGCGAGGCAGGCATTCCGCCATGCACACTACATCCAATCTCGAGGGAAAGCGAAAGCTGGTTTCTCTCTCTCTCTCCCCCCACTCTCTATTGCGGCTAGTCATGCCGTGCAAATGAAAGACCGTACAAACATACATGCACACTTAAGTCGGTTCGATACAAACGCCGAGCGCAGCAAAAAAGATTGTGCCACGCTAGGCTGCTAGGCTAAGCCTCGCTATACGATTGTCCAGCCACAAGCTTCCGGTTACGAAGACGGTTACGAAGTCGTAACGGAGGCCACCGAGTCCGAAAGCTTCCGGTTACGAAGCCGTCATTACCGAGGCCACTGCTTCTGCCACAGCTTCGACTCTAATCGAGGGTAGAGCGAAATCCAGGGCTATTCCGGAGCCCTAAGAGCTAAATCGCATAGGCGTCGAGGGTGCCAGAAACGACGCGTTGAGGGTGCCAGAAAGACAGAACACGATCAGGCCGCCACCGGACAAGCCTCGACGGCGAGACCCGACGGACGGACGGCTATCAGGATGCCCCGAGTTTGGACGCCTCGCTGCTGCCGCTACAGCCGACGCTGCTTCCGGCGGTCGCTGCCGCCGGTGCGAACACGGGCGACGTCGGATTATCGAAGCCGCCGAAAGTCGCCAGAGCGGCTGGCGACATGGCGAAGGAGGGAAACTGAAACGTCGGCGCGGCTGCTCCGCCGGCGCCGCCACCGTTGGGCGCCGACGGGCTGCCGGGACTCCAGAACGGCAGACCAGTTATCAGTGGCGTCCGCTGACCGACAGCGGCCGAGCCGGGAACGAACAGGGGCGTGTTCAGGCTGGGCAGGCTAGCCCGACGACCGCTGCCGCCGACCCTGCCCGAGCTACCACTGTCCGACCCGCCTGGTCCCGACCCACCGCCGCCGGGCGCCGGACTGGCTGGCTCGTCGGACGCCGCAGCTATGCTCAATGGGTCCGGCTTCGGCTTGCCGCCTCCAGTGCTTGAGCCCGCCTGCGACGACGGGCCCGACTCGGCTCCGCCCTTTCGGGCGTCGGCCATTGCCACGGGCGGAAAGTCGCCGTCGTTCAGCAGCATGGTCGGGATCTGCAGCGTGTGCGTCGACGATGCTGCAGCCAACTTTCCGCCGCCGGCGCCAGCTGCTGAGCGTGGATCGTCGTCGTCGTCGACGTTTGAAGCGGTCGACGGCTCGGTGGGTGACAGATCATCGCAGGGCAGAAGCGGAGAGAGGCCTCGGAAAAGCCTCGGCGCCGAACCCCGCTCGGCGGTGACGACGGCAGCGTCCGAGAGCAGCGGGTGCACGACCACGCCGGGAATCGACATGCCACCGGCGTCATCGCTGACCAACTCCACCTTGACAGCAACGTCCGACCTCTCAGCAGCAGCAGCAGCAGTCCGGCGGGCAGCGTCGCGATCGACGAGCGGCCTGTGGACGCCAGGCACTGACGCTGACCTTTTGTCGGCCGCCGCCGCCTCACCTCCGCTGCCGGTCTGGGTGGCCACAGCAGCTGCTGCAAGGGAGGCTGCGTGCAGCAGCAGCGACTGCTGCTGCTGCTGCCGCCACTGATGCGCCTGCGCCACGAGGCCCGACTTGATCTCGTACGGTCGGATGGCGGCGAAGTTGCCGACCTCGGGATGGCCCGGGCTCCTCGCCACGAGCGTCTCCATTTTGGCTTTGAATGGCTGCTGTGGAGACAGGTGTATGCCTGCAGCTGCCGACCCGGCCGCACCGCCGCCGCCAGCTGCGGCTGAACCAATGGTGTCCTGCTTGCCGGCTGCGGCGGCGGAGGCTGCCGTCGCGGCCGAAAAGCCATCCGGGAAGGAGACAAACTTGTAGACGAACTTCTGGCCCATCACTTTTTTGATGATGTTCTTGTCGTAGTAGTAGCGCAGGGCCCGGCTGAGCTTGTCGTAGTTCATGTTCTGCTTGTTCTTCCGCTGGCCCCACAGGGCAGCCACCTGCTCGGGGTCGAGCAGCCGGAACTCACCCTCGTTGCTCGCCCAGCAGATTAGATGCCCATGCTCGTTGCTGAGAAGCAGCTCGAGCAGGAACTGCCACAGCGTCACGCTGGCGTCCGATGAGGGCGACGAACTGACGAGCTGCTGCTGCGCGGCAGCTGCCGGTGAAGGGGTGATGCTCGGCTCAAGCGCTGCAACGACGAAAAAGGGGCGGCGGCTGCACCTCAAAGTGGCATTGGCCAGTGGCCGAAAGTCTTGGCTGAAAAAGTAGAACCAGGTTTGGACAGGTGAAGACTCGTGTAGATTGGAAGCAGGTAGGAAGCAAGACTCGCCGTCTAAACCAGGCCTTCTGCTTTGAGTTGACTTTAGAAAACTCCTGCATAACCCTAACCGAAGGTTAGGCTTTGTGTAGTTACAGATGTAGATACATTAGGTTAGATTACATTACAGACAAATTGCTTCCGATATAATTATATGGTATTTTTTGCACCTAGTAAGCAAACGGAGATGGTCGCATGCGCAATTTGTAATTAATATTTTTAACTTACAAGAATACTGTATTTTAATGAAGCTTCTTTGGCTAACAGTCCATTAAACGCTGATATATGTGAGGTGAAATTTCGATTCCCGTGGTGACTTTTGGATAAGCACTGCACAAACACATGCGAACACACACACACACACAGACGTGTGTATATATATATATATATATATATATATATATATATATATACATATATATATATATATATATATATATATATATATATATATATATATATATATACATATATATATATATATATATATATATATATATATATATATATATAATAACATTTTTATAATTTTGAATGAGTACAGAGAGACGTTAAGCAGCGCCGTTTTGATGTAAAGATGGAAGCAAAGGAAGGCAATAATTAGGCATAGGTCAACAGGAGTAACTAGAGATCGACAGTGGGGGGATGGGTTAGCAGCTCAGTAGAGAGCCCGGGCAGCAGGAGAAACAGAGCCGAGTAGACAGACAGCCTAGAAACTAATGAATCTTCGCGAATGATTACTAGATGAGTTATTTGCAAAAGGGTTTTCAAGGAGGGCGCTGGATGCAGCTTTGCCAGATGGATGTCAGTAGGCCGGTGAGACAGATGGAAGTGAGATCTAAAAGCATCATTCAACTAACATAGAAAATGCCCGGAGATACTTTGGTCGATCTTTTATGGCCAGCACTACGGTGGGAGGAAGCATCTCGAGTCTATCAGCACAGTAACAGCTTGCAATATGAAAATTACTTGCATTATTAAATCTCCAAAAAAATAAAAAACAAAATATAATTCATTTGTATGATGCCCTAAGGGAACGTAATCTCTATGCAGGTGCTTATTCACGTATGCCACGGGGCTCGAGCAAGCACAGGATCTCGGTCGTCAAACACATCCACCTTGACTTTGGTTTGAGGCTAAAGCCTTAACCATTGGTCCAAATTAGCAAAGCTTCTAGTAATCACTAGTAATATCTTTCGTGCTGCAATCAAGTACCACCGTGTCGATTTTAGACAGCCGACGTTATAGCACTGCCCTTAACCACAAAAAAGAAGATTGATAGACAGATTACCAGGCTTTGTCAACCGTCGTAAAGAACAGCCTGCCTTTACCTCAAGTTATCAGCTGAGAGTAAATCGGGAGCATATCGTTCCAATATTTTAATATCAAGTACGTACATATACTTGCACTAGCCGCCAGGATTTCCTTATTACTTACTTTCACCTGTGTCGAGCCTTGCAACTATCACGACTTTGTCAGTTGCCCTTCGCCTCTCACACAGCCATCTTTACACTGCCTAAATGGTTTGTAGCTGCCACTGACCAACTAACTTGTTTGCCATCCCAGCAGCTGTATTAGCCTAACCAAGTCTGCTTAGTAAGCCAGTAAGCTTGCTGGTGCAGTATAGATTTATCTTAACGGCTATCACCACAGCTTGCAGTTAGCAATGCAGAATCGCCTATTGCAGGGTTCGAACCCTCGACCTCGGTCGTGAAGAGCGAGCACTGTACCTGGTGGGCTATGTGTACTTATGTGCACCCACCACCTGATGATCTTCTATTGAGCTGGACCACATCCAAGCTGGTTGAACTATTCGTGACATTCCATCTCAATTTTTGTAACTCACTAGATGCAAATCTTCCGGCCCTATGCAACCAGGGGCTTACAATTGAAGCAAAATCCTGCAGTAAGGCATGTCTGTCGTGAAAGTTGCAGTTGCCATGCCCATCAAATAGCCTATCGACTCCAAGATTTTGTCACTCACTTTTAGGTCACTTCATTCTCTTGCTACAGCATACCTATCAGAGCTACTTCCCAATCAGGCTAGGCGGCGTACCACCTCTTCTGACTCAAATCGGTTAGCTGTGCCAGGAACAAACCTCAGATTCACTGGAGACCGTGCCTCCAGCTCGTTTGCTCCCAAAGCCCTGGCTGAGGTAACGTCCCTCCCTGAATGTACGACATTATTATAAGGAAACCAACAACGTTTACTTTCTTCTCAGCATTCGCTGGCCCATGTGTCCATGTGTCCTTTACTTGCCTATGCATACTGTGACTGTGCTCGCTATAGCCAGCCGATTGACAGGCTTCCTTTCCAGCATATGTAAAATGCCCAGAAGGAGACATTCTCTGCGGGTGCTACATAACTATCTTCTTCTTATTATTATGACAAGAATGACAGTACTCTTGCACCATTAATCATAATCCATTCTCAAAATTAAATGACAGATCCTCTTGCGATAGGTACTGCCAAATCACGAAAAACATGGATTACATGGTTTGGCCCAGGGCTTATGATGCTTGCATTACACGACCGAGGTCATTGGCCTGAGCCCAGCAGCATAAGCCAAGCACCAGGATCGAGATTAAGTTCTCTTAGGGGGATATATGAGGAAAACTGCATACATTTGTTATTGTTATTATAGCTTGGCTACATTCGGAGCGAAAATCGCAGCCACTCCTGCTGCTGGGCAAACGCTGGGCAAGAAACTCTCAAGAGCCAGACTGGAGCTCACGTGGTGCCAGCCAGTGTGCCAGACAGTAAGCTACAGGGTAGCTGGCTGTCACAGCTGAACCACCCAGGAGGGGCTGCATGCCTCGGTCCACACTTGCGACAGAAAAAACTGTAAGGGCCGAGCCAGGTGACTTGCATCCAGCCGAAGGGCCCTTCAGCCAATCGATGGCTGGCTGCTCTAAGAGCTCTTAGTTCAAGATCCTTAGTTGGCTTTAATTCCTGGGTCCTAAAGCCTCTTAAGCTTCAGCTTCATCTGACAAAATAACGCCTTCCTGCCCCCCCCACAGCAGACCCAATAGAAGGGGGTGGTTGGTAAGTTAGCTGAAATACCGACCTGAAGAATCGCTTCAACTTGCAGACTCTGCACACCAGGGATTTGTGAGAGAAGCAATGCAGAAATCACACCTCGTGGCTGTACAAGCAGTTGGTCCCTTACAGTTGCCCCTGTATCTTAGCCCAGGAGGTCGGGTGCTTGCTCTTTACGATCTAAATCGTGGGTTTGAGTCCAGCAGTGGTTGATTTTTTATTGTCAACTGCAGGCGGTGACGACAGTCGGCAAGGCACTTGTGCCGTTATACAAAGGAGGCTGTTAAATTAGAAAACCTATTTTTTACAGCTAGGAGGAACCCTACGCCGAGCAAGCACGAGGTGGCATCGACTAGCCTCAATAGCACATTTTAGATGACCAAGTATCAAGTTCGAGATACAGCAAAAAATTGATGTCTTGATTACGAGCTTAAAAAACTAGATAACTGCCTAGATGCAGCTGATGGCATGCAGATGCAAAAAGTCAAAGCTCATGTGGGTATGTCTTAGCAGAACGTTGAAAGAGCTCACAGGCTGGCAGAGGCAGCTGTATACCAATTCAGAATGGTCGTCTCTCTGAAGCTGCTTGGGGCTTTTGATGTTGAAGCATATACTGCACCTGGATGCCGAAAGGACAGAGCCTGTTAATAATAATAATTATAATGTACTTGATAAAGCGCCCTCAGATAACTTAGTCTCTTTCTAGGCGCTTTACATTTGCTGAACTGTACCAATCATTGGCATCCATGCATTCAAGGCAGATGGCCCAATGAGAGACCCGGTCTACAGATCCGTGAACTGGCTGGGGGGGGGGAGTAAGGAAACAGATGTACAGTCAAATAATGACCTCACAAGCTTGGACACACACTGCAGGTCGACATTGCCTGGCACTTGGACCCGGCCTCTAGGGCAGGGAAAAAAGAAAGGAAGTGTCTGTGAATTAGCGACTCCAGCTGCTCAAGCAATACGAGTTTAAGAAAACTGCAGCTGAAATTAAACACATGAGCAGCTGGTGAGCAGACAAGTGTGTGCACTGGCACATACACACACCTCTCAGTAACTAATTAAGAGTCGGCTTCATATGCAACCACCAGGAGATATGCAGCAAATTCGTCCTGACCAAGCTCAGCAAGAGCTGTGTCCGCCTCCTCAGACAAAGTAAGGCGCCAGCATGCGGAAGGCGTGGGGCAGCGCTCAGCAGCACGCTGGCAAACTGAACCGCTTACGTTTTGTCACCACGATTATGAATGATTGTGACTTAAGATACTTGAAATGAGTAGATAATGTTTGTACTTAAGACTTGAAGAAGGCATGGCTGAGTGACTGAAAATCGGCTGAAATAGGACGACTGAGACCACCTGCCCATCGATTTGCTTGATTTCCAATCCTTCCAGTAGGCTGCACAATAGCTAGCTGCAATGCTCCAGGGTCCTAGCCCGAAGGTGAAGTGCTGGCACGTTAATATCTAGGTCGTGGCTGGTCCCACAGCTGGAAATTCCTCAATACTTCCTGCAAGCATGAGTGATAGCTGCTCAGACTCACTCAGCTGCTATATAACTGAGGCTGCCGAATCAACTGACCTTCATCGAGGTTTAATCGGTTATTTTACCCATATATATAGTAATAATAAGGTATTTGTATAGCAGTCTAGGAGAATAATATGTCTTTCTAGGCATTTGGTATATGCTGCAACAGAAGTATGTCATTTGATCAGTGGTAACAAGACCACAGCAAGGACAGTAGAGCTGGGGGGGGGTAGGAACAGCCCGACCTGCTGGTTTATGAAATATTGACATGATGCCGAAGAGTTTTCTCAATAATAAACTTTCAGAGTAATTCGCTCACTTTCTTATGTTTTTCTGGTATGGCTGTTTGAAGCATAACATATCAATGCATACAGCCATCAGAGTATATTAAAGAAGCACTGGCCATAATAATAATATTATTTTTAGTAGTAATAGTAGCATAGCCAATTCACAGAACTTGGTCTCTTTCTAGGCACTTTACATATGCTATATATGAATAATGACCGTATGCTTAGTGGTAACATGTCCAGTGCCAACATGCATAATAAGGTTAGTGCTGGGTCTCAGCCCAGGGGTGTGGTGCCATAACAATAATAATAATAATGTACTTGATAAAGCCCCCTCAGAGAACTTCATCTCTTTCTAGGCGCTTTACATTTGCTGCAAAGGGAAATGCAATTAAATGGTAAGTAAAATCAAGCTTGAAAAACAAACAAAATTAATAACATGGTTAGTGGTGACATGCACAGGGTCAGCATGCAAATGTGGTTAGTGGCAACATGCACAGTGTCAGCACGCATAAGCACGTGAAGGACGAATCACAGGGACCCACTAAATGCTGTCCTAAATAGGTGTGTTTTTAAGTTCTTTTTAAATGCGGTCAGGTCAGGGAATGTTCTGCCGCAGGTCGGGAGGGATTTCCAGGCTTTGGGAGCATACCATAAAAGTCATTCTGCTGCTATACAAATGAGGCTATTAAATAAGCTAATTTTACCATTTATTTATTTTAATGCAAACGATGCCAAAGTGTCAGAAAGCATAAGCATACAAAGGACAGGTGGAAAGAATCAATCAAATCCTTTTCACGGTCTCGTTTCCGATGTCGTGGGTTCGAATCCTGCAGTGGGCAATACTTTATTGCAAGTGGTAGTGATAGCCGTAAAGGGTGTTCTGTTGCTATACAAAAGAGGCTGTTAAATCAGCAAGTATTTATTTATTTAAATACTGCTAGAAACAGGAGCGTTTCTAGCTTATATTTACACTTAGTCAAGTCAAGGGCGTGCCGTGTAGTGACTTCAGTCTGGAGTGAGTTCCGCACTTGGGAACATGAAACGACCTAACAGTAAGTGAAAGAACCTTGAACTCGATGAGCTGCTTAACTGGGAGCCAGTGCAGGTCAGCAAGAAGTGGTGTTACGTGGCAACTCCGAAGCTCACAACATACAACATGCACACACACACACACACTGCACCCACACACTTGCACTGCACCCACACACACACACACACACACACACACACGCACGCACGCACGCACGCACGCACGCACGCACGCACGCACACACACACACACACGCGCACACGCACACACACACACACACACACACACACACGTGCACATACGCACGAGAACACACAGGCACTAGAGGCAGGGCAGGCATAACAGGCCTAGATGAACTGCTGCAGCAATTGAGATGTCAAATAAACGGAGTTAACCCATCTGGGTTTTAGGAAACCAGCTTATAAGTATGGGGAGCCAGCTGAACCAAGCAGCAGAAGGAATTCCAACGAGTGGACAAGCCATGGGTTAGGTGCTAGCCTTTAGCCACCAGGTTTGTGGGCTCCAGGCCTGTGGCATATATATAGCACCTGGATAGCAATCGATTCTCTTATGATGCTATAGATGCAAAGAATGTGTGCGTGCATGCAGTCTTACTGTTCAAGTTCGTGCATGCCTGTGTTCAAACGTCCTCGATCAAGCTTGTGAATGATCCTGAACATGCTAGCACCTGTGGGTGTATATGTATGAGTGTCCACACAAGTGCAGACTTGATTGTATCACTAGCCTATCTGTAGATCGATCGAGGCACTACCCACTAGCCCTCAAGCTGATGACCAGTCAGTTATAGCAGTGGGATATCAATAGGGGCTTGGCAGGTGGCCTGCATGGGAAGATAGGTGGTGGGGAGATCTACAAAGATCATCAGTGAGGGGGCTCAGGGAATTACGACAATCCACTTGAATAAAAATGCATTGATTGCAAAAAGATTGCATCACAACCCACATATAAAATAGCACGACATTTTTAGGTACACTTGAACAATAGTGTATTTTAATATGTAATCCGAATTGGAGCTTTGCCAAGCCAATGTCCTGAGGATTTGTGAATCCCAGACAATTTCGGTAGTGGCCAGCTTCTGTTGAGTCCATTTACACCAGTACGCTGGACCTCAACGGCATGAAGATCGTACCAATCGATCCTAGCAAAGGCGAAGTCTAGCTTCTATAAAAACGTTGTTGGATCACAGATGCACAATCCAAAAATGCTGATGTCCACGATCAACCATCTCCTCAACCACTCCCAGATTAGCTCCTTACCTGATGATCCTTGTGATGATCTAGCCGATCGCTTCTTTCGATTCTTTGTGCAGAAGATAGACAAGATCAGGGAATCCATCTCTGCGATGACAACCTCCCCACTAGAATGCTGTTCCTCGGTTCCTGGCTGCACCTCAATGTCTGCATTTAAGCAGGTCACTAGCGATCTAGTCCTAAAGTTCGTATCTCAATCAAAGAAGACAACAAGTCCTCTGGACCCTATTCCCGCTGTCCTGCTCCTACGTTGCATTGATCTGCTGCTGCCATGCATAACTAACATCATTAATATGTCATTAGCCTCAGGTCATGTCCCAGCACCTTTCAAAAAGCTGTAGTCAGGCCACTTCTCAAGAAAGCCACACTAGACCAAGAGAACTTAAGCAACTACCGCCCAGTCTCCTTTCGACCATTCCTGTAAAATACACTGGAATGGGTCGTGGCGGACTAGCTGAACTCATATATTGAAACTTCAAACCTACTAAGCTCCAGTCTGTTTTAGAGCTAATCACACCACAGAGTCAGCATTGCTGAGGGTGTACAATGACCTACTTAGGAATGCAGACATGGGTAGAGTATCTCTGCTTGTTTTGGTCGATCTTTCGGCAGCTATTGATACTATCGATCACAAAGTTCTTCTAGAGCGCCACTCACCTCGCGTGGGCATTTTTATTTTATCGCTGGCACTGGGCTGCAATGATTCAAGTCTTATCTCAGTGGGAGACTCCAGAGTATTGATGTGAATGGGCAAAGATCATCGGAGGTACCACTGAAATTTGGGGTACCTCAGGGCTCTGTGCTAGATCCGGTTCTTTTCATGGTTTATACTCTGCCTCTTGCTGATGTGATTGCCAAGCACAATCTAGGCTTTCACTTATATGTTGATGCCACTCAGTTGTACCGTTGCTTTGATCCCTCCCAGCCTTCGAGCACCTCGAATTCTCTCACGCAAATTTGTTAAACTAAACGATGATAAAACTAACTTACTAGTTATGGGCAAACCCAGTGTGATTCAGAAATTGGAAAGGCCCTCAACATTGGCTCTGCCAGCATATCTCCTGTTGAATGAGCTCGAAATCTAGGTGTCATGTTCCAAAGTGACCTCTAATTAGACGACCACATCAGCTCCACAATCAAGTCAGTCTACTTTCGGATACATAACATTGCTAAAATTCGGGCTTGTTTAGACTGGGCTACAATGTCGAAGTTGGTCCATGCATTCGTGACATCCTGTCTTGACTTATGTAACACACTACTTGCTGGCCTACCGGCAGGTGCAATCAGGCGATTACAGGTGGTGCAAAACTCCACAGCTAGGCTTGTCTGTCGTAAGCTTCGCAGCTGCCACCTCATATCACTTCTCGCTGACCTGCACTGGCTACCAGTCAAGCAACGGATCGACTTCAAGGTTTTGTCGACTTCAAGGTGTTGTCGCTCACTATTAGGTCACTTCATTCTTTGGCTCCAGCCTACCGATCATATCTACTGCCCCACCAGGCTATGCATAGTACCACTCACTTTCTAGAATCTAACTATTAACCAATACCTTGTACAAACCTCAAATCATTTGGAGACCATGCATTTAGTTCGCATGCTCCCAAAGCCTGGAACTCACTCCCGACTTATATCACAACATACCCTGACTTGACCACATTTAAAAAGAACTTGGAAATGTAAAGCGCCTAGAAAGAGATTGAGTTCTCTGTAGGGGCTTTATCAATTGCATTGTTATTATCATATTACTATGAAACTGGGAGACTGCATAAAACGACCGTTTACCAGAATATTTACTCGAAATTTGATCTCAGCAGTGTAGATTTCCCGGTCGATCTGTGCTAAAATCAGGTGCATCGTGAACCCAGGGGAGAGCTGAAGACAGGCAGCCAAACGTTGCTCATCGTGTGGCTCTAGGAAAGAGGGAGGACCACCCAAGGAGGCCCACCACAAGCAGTGACCCATTGCTCAATGTGTGGCCCAATAACAAAAAAAGGGGGGACCACCCACCGAGGCCCACCAACCCACCGGGCACCAGCAGCACATGCATTTTTTGGATGCTCAGCCACTCAAACGTTACCTCGGCCAGATCCACATGAATGCATGACTACTGCACGGCTATGTAGGTACGCACCTTAACAAAGAGCCTCATCCTATTGAGGCAAGTCGCTCTAGACCTGTACCTTTAGTTTTAATCACCATTCAATTGCATTTCCCTTTGCAGCAAATGTAATGCGCCTAAGAAAAAAGATTGAAAAGAGATTGTGTTCTCTGAGGGCGCTTTATCAAGTGCATTATCATTATTAGTTTGCATGGCCCCCAAAGCCTGGAACTCACTCCCGACTTGAGTCACGACATCTCCCGACTTGACCACGTTTAAAAAGAAACTAAAAAAACTCTTCTATTTATCACAGCATTTAGGGGGTGGGTCCCTGTGATTCGTCCTTTATGTGCTTATGCTTGCTGACACTGAGCATGCTGCCACTAACCGTACTTGCATGCTGACCGTGTGCATGTAACCCCTAACCATGTTATTCTTGTTGTTTATCAAGCGTGTTACCACTACCCATTCGATCGTGCTACATTTGCAGCAAATGCAAAGTGCCTAGAAAGAGTGGGTTTTATGAGGAAGCTATGTCAAATGTACTTTTATTTCTGCTTAACGACAAAAACTTATTTTTAAAATTCTTCTAGAAATGTCTTCAAAAAATTCTCGGAGCTGCAATAGAATTCACTGGAAACTAGTGGCTACCTTAGTAGCCGTTGACTTTAGAAATAATTGAAGAGCTGGCTTAAGGTCATGCAAACCCAACTGATGGGCTCCCCCCTCAGTCATGGCAGTGCAAAAGTGGCTAGTTGACGGCATTGCAGCAGCTCTTGGTCACTGTCAGCAAAGTTCTTACACTGACCCACAAGGCCCACCACGGCTTGGCTCCTTCATACCTAGCTGAACTGCTGCATCAGTTCCAGCCTGTTCGCGCCCTCAGGTCCCGTGTGGACAATAAATTAGCTGTCCCATTCCTCCCCTTAAAGACCGTTGGCGACAGAAGCTTTAGCTCTGCAGGTCCTAGACTGTGGAACTCGCTTCCACAATTCTTATGCAACGACAACTACTCTCCTGCTGCTAACTATGGCTCACCCTTTTCAGTGGTCCTGAGCTGCTACTTCCATGCTACTCACTACCTCAACTGCAGCAGCTAATTTATTGTCCACACAGTACGTAAGGGGGCGAGGAGAAGGCTGACACTGGTGCAGCCGTTCAGCTAGGTATGGAGGAGCCAAGCCGAGGCGGGTCTTGTGGGTCAGATTCAGACCTACACTTTGGGATTGTGTTCCAGAGCCAATCGCATCAATCGCATCAATCGCTAGGGCACAAAATGAGGAAATTCTGGGCATCCGGCCGAACAGCCACTACCTCTCTACTAATGAAACGTCCCTACTAGCTAGCTCGCTGGGCACCTGCTTGGCCGAGATTGTCCCAGACAGCTCTCAATGCAGCAGCATCTTTAATGCCGAAGACGGTTGCAAGCTCGCGCGTGGAACAGCGGCGATGGCGCTGTCAGCTACGAAGCGGTGGTCGGTAAAAGCCCTTGAAGCTCACAGAACTCTGGCGACGGCGGTCGGTGCGGCTGTCAGCGAAAATGAAGATGCGATCGCCGACTGGCACTCGGGGAGCTATGTCCGCTTAGTGCAAGCAGCTAGAGCACAGCTCAGCAGCCAGTGTGGGGGAGGAGAGCCAATTCCATTCGGCCGCTAAAGGGTGTAGCGGCGGCTGCCAGCCATTTAGGAGCTCGGGCAAATGTGGCAGCCGCAGCAGTGGCGTTCGCGATAGCAACGCTGCATCCCCAGTAAAACGCAAGGTCGTACGCCACTGCGTCACTGGTCTAAGGCAGTCCTCACTAGAGGGATTACCACCGCAACCGAACGTGGCAAAACTGCCGCCGGGGCAGAAACCGACGCTTAGCGGTCGCAGTAGCCCCCCCTCCGGTGCTGCCTGCTCGCCGATCGAATCGCCAGCGATTGCCCAACTGCCTCGCCGCACGGCGGGCGCGCCGTACCTTCGCAATTGCCTCGGTGAGACATAGGTGAGGATTGTGCTTTTTCCGACGACATCGCATAACTCGAGAGTGTTATCTACACCTTACTTCCGACTCGCAGCGCGGAAGTGCCGTCTTCCGGAAGAGTACCCGTTTAGGGTCTCCCGCCGTCTGCGCGGCCGAGCGGTGTGCCCTTGCCCTCGGAAACCGGCCGGCAGGTGCCGCCGCCGCCTTCCGAACGGCGCTGCCTAACAGCGCTGACGACTTGCAGTATTAGAAATAATTATTAAGCGGGCCCTGATTGCTGACGCTAAGGCAGTCAAGCTGGTCTAGTAAGTAAGGTCCGGCAGCCTGCAGCGGTCGCGCGGCGTAAGAAAGTAGGCGTTCTGCTGCATGACGTAACCGTGACCTGCTAGTAGTGCCAATGAGGCCGACGACCCCTCCCCCTTCCCACCCTGGAGAGTAAGTTGGGGAACTGAGTTGGCCGGCTAATCCCCCCCCCCCCGTAGCCATGGAGAACGCCCATCCTTGTCGGAGGGCTGAACGCTAGTCTGTAGTGAGGCGGCACGTGGCATCGCTGTCGCTGCAGCCGGGCTGGAGGGGGGGAGCTTGGAGACATGCGGTCTTAACCGCACGGCACTGGCCGAGTGAGGTCGAATGGGGAGGCTTTGCAGGACTGCCGTCCTGCGCGGCCGGGATCGCCCCCGAGAGGTCAGTCGCTACGGTCAGTGGTAGCCGTTATGGCTCTTGCTGCAGCTGTCGCCGGGGCCTCTGGACGGTCGGTTTTGGCTAGGCACTCTCAGCTTACCAAGCAGCCGCAGGAGCTGTACTCTAGCAGTACGTCTAGGTTGGGAGCTAGCGTGCCTTCTTCTGGCTCGTTGGTGCTCCCAGGGACTGCGACCGTCGGCCTGCCTCTTAGCAAACCAGCCATCGGCCTAGTGCCAGCAGCCTGGCTGCTGGCACTAGGCTGCCTCTACCTGACCCGGGTCTGCAGGCCACTAAGACTTTAATTTTGCTTCTCGCTCGACCGGATAGCCACCTCGATGGTCAAAGGTCTCTCTCCCTCTTGCCCTCTCTCTCCCTCTATTCCTAATCTCTCCATCTCTCTGCCTCCTTCCTGTCTGGTCTCATCCTCCTCTGTGTCTCTCCCTGCCTTCTTGCCGGTTACCGTGTCACTCAACTGTAATCAGTCGAAGTCAGGAGCAGTGAATAGCTGTGGTCACCATATATCTTCAGCAGTATTCCCTTGAAAGAGCTATGTGGTGGTTAGCTGCCTTCCTCATGCTGGTTCCGGTTGAGGCCACCGGAGGGCTGAGAGAAAGCTGCCTAGCCTAGCTTCGGTGATTGATGGGTTTTTTCTAGCTGTGATCTCACAACCATTGCCGTGGTGTGCTCCACCTCAGCTGTCAACCGAAATAGGCTGCACATTCAGGTTGAAGTGCAAGATGGCAGGCAGGGGACTTGCCACTCAATCTTGTCTTGACTCACTGGTAGGGTGCTTTCCCCCCACAACAGATTTGTGTCATGGGTTCGAATACGGCAGCAGGCACTCGTTCTTGCCAGTGCAAGCAGTGGCTAGGTTTTAGGAGACTCTTCGGCTGCTATACAAGTGGGGCAGATGAAACAGCCGACATTGACTTTTATTTTCAATCACGGTATTGGCCAGGCAATTCATTATGGGTGGGGGAGAGCCGGCTGATAGTGAGCAGTTGTTTGTTATCTGACTGCCTGTCTTGAGTAAGATCTGCATTTCCACTCGGTGTTTGTATAACTACAGTTCCTGGCTAGCAGGGTGTAAGAGGATTGGCGATCGGTAAGTGACTGGAGAGAGAAGAATCGAATTTTTCTCCTTAAAAACTCATTTCCCCTGAGGTTGTATATGTCTGTGTGCCTGTGTGTGTCTGTCTGTGTGCCTGTGTGTATTTGTGTGTGTGTGCGTGTGTGTGTGTGTGTGTGTGTGTGTGTGTGTGTGTGTGTGCAAATGAGTTGTTGCAAGCATGCCTACGTGCAGGCCGCCCACTTAAAGTAGCACTATCAATAAATTGTTTATCAGGCTTCTATTTTTTTAGTGTAGTAACAGTAGTTGATCGGTGTTAGTGTGTCTATGCTACCTGCTTAATCACACATCAGCTGCCATACATGACCTTGTTGAGCTTTCTCTACTGGTGCTTGCTGATCGACATTTACTCTGGCATTGAATAAGCAGGGAAATATATGCTGTCGAACTCAAAGAGAGGTCAGGGTTAGGGGCTCGAATAAGTAAATATTAACATGGTAATTGGCATTGCATTAGCTCTGGCTTTCGAAGGTATTAGGGTACGTTGAGGGCAGTATGGTGAGCCCGGCTGTGCTAAGAGATCTGGCAGAAGCCGTTGACACAGCACAATATTGGTGCGAGAGGAAGAGAGTTGAAAAAGGCAGAGAGAGGTCTTTTTTCGTGTTGCAGTCAGCCATCTGAATCTCCTTGCCAGTGAGCTTAGCTTCACGAGCTGAACTTGTTCCTAAGCCAACTGCGATTAATGCGCTGATGCCTTATACTAGCTGATTTAACAGTCTCTTTTTAAATAGCGACAGAAGAGCCTTTACTGCTATCGCCACCGCTTGCAGTGGCAATATAGGATTGCCCACGGCAGGATTCGAACCCACGACCTCGGGGCCGAGGTCGTGAAAGCAACTGCCTTACCTAGTGTGCCATCACGGCTAAACCATAATTCATGTATGAGCCAATGGGGCAAAACCGACCCCGGAAGGAGGTGTCTGCAGCAGTGACTAGGGCCGGAAGCTAGCAGCAGCAGCTGTCGGTTACTCCTTGCTCACTCTCAGTAGAGGAC
Source organism: Cristatella mucedo (assembly GCA_009760855.2). NCBI lineage: Eukaryota > Metazoa > Bryozoa > Phylactolaemata > Cristatellidae > Cristatella > Cristatella mucedo. The sequence goes on from WPIO01000057.1 coordinate 363,717, forward strand.
ATGCTGCATAAGCCATGACTCCGGAAACCACCAGAGAGGTCAGCATGAGCTCAAAGGCTGTATTGGCTTCTTGGTAAAGCTGTCACTTTTTTGTTGTCTTTTCTCATGTTGACTGGCGATATCTTCTATTTGACCAACGTCCCCAATGCCCTCGAATTCCGGTGGTTGGCCAAACTAGTGCTTAATTGGCTACTCTCGATGTGGTGGTTCCAGCCTCAGCTCATGCCGACCATGTTGCCCTGGCCAAAGAAGGCTAGCCTTCCAGCCTACCTATCAGAACTACTCCCCCCCCCCACCAGGCTAGACTTCATACCACCTGCTTTAACGAATCAAATCGTTTTGCTAGACCTCATATGAACCTCAAATCCTTTGGAGACCGTGACATTTAAAAAACCCAGGTAAAATCGCACTTATATGTCACAGCATTTAGTGGGTCCTTGTAATTCGTCCATTGCGTGCTTATGTGTGCTGATACTGTGCATGCTGCCACGAACCATCTTACATGCTGACCTAGTGCATGTCACCTCTAAACATGTTAAAGTGCCTAGAAAGAGATTAAGTTTTCTGAGGGCTCTATACAAATGTATTAATATTATTAGGTTTGCTGCTGCTGAGGCAGCAGATGTCGCGGCAGCAGTAATATGCAACGTGAGCTGCTTTCATTTCAGAGAATGGCAGCCTGGTCCAGAGCATTCTTGCTGGCCATGGCTGCTGGGGCTTCACTGATGACACAAGCAACCGAAGCATCGGCTGAGGGCAACGGTGCAGCAAGTGAAGCAGCAGCAGCACCAGCCGAAGTCGACCCTTCACAGACGATAGTTTGGGGCCCTGGTCTGAACCCAGATGCCACGATGCCCGTGCGCTACTTCTTCGTCCAGGCAGTCGACCAGTCTGGCAGCAAGTGAGCCGCAACGCGGCAAGCGGCAGCTGCAGCAACAGTGAAGCTCCCAGGCTCCCAGCTCCTGGCTGCAGTGCAGTGATGCTGCTGCTGCTGTCGCTGTGGACCTGCTGCCTGCTTTCTCACGCTGGCCTCCTGCTCGCCGAATAGCTAGCCAGATCTCTATGAAGGGTGTTGCAGATTGTTACTCCATTAGCCTAAGCCGAATTGGTTATACCAGAGCCAGGGGTAGTTTGTTGTGGGACCGAAGGTGAAAAAGTGATGCCCCGGGAATGAGGCCAGGTAAGTGATCTGTAGAGGAAGAGGAGGTCGGCAGTCTGCATAAGGTGCAAGCACTTCACGACCCAGGTCGGTAGCATCAAGGAGACCAGCAGCAGAGAATACCTGGTCACCAGTGATGAAGGTATTGTAAGCTGCCGAGACTGGTTCCCACTTTTTGAATGAGGCTGTTGACCTCTTTTCTATATTTGCTAAGCCTGCATGGGTAGATCTCTGCTGTGGGCCTGTAGATTCATGGTAGTATTCCTGTGACTTATTGGCTAACCCAACACGATGAGTGCTTGACTTGGCATCAGGATTCGCGGAAATTTCGTCTTTGATCTGCTCAGGCAGCCCTTGGTCACATAATATTGACTACCAGTGAACATGTTTAGCACAATAAGTTTATTGTCGGCTGGTGGCTTTCCTAGTTCTACAAATGTGTTTTCCAAGACCACTGCCAGCCATTTTGCTTTTTACTGTGGGCAGCCGTTCAGCTGGCAGGTCGACTCGGCTGCTGTGTGGCACCACAGTGGCTGTCTGACAGAAGTCTTCTGACAGAGCAAATGTAAAGCGCCTAGAGAGAGATTAAGTTCTCTGAGAGCGCTTTATCAAGTGAATTATTATTATTATTTTTATTAAGGTTCTGCATGGCCCTCGCCTTTATCTTTTCCAGTATTGCCAGTATCTATGGTCAACTCGTGCATGTATATGTGTGTGTGTGTGTGTGTGTGTGTGTGTGTGTGTGTGTGTGTGTGTGTGCCTGCATTCGTGTGTGCATGGGTTTGCACTCGTAAAGCAGGTAATCAGCAGGTGCGACGTCTGGTCTCGGTGACAGGACTTGAGAGTCCTACAGCTACGTTTGACTCAGAGCTATCGAATTGGAGCTGACTTGTGGTGGCAGCAGCTGCAGCAGTAGCAGTGTAGGCGCCGGCTGCACCGAGCTGTGGCCAGCTTGAGAAGCTGAAATCTCTCTGAGTCTTTAGCCCCAAGCTTTATACTCATCCACGCCGTGGGCCAGGTTGGCTCTGGCCTTGACCTATAGTCGATTTAGACTGCTGTCCATCTCGTCGAGCTTGCGATTGGCCACCAGAGCCCTGCTTCTTCCACTGCTTCTCTGCCGTAAGGCTGCTCGGTTGAGGACAGGCTCTGGTACACGTTCCTTGTGCTGCAGCACCCACCCCCCTGTCGTTTCGAGGATGGGCCAGCCGTCAGTCTTCGATTAGTGCCATGCTTTGCTCGCAAGCCTGAAGCCCCTCGAAGATCCGTTGCCCCATCGTACCTCCTCCCTTGTCGACTGTGGCCTTTGGGCCCCCCCTTCGATACCTAGTTTGGCCTCTGCAGCAGGGCGCCACACCCTTGTTCGGTCGTGTGTCTGCGTGCCGGCTTGCGTCTGGCACAGCTTGTCGTCGAGGTGCCCTGAGCTCTCTCTGCTGCTCTCTCTGCAGATCGTGCTAGCTGCACTGGGAGGGCTGAGTGCCTAGCTTGAGTAGGAGATTTGCTGGCATGCAGCTCTGTGTGCTGCCTTTATCGTTGTTTTTAGCTCTACGGTTTAAGGGCAATTTCATGATCTGGTGACCAGCTGTTATTGGCAGGCCGAGGTAGTGCAGCTTCCTTGGGCTTGTAGCAAGACGATGGCCTTTTGTGTTAAGAAGCACTGTATTCAACCAACTCAGAGGGTGACAATAGACAGAGCTAGGAGAAAGAGAGAAATATGTGGAAAGTGACAAAGAGATCAGAGAGACAGAGACTGAGATAGACAACGTAGCAGAGAGAGAGAGAGAGAGAGAGAGAGAGAGAGAGAGAGAGAGAGAGAGAGAGAGAGAGAGAGAGAGAGAGAGAGAGAGAGACAGAGACAGAGACAGAGACTGAGATAGACAAAGTAGCAGAGAGAGAGAGAGAGAGAGAGAGAGAGAGAGAGAGAGAGAGAGACAGAGAGAGAGACAGAGAGAGAGAGAGAGAGAGAGAGAGAGAGAGACAGAGAGATAGAGAGAGAGAGAGAGAGAGAGAGAGAGAGAGAGTGAGAGAGAGAGAGAGGGTAGGGAGAACTATAGAGTTGGACGGACAGACACTGGCATGCATACAAACATACGTGAGAGAGAAAGAAAGGAAGAGGAAGGGAAAGATTGAACTAAAGAGAGACACAAACAGGCAGACTGACACACACCGAGTTAGACCGTCGCAGTGCATATGAGCAAAGATGGGAGGGGAGAGATAAGTGATAGGATGACTGAGCACTCACTATTAGATCTGGGCACAACTCGGCTGCATTAAAATGTACAAGCACAGCCGGCCTTGCCAAATTACTTGTAAATTTAGCGCCGAACATCCACCTTGTTAATAAATTTTGGTATCCTGATTGCAGCAAGCCATCTGCCCTAATTCAGTTGGCTGACTGGCTCTTCTGACAGAGCAGGGAGACTAGCCACTCATCAGCTGTCCCACATGGTGCATGACCTACAAAGCTGCAGATTGTGGTCACCAAAGTCATTTGTGAAACAAATGGCCATCGACTAACCATAATCAGTGATAGATGGTCAGCAAAATGGTTCACTCACTAGCCTATTTCAGGCTTTTATCGATTTTCTTACAGCTTAGTTTTCCTTGTCAATTACCACCCCTGGGTATTTTCACAAGTTCTGAGCCAGAAGGGTTCTGGGAGGGGGGTAGGTGCTGCTGCTTCTGCAGGTGAATTTTGTGCCCAGGCTGATGGTGTTGGAGCTGTCAACTCGGTAACTGCAGGACCGGCCACAGCTGCAGCTGCTGTCTGCTTCTGTCTCCCTAATTTCTCGATACCTGTCTGGTCAAGACTGGGCATGCTTGAGGTCACGGTGTTTGTCGGAGTAAGAGGTTTAGTTGAAGCATGCCAGTCTGTTGTTCTTCTCCACAGATGTCATCTATCTAGCAGAAGAGGTTCTGTCCCCTGAAAACAAGCGAATTTGTGCAAGCGATTGGCTCGTGGAAGAGGATCCAAGGAGTTACTGCTAATAAGCAGTGTTTCTAGATGTAGGGACATAGGCAATTTCCAACAGCTTACGTGATCTTGGAAGAAACCTCAACTGCAGGTTGCATATGAAATTCTAGCGTAGTGACACCCACGAGAATCCCTTGTATGATTACAATCGGAGGCCACTAAGGCTATGCTACAGTCTGAGTTAGGCTGTGTTCGACGTTATCGACTTTCCCTCTAGATTGTCATTTATTCCTCCGGCCCCCCCCCCCTGATTGGGCTACTAAGTCACCATACCTTGGGTTCGAGACACATTGGCAGACTGTCAAAAGTGAGATGCTGCTTCCACCACAAGCCTCTGTGGCACTAGCTGTATAATCAAAACCTCGACCGGCTCATCGTACACACCGAGACCAAGGCAGTGATGGCTGACGAGTTTCATCAAGTTTCATCGAGTTTCATCTAGGCTTTCAGGCTAAGTATGGAAGTGTAGGTCAGCATGCCAGCTCGAAGCTAAGCCAAAAGATTGTGCCAATGAACTTCAAGTCAGAGCCCTCTTGTTAAGCCTCAGTTCTGGCTGTGTTAATTAGTTGCTGGACTTGCCAGCAAAGTGTTTGGCGATTCTGTGTAGCCGAGCGAAATCAGGCTGCCAGCCTTACGAGCCACAGAGCAAAGTAAAGTAAAGGCCTGCTGATTTACTTGCCTCAGTTATATAGATGCAGAATAGCCTCAGTGGCTATCCCCATAGCGAGCTGTCGGCAACAAGGCATAGCCTCGAACGAAGATAAGCACGTGGATGATGTCTAAGAGGGGACCCTTTGCAGCACTGGCATTGGCAGAGCTGGCCGAGTGCATTCAGCACAGGCAGCAATTGGTGACACGTCTGGCTGAGATGCAACGACTGCATTTAAGTAAGGTTCTTGAAATCGGTGGCCTGTATGCCGAGTTCCCAGCCGCTCGTGCTGTGAAGGGCTGATGGTGGTATTCATGGCCAAAAGAGTGCAGGCAGCTAGCTGGATGGGAGTATTCTATTTTTGGCCATGTTTAGCGTGGCATGAGGCATACGTTTTGGCAACCTAAGTTGTGGTGTCGCCAGGAGTGCACCCCAGGACAGGCCTGAGCTCAGCAGACAGTATTGCAATGAAGAAACACTTCAAGCAGCTAGAGCTGCCCGAATCTCAGACAGGGGGCGTCTCGAGCATGCCTCACAGTTTACTGCATCATTTGACGAGTGCAAGTGACAATACTGTATTACCTGTTTCCACAAGCCATCTTGGCGAAAGCATGAAGGTACTCGCATTCAAGGCATCTATTCGCCATACCAAAGCAAACCACTACCAGTTTTATCTGGGCATCAACTTCAAATAGGAGTGTCCAAAATCTCGAGGAAATAGTGTCCCTGAAAAGGGAGCAGTTCCTTATTTTGCCAAACTCTTTGTACTCATTGCATGCCAAGACACCGAAGGCTTCGAGGCGACTTTTTGACGAAAGCAAGCTAAATATCTTTCACATCTGCCGATCGTTGGAGCACTTCGGAAGTTTGCCCACATGCTAGGACTTTGCAAGTGCACGAAGGATGTGAAGCTGAGGCCGCCGGCAGCTTGTCATGTGCACGCGATGTTTAACCCGGCTCGTAGCTTTTCTTCGACAATATAATAATTATAATTCACTTGATAAAGCGCCCTCAGAGAACTTAATCTCTCTCTAGGCGCTTTACATTTGCTGTAAAGTGAAATGCAATTCAATGGTAAGTAAAATCATGCTTGAAAAACAAACGAAATGAATAATATGGTTAGGGGTGACATGCACAGGGTCAGCATGCAAATGTGGTTAGTGGCAGCATGCACAGTGTCAGCACGCATAAGCACATCATGGACGAATCACAGGGACCCACTAAATGCTGTGCTAAATAGGTGTGTTATTAGGTTCCTTTTAAATGTGGTCAGGTCAGGAGATGTTCTGACGCAGGTCGGGAGGGAGTTACAGGCTTTGGGAGCATATGAACTAAATGCACGGTCTCCAAAGGATTTAAGGTTTGTATGAGGTATTTCTAGACTGTTGGATTCCGAAAAGCGGGTGGTACGATGCTTGGCCTGATGGGGTAGTATATCTGACAGATAGGCTGGAGTCATAGAATGAAGGGACCTAAAAGTGAGCGACCAAACCTTGAAGTCAATCCGTTCTTTGTCCGTGTACACAGCTTCTGTGCACTTCGTCCATCTCAGCAGAGCTAGAATTGCTAAGAACTATGCCTGCTAAGAACTTCATTCCATTCATGGTAATGCAGCTTCCGTGGGCCTCGCAGCAGCTTGAAATAGAGCTGGATGATGTACCATGCAAAAGGCCAGAAGTCACACGCACGGAGGAAAAGTTGGCAATGCTCTGTCCGTATGAACTGTTCCACGTGTGCACATGCATGCTGAAACTGTTGTACATTTTATCGCTAACCGGCTGTCAAGCTTCCTTTTCAGCTTGTGCGAAGTACACGAAAAGAGATACTGTTCTTATGACTATGATTTAAACGTATATGATGTTATCCTTGTTATTCTTATTCTTAATATTGAAAGAAAAGACACCCAAAGCTTAAGTTCATTGGAATTAAGCCATGCTCTTAGGGTGTTAGCTTAATAAGAATGTGATGTTTTGCCAAAGTGTGTAGTTAAAGTTATTCAAAAACTGAGTTTAGCCTCGCAATTTGCTTAGTTTGGCAGCTAAAGCTCAGACACTGATCTAATTTGTCTATGCATTAGCTAACCATAAGAAGAATACTATCAGATACGTCTGTCTCTGCGCTGGTCACTAGAGCTGAGCAACACGCTGATTCTGGATAGCTTTTTGCAGACCTCTAAACCATAGGTACATACCTGCTCGAACTATTGCAAATTAATAATTATACACGTGTTTGGCATATTCACCGGGAGCTAGGAGTCAGCTGATATTCCAAAGTTTAACTGGCTGTGATGCAGATTCATTCTTCGATAGATTATTAAAGAGTTTGTCTAGAAGTCTGAAAACCTTTGCCCACGTTGCCACTTGCTCAAACATGTCATCGAAGCTCCAGGACCAGTAACATATAAGATGATAATGATAATGATAATAATTAGGGTTGCACCAAACAATTGCTTCCTATTTGCATCATGGCAGAATAGTAGATTGAAGAGTTATTCGATCTATTAACGAATAGTAGCAGACCGACTGAATGCCAATTGTGGTCACATGACATCCATTTCTACACATGTAGCTGCTACTAGGAGTGGAGTGATGTTAATCTTTCATGTAATGTAATGTATCTTCGTCTGTAATTCTACGAAATCATAAAGATTATGTAGGTGTTACATTAGAGAGTTTTGTATAGCGCACTCACAGCCTAAGCGGCTTTCGGTATGCATTATGTAGCCAACAGACTTCATCTCTTGCAACTAAGAAAAAGTGAGAAGCATAGCCGAGTCAGAAGAGCAGTTGAGGTAGTGAGTAGCATGGAAATAGCAGCTCAGGACCGCTGAAAATAATGAGCCATAGTCGGCCACAGGAGAGTAGTTGTCGTTGTGTAAGATTTGGGGAAGCAAGTTCCACAGTCTAGGACCTGCAGAGCTAATGCTTCTGTCGCCAACGGTCTTTAAGCAGAGGAATGAAACAGCCAATTTATTGTCCACACAGGACCTGGGGGCGCGAACAGGCTGAAACTGGTGCAGCAGTTCAGCTAGGTATGAAGAAGCCAAGCCGTGGCGGGCCTTGTAAGTCAGCATAAGAACTTTGCTCTGTATCAATTGCTCAACCGGCGTCCATCCTTGCTCTTTTAGCAAAGGAGACACGTGGTCAAACCTCTGGGAATTAAAGACTAGCCTTGCAGCCCTATTCATAGCCAGCCGTAGTGGCCTAGTTGCTTTCTTTGGTAGCCCAGCCACAAGGGAGTTACAATAATCAAGCTGAGACAGAACTAAGGAGCTAGTTAAATTTTTGCAAGCTACTAGAACCCATCTCCTAATCTTAGGTGGGGATCGGACGTGATGGCTAGCTGTAGAAGCAGTCTTCTAAATGAAGCCTTTAAAAGTTAGGCAGCTATCGAAAACGACAACTAAATTTCGAGCACGCGGTCATGCTCGCACAAGAGTATCACCTATTAGAAGAGCAAAGCCCTTTAATCCGGCCACAGGCTTAGGGTGTTCAATGAGCAGCAGTTCGGTTATATCGTCATTTAGTTTCAAGACGTTTTCCTACATCCAGGATCGAATGTCGGCAAAGGCAAGCATTCAGCTTATCAGTTGCTGCAGCAGATTCCGACGGTTTGAATGACAAATACAGTTGAGTATCGTCAGCATAAAAGTGATATCATACTCCATGGGCGCTAATCACTTTTCCCAGAGGTTGAGTATAAACGGAGAACAGCCAGGGACCGAGTACAGACCTATGAGGGACTCCACAGGGGACCTGTCTCGTATGTGAGACCTGACCCCCACACGACACGGATTGAACACGATCAGGCAAGTAAAATTGAAACCATGCCAGTGCTTCGTCTGCCAGGCCGATCGTTGTTCTCAACCGTTCAAGTAGAACATCGTGATCAATGGTGTCAAAGACAGCTGATAGATCTAGCAGTGCGATGGCAGTGACATTACCCTCATCGTTGCCACATAGAATGTCATTGTTAACACGGCAGAGAGCAGTTTCAGTGGAGTGCTGCCTCTTGAACCCCGATGGAAAAATGTTTCTGACATTTCATTCTTTTCAACACGTGCAACCAGCTGCTTCACGACAATTAAAGGAAGAAGAGAAACTGGGTGATAGTTTGCAAGGACCCGTGTATCTAATCCATGCTTTTTAAGTATGGGTCTAATGATTGCCATTTAAAGAACGGGTACGATCTCTTTTACCAAAGAGCATTACAAATCTCGGTTACGGCAGGGCTAAGGTGGTCTACCAGTGAAGACTACAGAGATAGGTTCTTGAGGAAATGAGCTTTTTTTGCTAGACCTTATTAAGGCAGCCACATCGCATGCAGAAACCTCGGACAACGTTTTAAGGAAGGTCATAGGTTGTGATTCCACAATTCCTTTATTCTTACGGGCTTTATGGAATCATGAATGTGTACAATTCTTTCCGAAAAGAATGTAAGTGTAACGATTGCTCCAAAGACGTATGATGCAAAAATTACCTGCATTGATATGTTTTCCTGTAGTCTCATGTATTAAATTTACTAAGCTGCCACATTTGGTGACATTTTGAATTATTTGTGGTTTTGGTATACCCGTTCTGCCCACAATTCATATTTGGCTTGGTCAATTTATCATATTATTCCAAATAGTGGAGTTCAAGTATTTTATACAGCCCTATTAAGAATACATTATTATAGTGCCCTCAGAGAACTAAATCTTTTTCTAGGCACTTAACAAGTTCAGTAAAGGACGAATGTGAATATGGTCAGTAATAACAGGCGCTGCCATAGCATGCATGAGCACCAGAAATGACGATTCATTAGCACCCAGCAGATGGTGTGAAGAATATGAACATGTTCAGCTTCATTTTAAGTGTTAAGTCAGGTGTGTCACTTACGGCAGTTGGGAGTGAGTTCTAGGCGTTGGGAGCGTAATAACTAAAGGCACGGTCTCCAAATGATAAGAGGTTGGTTCGGAGCACAGCTAAACGACTTGCATCAAAAGAGCAGGTGTTATGATGCCTGGCCTAAATGGAAATGAGTTCTGACAGTTAGACTGGAGCAAGGCAACAGATTCACCTAAGTCACAGAACCTTGAAGTCGATATGCTGCATGATAGGATGTCAGTGCAGATGGGTAGGAATTGGTGTGACGTTGTAATCTAGGTGTCCTCGACAGACAAGCCTACCTGCAGAGTTTTGCACCAACTGTTAATGCCTAATAGCGCAGACTAAAATACCAGTGAGTATTGAGATACATTAGTCGAGGCCGGATGTCAGCAAATCACGGACTGAGTTTGGTTAGATATCCGCTCTAAGCAAGCCCAAATTTTTGCAATGTTGCTGAAGTAAAAGTAGGCCGATTTGACTGCAGAGCTAAAGGGTCGTGTACTGAAAGGTCACTCTTAAACAGCATCACCTAACTCTGTGTAGATGCTGCAGGGGAGGTGCTGACTAAGCCAACTTTGATGGATTGTTTTCTACTTTCTTAGTAACTCTGGCTCTTTGCTCATTACTAGGAAGTTGGTTGTTCATTCAATTTCCGAAAGTGGGTTGCCATTCAAGTGTCAATGTCAGCAATACATGCAGCAAGGGAGTTGAGTGAGTTCGACTTGCTCGAGCAAAGGAAGGGATCATATATCATGTATAGCTGTATTTCATATGCATAGAAATGAAATCCTGGATGCGATGCTTAGCGATTACATCTGCCACAAGTAGATGCCGTTTACTGTCTTTTCTTTCGAGACTACGGCCCTACCAGTGAGAATAATTAATCTAACCAGCGCAACTCTTGCGCAGCGCAATGTGCATGCAGTTTGTCAAGCTATGCTTCAGGAGATAAGCTTCTCTAACTGTCATCTCACCTTACTGATCATTATGATTGGTGCTGGACAAATTCGAGTTGGCATTGGCAGCCTGTGTCTATAAGCCCACGAGCCTGAGGCTTCACATGAAGCCTCGCTGGAAACCGACTGAAGTTTTCGTGCACTTCCAGACAGAATCAGAGGCAGTGCAAATGTGTTGTGTACGGCAATGGGAAATTGCAAGGAAAGGTGGACCGAATAATTGGTTTGCATTGAGATTCTTGCCAATCTAGCCATAATTTCTGCATCTGAAAATAATTCGAATGTAACTTAATCTCAGCATAACTGGTATGTGTGTGGTGATTTGTAATAATGCATGGAGCCAACGTGCTCTTTTGCACAATGCTAAATTTGATTACATGAAGTCTGTAAGTCACTAAAAACAGCCCAGTTGCAAATCTTATGAATAAATCCTCAAACAAACGCCTCCAGTGCTGGTTTTTATTATGATAGAGGGCAGTTTTCATGGGGATGTGCACTGGCACATCTTTTTGATAGTATTGCAACTGGCTAAGGGTTTCTTTATGCATTGGGTATGGCTTTTCAAGCAGTTCAAGGCAGAAATTAGTTGCCGAGTTGATCCGTTTGGATTGCTCAGCTAGAATTGGCTCCACGTTGAATTTAAAGTATTGAATCTCTGGAATGCACTTTACCAGAGTTGTAATCTTGGAGTAAGGTGCTCGCCTTTCACGAGCCTGGTAGCAGGGGTCTGAGTCCGGCAGAAGGCAGCTCCTTACTCTCTACTGCAAGTGGTAGGAATAGCTGCTACGGCTCTCTTGCTACTATACAAATGAGGCTGTTTTTTTATCGGTAGACTTACTTTAACCAGTACTTTTACTTTACTGATTAACCACTGATTATAGCTTCCACGATCACCTCCCTTCTCGGGCTTGTAAAGCTACACTGACTCGGTAGGTGTTGTGCTGGGGAGTTTTCATTCGCCCACTCAAAGCGTAAGCTGCTTAAGGTTCGGCAGCAGTGGCTAATAGACTGCGTCTAATTCAACACAGAGGAAGTGAGAAGCCTGGCAGAGTCAATAAGACAGTGCTAAGTGAGTAGTGTACAGGTAGCAGCACAGGGCAGCTGTAAAGGCTGCACCCAAGTTGACGGCTGTAGAGAAAACTTTGTCGCTGTTAACCTAGTGGATGGTTCGTGCAACTTGCTGGAATGTCCCCAAGTTTCAGGTTAATAGTTTCACTCTTATTCCACCACGGCTGCCACCGTCCGCAGCAGTAGCGCGGCGCTGCCGTTTTTTGCAGTTTCACCACGAGCGCTGGTGCAGATGCCTTCAGCCTGCAAGTGGACAGCATTGGCGGAGAGAGGGTTCCTACTTGGCGAGACGTGCTCGACCTCAAGGACGGCACGTACATCGTGCGCTACCGCCTGCTGCAGCAGCACCGACTCGGCCTGAGCATCAGCCTGCTGGCCGGTAGTGGCGGCCGGAGCAAGCAGCACGTGACCGGCTCCCCGTTCCAGCTTCGAGGTGCGTTGGTGTGGCGTGAGCGGCAGCTTCGTCACTGTCTGCTGCACGAGTGCTGCTTCTCGGCAGGCAGTCAGGACCGGTTCCCACCGGGCGGAGTTTATGCAAGTCCATCTGCACGAGCCCCGGTGCCTGTGCGGTGCTGTCAGAGGGTCTCGGTTGGGTGTCGACGAGGCAGTTGCCTCGGCTATCTAAAGCAGCAAGCCTTCAACCAAGGACACCACTGAGCCAAGGAGATAAGGCGTTTTCTCTCTCCCTCGAAGATCGAGGTCGGTGGTTCGAATCCTGCAGTGGGCGATCTTTTATTGCCAACTTCAAGTGGTGGTAATAGCCATTTAGGGCTCTCCTGCCGCTATGCAAATGAGGCTGGTAAATCAGCTCATATTAAATTCCAGATTTCTGGGGATTTTGTGTAGCCGAAATACGAGATTATAGTGCAGTACTTGCCTGAATCCCATCGCCAAGTCGTGCAGTGGATACGCTCTGCAATTGCCGAGTGAAGCAAGTGCAGTGGTTGCTGTTGGACGCCCAATTTGAAAATATGATCGCACACACATTCATTCACGCTGTGTGCCAGGATTTGGGTTGAGCAGGTAAGTAGAAATTCAAGAGTCGATGCTATTGAGTCTCATACTGAGTATAAGACTCTTCTTTGGATTGGCAGAGCACTGGATAAGGTAATCAAGAGGTTGTTGACGATCTACCACAAGGCATAGCTCTATTCTCTGAGCTCAGTGGAAAAAATCTACAGGCATCATGCATGCGTTTATCTCCCTCTGCAAGTTCTTGGAGCTAGGAGTAAGGTGATGCTATAATAATAATAATAATAATAATAATAATAATGTACTTGATAAAGTGCCCTCAGAGAACTTAATCTCTTTCTAGGCGCTTTACATTTGCTGCAAAGGGAAATGCAATTGAATGGTAAGTAAAATCATGCTTGAAAAACAAGCAAAATGAATAACATGGTTAGGGGTGACATGCACAGGGTCAGCATGCAAATGTGGTTAGTGGCAGTATGCACAGTGTCAGTACGCATAAGCACGTGAAGGACGAATAACAGGGACCCACTAAATGCTGTCCTAAATAGGTGTGTTTTTAAGTTCCTTTTAAATGTGGTCAGGTCAGGGGATGTTCTGACGCAGGTCGGGAGGGAGTTCTAGGCTTTGGGAGCATACGAACTAAATGCACGGTCTCCAAAGGATTTAAGGTTTGTACGAGGTATTTCTAGACTGTTGAATTCCGAAAAGCGGGTGGTATGATGCTTGGCCTGATGAAGGAGTATGTCGGAGAGATAGGCTGGAGTCATAGAATGAAGGGACCTAAAAGTGAGCGACAAAACCTTGAAGTCAATCCGTTGCTTGACTGGTAGCCAGTGCAGGTCGGCGAGAAGTGGAGTAATGTGGCAACTGCGCTGCTCCTATTAATTCGTGGTCGGAAGGCAATTGAAGACATCGCGTGGTTGGCTGCAGCTTGCTGCAACTAGCTCGAGAGATTCGTGAGAGATCGCCTGGCTGCCGAAGTATGTGCAGCTTGTGAGCGCGACCCTAGCAAGTCTGTCTTTAGCCTATGCTCTGCTAGGCAGACGAAAAGTCGTGGGCTGCTTTGCCAGAGGAACCGGCAGCAGTCCAATGCATGCATGTGCAGTCCATATACAGCGCCCTCGTTTGGCGGACCCTTGGGGCTGTAAGTGCCAGCCAGCTGCTGCAGAATCGCTGGCATTCGTCCTTCACCGGCTTCGATGGTCACGGCATGACCCATCGACCGGGTGCTTGCCGAAATCTAAGCAATCAGTGGCCATTGGTCGTAAAGAGCTCACGTGACACCAGCAAGTAAATTACCCAGGGGGTTGTGCCAAGCTGCCGAGGGAGGCAGAGGTGCTCACTCGATGGTGCACTGACGTCACTCGTGTGCTCTGTGCCGTGTTCTTCACTGCCACGAGCTTTGCAGTAAGGTAAAGCTGCAATCGGAACAAAATGAAAACCGTCCACTAGCTGGCCAGCGTCCACTTTCAAACATGAGAGCCAAGCGCAGCCGGGCAGAGGGGAAAGGGGACGTCGACATGGCTGTCGAGCTCGGCTATGCTGCCGATCTGCTGTCTGAGCTAGCTGCAGTCGGAGCATGGCTGTGGCGCAATGATCAGCCGGAGAAGCTCACTCTAGCAGCGCAGTTTTTCCCAAAGAGCAGTCACTGCAAGCGATGCGGCAGCATTTGGAAATGTCTATGCATGTCGCCGAGCTCCATTGGTCAAGCGTTTAAGGTGCTTGCCCCGGGGACCAAGGTCTGGCTGAGGTCGTGGGCTCGAGCCATGAGGCACACGTGAAGCGCCTGAATAGAGATGAAGTTCTCTTGGGGGGGCTCTACAAGTGAATTACGTGCATGTGCTTGTTCGTGAGTGCCCATGTCGGTGCTTTGCGTGTTGCATGCAAATGTGCAAGCCCACGAAAGTAATTAGCATACTGCTTTTCTTCCTATGGCAGGCTGCTTCTGTGTGACTTGCTGTTCGTGACCGTCCTCCTGATATATGCTGGGCTATTCACTTTCTCTTCGTTGCGGGAAATGAAGTCATCTGGCCATGGTGTGTGCGTGTGTGCGTGTGCGTGTGTGTGTGTGTGTGTGTGTGTGTGCGTGTGTGCGTGCGTGTGTGCGTGCGTGTGTGTGTGCGTGTGTGTGTGCGTGTGTGTGTGCGTGTGTGTGTGTGTGTGTGTGTGTGTGTGTGTGTGTGTGTGTGTGTGTGTGTGTGTGTGTGTGTGTGTGTGTGTGTGTGTGCGTGTGTGTGTGTGCGTGTGTGTGTGTGTGTGTGTGTGTGTGTGCGTGTGTGTGTGTGTGTGTGTGTGCGCGCGTGTGTGTGTGCGTGCGTGTGCGTGTGTGTGTGTGTGTGTGTGTGTGTGTGTGTGTGCGTGTGTGAGTCACTTGCTGCAAATGCTTTTGAGTGCACGAACGAACTCTTCAGCATGGCACTCACTTAATGCTTTGGCAGAGTTGCATATGGGTAGGCATCTATCTACTTGCATGAGATCGAAGCCAGACCAGACAGAGTCAGGTGCTTCTCATGTGCAGCCCTCCATTTTTGTGTGTACCACACTTATCGCGAATGCCTGCATGCCTCTACAGTGGTCATTCTGTATCTCGCAAAGTGTGAGTTACTGCTGCCACGTTAGCTCCTTATTGAATATCTTAATGAAATGCAGTATCAGGGCTAGCTGCAGCTCACCAATATGTTGATGAATTCCACTGATTCAGACCAATGATAATTCTTGGAACATCAATCAGCTCGCTGTGTTGCCCTGGGTGCAATGCTGCCATTGCAGCTCTGAGTCCATAAAATGCAATGCTGTGGAACTAGCTGACAGGCCAGCCATGGGCCTACTGAAATGTATACTGGATATGCCAGCAGTGGCATTCCTCCTGCAACGGCTTAGCAGTCTTGTTGAGGGATCACAAAGATTGATTAGGAATTGACATTAGTGTCAGAATGTAGACTGCAGTCCTTTGGCAAGGAGGATGTGGCTACCTCACCGACATGCCAACTTGCTTCAGTTGGTAGTTATGGCTCCGAAACTGGGCCTGGAGAAGCTTAGCACGTGACAGATAATCTGCTGGCCGGCCACTCATGCCTCGGCTGGTTGGTGTCTGATAAAAACGAGCTTGGTCCATATACAGTTCCAAGCAAGAGATTGAGTTCTCTCATAGTGCTACGCAGATGTCTTATCATCGGCAGTAGTGGTAGTAATAAGGTTGGGGAAAAAGTTCGTGCACCGTGGTTTTAATAATTATTTTAATGAATTTAATAGTGATTTCATAAAAAACGCAACATACAAACTTGTTCCTCAACTTATATTATAAAATGACCGTGTTCGATGAAAGCACCTCCATCCAGGTAGGTGAGTGGTGGTAGCTATCGAGTATCTGGGGGGGGGTGGTGGTGGAGGCCCACCGGGAGACCGGCCAATTCCTGTGCAATACAAGGGTCGCCTCAGGTCACAGTCACCTCGGGTCGAGTGCATGTTGGTTGCAAGGCAGGGCTAACTCAACGGGATGCGTGGCCCCTTTCTTGTTCGTCCTCTCAGCATGCTTCACAAACTGGCACAGTGTGGCGACCACGACTCGCACGGTCCTGTGCTCTAGCGACTTTTTTCTCTGCCATCGCCACAGTCACCACCCCACAGTGCTTTACTGTGGCAGGCAAGCAGGCCCTGCGCAGCCAAAGCGAGGCAGGCCCTGCCCGTGACTACCAGGGCAGCGACCATCGAGTGGCAGAGATGAGAAGCCTGTGCCCTCAGCATTGGATCCGCCGCCGCCCGGGCGACAGCCAAAACTTCTCGGCCCGGCGAGCACACCCTGCAGCGAGCAGCAGGTCTGTGTTGCCCGAATGCACTATGGCAGCACGTGGTGCCTGCCATTGGTGACCTCGTCCTAGGCGTTTTCTACTTGTGCACAGGAAGGGGGCAGTGAAAGATAAGGGCACCGACGATTGCGAGCGAGTCCACGCTTCGGCAAGCAGAAATGCTTGCTTGCCTGTGGGCGGTGACTGGGCCCAGGAGATAAGCTGCTCGATGTTCACGGCCTAGGTGATGGGCTCGAATCCTGCAGTGGGCGATCCCTTATTGCCAATTGCAAGAGAGTAGCGGTAGCCGTTCATGCTCTCCTGCAACTATACAAATGAGGCTGTTGAATCAGCTAAAATTTGCATTCGTTCCCTTTGAGTGTCTTACATTTTTTGGATGTTGTTCGTGCACGACCTCTGCAAGGTTCTGATGACCGTGCAGACGAGCTGTTCCATTCCTCCACTTAAAGGCCCTTGGCAACAGAAGCTTTAGCTCTGCAGGTCCTAGACTGTGGAACTCACTTCCACTATTCTTACACAAAGGCAACTGCTCTCCTAGTGCAGACTATGGCTCATCGTTTCCAGCTGTCCCGAGCTGCTACTTTCTTGCTACTCACTACCTCAACTGCTCTCGTGACTCAGCTATGCTTCACATTTTCTCTTTGATGCATGAGATGAAGTCTGTTGGCTACCGAATGCATACTGAAAGCCACTTGGGCTGTGAGTTGGCTATACAAAACTCTCCTGCCTAACACCTACATAGTACTTGTGGAGTTACAGATGGAGATACATTGCATTACATAATCAACATGGTCTGCCCAAAGCTTACTTTGCTATTGATATATGTATGTATGGTGGTCCACCGACTTCATCTCACACAGCAAAGAGTGAATGAGAAGCATAGGTGTCTTAGGAAAAAAGCGATGTCGAAGCTATGACTAGTGTGGGAATGAAAGCAGGGTGGCTGGGAAAATGTAGCTGGTAGTTTTCAACTTGAGCTGACGATCTTGCATCAGAAATGTGGCCGCTTGGATTGCCAACCAGATCTGTAGCTGAGAGTGTGCCAGCCCCGGTTTGCGTGCTGCATCAAGGTGGCCTTAGCCTGCCGTAATGCGCACGGTTTTCTCGGCCACTGACGATTCTTCTTCAGCTCTGATCGCCAGGCTGTTCATGATTAGTTCGTGCGAGCATTTGCCGATCGCAGCCTTTATTTTTCTCGCAACGAATGCAGGGAGCGCGTACCAGGAGAACTGCTACTGTCCACGATCGGATCTTGGCGAAGCAATGAGTGCTTTGCAATGTTCCTCGTATGACCAGATCGGCAGAGATCTCAGCCGATTCAGGAAGACGGCCATCAACATGACGGATACGGTGCTGCAGGTGGAGAAGCGCTTCAACCAGAGGCTGGCCTACAGCCTGGCGCACTACGTAGTAAAGGACAACAAGGTCTGCCACCGCCTCGTCGAGCTTCCAGCAGCCCTCATCGCCGCCTCGAGCCGCCCTCGGCGTTTAGCGGCATGCCTGTTACTTGCGTGTGGGTGGGACATGAGCATTTGCCATTGTGCGCGTGAACTAGCAAGCACGTGCTCTTTTACGCCCACGTGAACACTCACACACAGTGCATGCACGTGGGCGGCTCGTTGGTACGCACCCCTGGCCAAAAACATTCTAGCACACGATGCACTCCTTTCCTTGAGCGATAGCATATCTGCTCGCTCTGCCCACGTCGACCAGTGCTCATATACTTCTTAATATGGAGTACATGTTTTGTTTGAAAACTTCGGGAACCACCCGTTGTGCATACCTTACCTGTATATCCTCACAACCCTTGCTCCTTCCCTTCTTTTAGCCGGTTAACCCTGTGTGTAGAAGAATGTGCCCTTCCAGCGTTTGCAGGCAGTGTTTGATTGCTTTGATAGGTCTGCATAGGTAGGTGTACATCACACACCGAGTATACCTACCTATGCATGCACATATATTTATATATGCATATGTATATATACATATATATATATATATATATATGTATATACATATGTGTATATATATATATATGTATATATATATATATACACATGTACGTCACACACCGAGTATACCTACCTATACATGAACATATATGTATATATGCATATGTATATATACATATGTATATACATATATATATATATATGTGTATATATTTATATATGTATATATATATAGTGCATGCAACTGCAGTAGACATGCATTTGCATACGGGATATGCATGAAAGCATTTAAGATATGCACACATGTAGTCAGAATCGCATTGGGTGCATAACAATGTTATCAGTAATGTATACTTAGGTAAAATCTTGCTGCTAGTTTTACCTGATCCTTGGGCAGTGTTTTGTACTATTGATCGCCAAGTCCTTCTCGAGGGCCTCTCATACCGCCTGGGCATCACTGGTTCTGTACTGCGACGGTATATGTTGTTTCTCACTGGGAGACTACAGACTATTTATTTGACCGGACAAACATCGTCCGAGAGACCACTGAAAAACTAGATACCTCAGGGCTCTGTGCTTGGTCAGCTTTTTTACAGTGCATACTTGTTTTCACAGTTCATTCTACCTATTTCGATGTATTTGCCAAGCAGAATCTAGGCTTTCACTTATATGCAGATGACAGTCAGTTGTACCTTTCCTTGTATCCATTCCAGCCCTCCACTATGTGGGATTTTCCCAACTCCCTTCTGCATGTATTGCTGAAATCCACGCCTGCATGCCAGCAAACATTCTCAAAATGACTGACAATAAAACCAGCTTGCTAGTTATGGATAAACCAAATGTGCCTTAGACATTGGAAAGCTTTGCGGTCAAAATCCCCAATCAGTTGTTAATTCTTTGTATACAGCATCTGTAAAGTTCCTACAAAGAGATTCAGTTCACCGAGGGTGCTATACTAAGGTATTTTTATTAGTATTCGTAAAATCGGCTCGGCCAGCTCATCTTCTGGTGCAGCTGTACGAAATCTGGGTGTCCTGTTCCAAGGTGACCTTTATAATAATAATAATAATAATAATAATGTACTCGGTAAAGCGCCCTCAGAGAACTTAATCTCTTTCTAGGCGCTTTACATTTGCTGCAAAGGGAAATGCAATTTAATGGTAAGTAAAATCATGCTTGAAAAACAAACAAAATGAATAACATGGTTAGGGGTGACATGCACAGGGTCAGCATGCAAATTTGGTTAGTGTCAGCACGCATAAGCACGTTAAGGACGAATCACAGGGACCCACTAAATGCTATCCTAAATAGGTGTGTTTTTAAGTTCCTTTTAAATGTGGTCAGGTCAGGGGATGCTCCGACGCAGGTTGGGAGGGAGTTCCAGGCTTTGGGAGCATACAAACTAAATGCACGTTCTCCAAAGGATTTAAGGTTCAAAGCAAAGCTACAACTGAGTGTCATCCGCATAGAAGTGAAAGCCGAGGTTGTGCTTGGCAATTACATCAGCAAGAGGGAAAGCATAAACCGTGAAAAGAACCGGACGTAACACGGAGCCCTGAGGTACGCCATATTTCAGAGGTACCTTAGATGATCTTTGTCCATTCACGTCAATACTCTGGAGTCTCCCACTGAGATTGGACCTGAACCTCTGCAGAGCAGTGCCAGCGATGCCCAGGCGAGATGAGAGGCGCTCTAGAAGAACTTTGTGATCGATGGTATCAAAAGCTGCCGAAAGATCGAGCAAAACAAGCAGAGACACTCCACCCATGTCTGCAGTCCTAAGTTAGTCATTGTATACCCTTAAATTTTATCGAAATTTTATCCTGTGTACATAATGTTCATATAGTTGAAGCTGTCGATACTATTGAAATAATTCATTACATCTTGTATCGAAGCACTGTTGACATTTGGATCCCTATTTCGACCAAATACGTGGAAACTGCCTGCATCCCTGCGCAGTACCACTGTTGCCAAGGTTCAGGAAATCCCTTTAATTGGTACTGACAGAGCAATAGGGGGAGCAATGTCTTACCACTACCTGCTGCAATCTACGATGACCTTTTTAAATACTATCTGCAGTGCAAATTACAACTGATGTATGCGTGCTCCCTGCACCCGCAGTTGAATTTCAGGGGCTCTGGCAAAATTCATTGCACTTAGCTCAAAGGCCTGCTTAGATAAGAGTAGTACAGCCAAACTAGTTCCTCTGTTAATGGCATCCAATGGCTATGCTAATGGCATCTAGATTTCCACACCTTCCTTTATTGAGGACTTCTGGTCGGGTCCTTAATCGGTTGCATCTGGTGCATAACTCAGCAGATCATCTGGTCTGTTGTCAATGGTGTAGTTGCCAGATACAAATAATAAGCATTCGATATAGCATCCTCAGACAACTCAATCTCTTTCTACGAATTTACATTTGGTGCAAAGGAGACATGATCGAATGGTTAATGGAAGCATCTTCATAAAACAATAATGACATGGTTAGGGGTTATGGGTGCTCGAACAAACGATGGCAGCCTGACGAAGAACGAAGCCCCCACAAGCGAGTAGTGGTAGAGACGATGACGGCTGTATTACATGCAGGCAGTGCAAGCAAGCGAACATACATACCGATGTAGCTGTGGCCATCGTGTAAGCAGCTATAGGCACCGTGAGAGAAAAGAATAAGAGCAAGAGAGAAGAAGGAGACAGAGGGGGATAGCATGCCTATAGGCCGACACGCAGGCAGAAAACAGTTTTCTGGAGAACTAGCTGGTCAGGCGACCACAGCTGACCAGCTTGCAATGAAACCCAGCCGAAAGTCAGCCGACTGCAGTGCCCAATGCACCAGCATTCAGCGTTCAGCCCTTTGGCCTGCCTGAGTGGTTTGAGTCCGGCTGGGGCTGAACAACATCGTTGGCTTGGCCACCCACAATGTGTCTGTCATGCACAGGGTCAGCATGCAAGTGTATTTTACTGGCAGCCTGCCCCATGTCACCATGCATAGGTACATAAAGTTCGAATCATAGAAACCCATTAAATGCTGTGATAACATATGAAATTTATTTTCTTCTTAAATGTGGTCACGTCAAGAGTTGTCGTGACGAAAGTCGGAGGTGAGTTCCAGGCTTTGGGAGCATACCAACTAAAGGCACGTTCTCCAAAGGATTTGAGGTTTGCTCCATTTGAGTGGGAGACTCCCAAGTATTTATGAGAATGGCAAAGATCATCCGAAAAACCTGTGAAATATGGGGTGCCTCGGGGTTCTGTACTCGGTCTCGTTCTTTTCATGGTTTATACTCTCCCACTAGCCGATGTGATTGCCAAGCACAATCTGGGTTTTCGTTTCTATGCAGATGACAATGAGTTTACTGTTGCTTTGATCCCTCCCAGCTATCCTAGCAAGTCAAATTCTCTCAACCCTCTTCCTGCATGTATTGATGACATCCGTTCATGGATGGCATCAAAATATCCTAAATTGAATGATGAAAAAACCAGCTTACAGAAATTGGAAAGCCTAAAGTTCAAAATTGACTATGCCTGCATATCTTCTGTTGAACTTGCACATAAACTATGCGTCATGTTCCAAATTGAACTCTCACTAGATGACCACATCAGCTCCACAGTCAAGTCTGACTACTTTCAGCTAAATATGATTGCTGAAATTCGGGCTGGTTTCACCCCACTTCTGTCCAAGCTTTGCTGTTTTGCTTAGAAGCTGTTTCAAGATCCTCAATCAGGCATTCATCTTACTTCACTCGCTAGCTCTAGCATACCTCTCCGACCGCCTTGCTTCTCCAGTGTGCTCTTCCACCACCTGCGCCCTCTGTTCCTGTCGTCTTGGTGTTCCTCACACTACAATGAAGGGGATCGGGCCTTCAACTCATAAGCACCCTTTCCATGGCATTTGTCACTGCCTTAATTGACTTTGCATCATTGCAATATCAGTTAAAGACATATCTATTCTTCTTGTCCTTTCCAGTGACCATCTGGTATTTAATTCGTAGTTACAAACTTTTCGAAGATGGCTTCGGAGACTGCAATTCAATGACACTTTGCGTTCATGTTCATGAGCATGGTGACCTCGTAGTCCTGCAAAATTAATTTAGCGATAGATCGGTTGGCCAACCAGCTGCTACAGCCAAGCTCGCATGTGCGTGTGCATGTGTGTGTGTGTGTGTGTGTGTGTGTGTGTGTGTGTATGTGTGTGTGTATGTGTGCGTGTGTGTGCACGAGTGCATGCACGTGAGTTCATGTAAGTGCACAAGTGAGCCCGCTTGGGTGCATGTGTGCAACTGCCTAAGCTTGTCCTGTGTCTGCCTGCCTGCCTCACTGATGTGGTCAAAGAAACCTCTGTAGGGTAGGGTGCAGTTGATGAATTAAAGACGCCTGCCTGTAGAATAAGCTGACAGCCACTAGTATGCCCATCTGCCATTAACTCTGGCATAGTTCTATATCGGCGCACTCTCTACTTAAATTCTTAGTTTCTACTCAGGCCACTGACACAAATATGTACTGTTTGTCGTTAGGCGACATGAGAGAGAGAGAGAGAGAGAGAGGCAGGCTGATAGGATAGAGGGAGAGAGCGAACTAGCAGCATGTTCACCATAGCACGGCTTACCCTTCGTTAGACTGCCGTTGCCTCTTCCCAAACGCATCGTTAGTCGTGAGCTGCCACTAAGAGCCGCTCAAGCACTGCTCGCAGCCACTTGGGTTCTGCTCGAAGCAGTGGCGTCGTGGCATGAGGCTGCCATCCGGCCGGCATGAATCCGCACATTAGACCGAGGCTTAGCAGTGGCACGTGCCTCGCAAGAGCTGCATGCACGCTAACATTGCAGGTTCTCCACTTGCCGGCTGCTCTCACATGCCAGGACTTTGGGCAGATGCCGGTTGCGCGTCTGCCGGGTAATGCTTGCAGCAGGCAGGCAGGCAGCACAGTCCGACCCGTGCCACTCACCCGCGCTGCCTCTTTCCACAGGCGTCGGTGGCTGCTGCTTTCACACCTCACTTGCCAGAATGCTTGCCACATAAGTGCTGAGCGCGTGGTGGTGGCAGGCAAGCCCATGCTAACCGACTGGTCCTACAAAGTTCGTCATCATTGCGAGTCATAGACAACTACTCTCCTACTGCCGACTATGCCACATCCTTTTCAGCGGTCCTGAGCTGCTACTTGTATTCTACTCACTACCTCAACTGCTCTCCTGACTCTGCTATGCTTCCCACTTTCTCTTTGTTGCCTGAGACAAAGTCTGTTGGCTACCGAATGTGTACCGAAAGCCACTTAGGCTATGCGTGCGCTATACAAAACTCTCCTGCGTAACACCCTCGTGGTCTTTATGACTTTGTGGAGTTGCAGACGGAGATACATTACATTACCCGAGTAGTTTACCGTGAGCAATATGACTTTATAAGCCTGGTAATTCTATAGTCCACACATGTCATCGACATCTTCTGACGGCTTGCCTCGAGCTTGCAGCTTTCTTACCCCCTCCCCCACCACCTGGCGGATTATGGCTCTTCTTACGATGTTACCTCCTGCCAGCCGCCAGAGGTTGTATGCTTCATGCCTAAGCTTTTACCTGCGGCTGCCATTCTTTTCTAGCAAATTCTCTCATCTCACTTGCTGCATGTATTGATGACATCTGCACATGGATGGCACACATTTTCTAAAACTAAATGATGATAAAACTAACTAACTAGTTATGGGAAAACCCAGTGTAATTCACAAATTGAAAAGGCTGCCGCTCAAAATTAGCTCCGCCAGCATATCTCCTGTTGAATCAGCTCGAAATCTAGGTTTCATGTTCTAAAGTGACCTCTTGTTAGACGACCACATCAGCTCCATAATCAAATCTGCCTACTTTCAGCTACATAACATTGCTAAAATTTGGGCTTATTTAGATAAGGATACCACGTCTAGTTGGTCCATGCATTCGTGACATCCCGTCTTGACTTCTGAAACTCACTGCTAACTGGCCTACTGGCTTGTGCGATCAGGCGACTACAGCTGGTGCAAAACTCAGCAGCTAGGCTTGTCTGCCGTGAGCGTCAAAGTTGCCACATCACATTACTTCTCGCCGACCTGCACTGGCTACCAGTCAAGCAATGGACCGACTTCAAGGTTTTGTTGCTCACTTTTAGGTCACTTCATTCTTGGGCTCCAGCCTATCTCTCAGATCTACTCTCCCACCAGGCAAAGCATCGTACAACCGGCTTTTCGGAATCCAACAGTCTACCAGTACCCCGTACAAACCTCAAATCCTTTGGAGACCGTGCATTTAGTTCACATGCTTCCAAAGCCTGAAACTCCCTCCCGACTTGCATCACAACATCCCCTGACTTGACCACATTTAAAAAGAACTTAAAACACACCTATTTAGGACAGCATTTAGTGGGTCCCTGTGATTCGTCCTTCATGTGCTTATGCTTGCTGACATTGTGCATGCTGCCACTAACGACATTTGCATGC
Source organism: Cristatella mucedo (assembly GCA_009760855.2). NCBI lineage: Eukaryota > Metazoa > Bryozoa > Phylactolaemata > Cristatellidae > Cristatella > Cristatella mucedo. Next base: position 388,566 of record WPIO01000057.1, read on the forward strand.
TGACCCGGTGCATGTCACCCCATAGCCATGTTATTCATGTTGTTTGTTTACCAAGCATGATGTTAGTCACCATTTAATTGCATTTCCCTTTGCAGCAAATTTAAAGTGCCGAGAGAGAGAGAGAGAGAGAGAGAGAGATTGAATTCTCTAAGGTAGCTTTATCAAGTGCATTATTATTATTATTATTATTATTTTCCAGGCACTGTTTAAGCTAGCTTCTAGCAGAGCCATTGGTTTTCCCAATTATTTTTTACTAGAGAGCTTTCTCAGTCCGAGCAAGTACTTAGTACTTATGTGAACCAAGTATCGCTTCGTCTCATTGCATGGCTGCATGTCCACGTTGGAGTTCATGGCATTGCAGGTGTACAGGAAAACCTATGGGGAGTATGTTGGCTTCACAATGTTTTCCGACAAGATATTGCTGTCGCTTGCCCGAAAGGTAATTGCTCTTTTGCCCCCTTCCTCACGGCTCCCATGGCAGATGATTGTGCTGCCATCACGGCTGCCCAGAAGTTGTCACTTCCTTATCGGATCTACGTCAAATCAGGTGAAGCTTCCCGACGTCGAGTTCATAATGAACCTCGGCGACTGGCCACTTGAGAAGAACCTCGACAGGCCAATTCCCATTTTCTCGTGGTGCGGCTCCGACAGCACGGCGGACATCGTATTGCCAACATATGACATCACGGAGTCCACGCTTGGGTCCTTGAGCAGGTGAGCAAATGCCAGCCACCGCAAGGCCAGCGTAGGCTGGCAAAGCCACCAGGGGTCGTCCTAGCTATTGTGTCTGCTAGGGCTGGACTCATCTAACTCTTTGCCCCCATCTTGGTTTGGAAGCTGGACTGCAAAACGGTGCTCAGAGAGACGTGTCTTTCTCTGGAAATCCCAGTGCTTTGACAGCCTTCCCATGCTGCCCAAGTAGTTAGCGACATGGAATCAGAATGCCTATGGCTCAGGTTCGAATCCTGCAGGTGGAAGGACTTTTTATTTTACCTTTTTGGGACCGTACTTTGAGGCGGCAGCCTGGAATGCTGCTTCAGCACGAGGGGCAAGATGGCAACCCAGTGGCCACGTCAGATAATCAGTCGGTATCATACGTTTTATTAGTGGAAACAGCTTGAGTCATCTATAAGCCTGCTACTTAACGGATCATGCTGCTGTTTAACTCTCTTCTTGCCAGATTGACTGCTGTCCACATTCGACGATGGCCCGGGAGGCCCTCTAGCGTCTGAGAAACTTCAAAACTGCTTGTCTCGACTGCTTTATTCCAAGTCCTGCACCTCATTTTTAAAGAGTGCATCATAACATTTGGTGTGTGTGGTCCTCCATCTTCTAGCTATGAGCTCTTGCCCTCAATTATGAGTATCTGGGCTGGCGGCAGCACTAACCAAAGCTCACTGCATCTAGGAACTCTGGCAAGCCTTGAGTCATCTATGACCATCATATAAGCGAGCTATTGTAGTCCTACTTACAGGCTCTTGCAATGATAGGCTCTAAAATAAGATGGCATTAGCTGGTCCATTCTCAGTGATTTTGACCACCGATCCTCACCACACAGGTGCCACTTCACATCCCGTCCTTGAAAATTTGCCAATATGGCCGGGCTGCAGGTGAATTGGAGTCTGCTATGAATAAAACCACAAGCCTCCAGGCGAAGGCCGGCTGGCTTCTGGTCGCAGTCTTTAGTCAAGACTGCCATCCGATGATACAGCCGAAATCAATGGTTAATTTTAGCCGGAGCTCGGCCATTTTCCCACCGGCTTCACACCGTGTAACCGTTGCAGGGCTTCGCTCGACGTGCTGTCGGTGCAGGGCAAGGCCGAGCCGGTGTGGAGCAAGAAGACGGCTAAGGGGTTCTGGCGCGGCCGCGACAGTCGACAGGAGCGGCTTGACCTGGTCGTCAAGGCGAGGCAGGGCAACAACAGCGATCTGCTGGATGCTGCCATGACCAATTTCTTCTTTTTCCCATACGACGAGAAGCTGTACGGACCCAAAGGCCAGCACGTCTCTTTCTTTGACTTTTTCAAGGTGAGCACCTACGGCTCTGCCCCCGGCTTCTGGGCGCTCTACCTGCTCTCTGCCTATCCCCTGCTGCTTTCGACCCTGAACCGGAAGCGGCCAGAGAAGAACGCCAATCTCAAGAGCAAGTTCGTGAAGCATCGTTGGTACTTGCCTGAATATCCATCATCATCCATCAGATTGGGCCATATTCTGGAAGACAGGCCTGGCGTTTGATTTTTTTTACCAATGCGTGGAAGCGCTGGAAGAAAAGGTTTACTTCGTGCATGGCCACGTCGATCGGTCACAGACTGATGTATTCCCTATATATTAAATTAAGATTTTCCTTTTGTAATGGACTAAGGGCTTTCCCCTAGATATCCGACGCTCCCGCTGGCTTTCTTTCAATTTCCCCCAACCTAACCTATAAACCTGCCCCCAAAGTGTCAAAGCAGGAAACAAGACCCAAACAAGACGGGAAAATGACCACATAGACCTCCATTAATACAGCCGACTCCTCTTATAAGAATACGCCTGGGTTGGCAAATAGGCATTCTTGCATGCAGAGTAAACCCATATTTGGAGTGAGATTAATATTGGGACTAAATCTGGGACACAGAACTACTATTCTTATAAGTATAGTATTTCTATATTCAATATTCTTATGCACAGAGTCGACTGTATGTGACCTTCCTGAATTGCTATAGATGTATTAGGTCAGTAGCAGCAATAGCCACTGCTTCCTGTAGTGTCTTTGATAACCCCCTCACGAAGTGATATTTTCTGGAAATTGGAGCAATCTGTTTCTGAGCAGATGCAGCACTACGTGGTTCTGCTGCTCGAGGCGAGATCGCCGTCATCATCTGCTGTCGGCGGATGAAGACGGTGATATTTTGGCTTGTGTAGCTCGGTAAGCAAATCCTTGCCTGTTGTCGTCTGAAAGGCTCATCTAACCACCGGTGGCTCGTTGCAGTACAAGTACCAAATCAACGTGGACGGTACGGTGGCCGCATACCGCTTTCCATACCTTCTGGCTGGTGGCTCGCTGGTGCTGAAGCAGGACTCACCGTTTTACGAGCATTTCTACAAGGACCTGGAACCGTGGAAACATTATGTTCCACTCGATTCGAAGCTATCGGACGTGCTCGAGAAGATCAAGTGGGCCAGGGACCACGACGACGAGGCGAGTGCATGTACTATATAACTTTAGGAGTCAATTCATATGTGGGGGTACGATGCTACTCTGCTGTAATTAGTTGACAGTGATCCTTTTAGCTTAGTCTGTTGCTTTAGTAGTTCGCTCCAATCGTAAGAGGTTAGCCATCGGTGGCTAACCGGACGCAGGTTCATAAGTTGTTTTTAGAAGGAGCCGCTGTCTTGACTTGTGACACTCAGTATTTCGCGGCCTGACTTGCAGCATGATGGCACGTGTGATACCTTGAATGCTGGCTTCATTCCGCAGGTACAAGCTTATGCTATATGTGCAGGTGACTTTCAATATTATAGACTGGGCTCATTGTTAGTTCTCCTGCTAATGTGAGCCCCTTATCTCAGTGCATCCAGTACTGCTGCTCGGGACGAGGTGAATGCATACTGAGGACTAACGAAGTACATTACGGTCGACCCTCGTCTATCGCGGTTAATCCGCTCCAGACTCTGCCGAAATAGGTGAATTTCCGCAAAGTAGGATTCTTTATTTCTAAATCAATTGTTTTCATAGTTAGAGCATAGAAGACCTGTTTATGACCCTCTAAATACTTTTTTTAACATTATCAGAGCCCTCCGGACTTGAAATAGCACCCCTTTAGTCACCATTACACTCGTCTTACCAAATATGTTAGACAAAATCAGAGAAAATAAGACATATTAGACGTTAAAAATATCGTATTATTATTGTACATTTAATTGCACACACACACAATTCTTATGCACAAACACCAAGCTATGGACACGGCGCGTTTGGTGATGAAGCGATTAAGATGAAGAGATGTACTGCCCAGCAAAGAAGAGCAGAGTTACTGCTCCTCTGAAGGCCTGATTTCAGTATTAGAGTTTCCAGGTGGTGCAGTATCTTCAACAGGTGCGTCGTCATCTTTTTCTGTGTTCCATGCATACAGTAATTTTAATTTTAATTGTAATACAGGGTTATATAATTGACTCCGAAAAACGAGCACGAGCTATATCATTTTCACTATTTCGATCAACTTTTTACTGAATATAGACGTATTTAAAAAACCGCGATAGAAGGAAGCCGCGAAAGTCCCAGTGCAAAGTAGCAAGAGACGACTGTACTTATGGCTGCGGTTGGCAACCAGCCTTTGCACCCGGAATATTCTGTCACTCCCTTGCTGTTGCCTTCTCTCTTTCTCTCTGTCCTCTCACTGTTTCTGTCTTAGTACGTCGTCTCAGTTCTGTGTCATCTGTCTCTTCCTCTGGGTGTACATAGGCCTGAGTGTCACTGCCTCCCTATCAAGCATTGATCTCCTTGAAGATCCTTTTTCTGGCCTCCTTCAGGTCACTTTCACTTTCTTGCACCGAACGTCAACCTCACCGCCCACTTTGCGCCTAAGGTGTGCTCCAGCACCACTGCCTTCCGGTCAGCTTGCCATTCCTCGCAGACAATTGAAATCCTACGGGGATCTGGCCTTCAGTTGGTCTGCAGCAAAAGTCTAGAACTTCTGGCTTCAGTCATCACCTCTGCATTGAGTTGGCATCATCACCTGCATTGACTTTGCATCATTTAAGTCTAATCCGAAGACAAATCTGTTCTACATTACTTTTACTGTGCCGCGGTGACTTTGTCTCATTTTGTTCCTGTGTGCTTAACTACATGATCTGGCGCACCTTACTTCCAAGAGGTCCTACTAACCAGCCCCCTGAGTGTCAGATTGTCTGCCTGTGCACGCCTTTCTCAGTGTACTACCTCTGTGCTTTTGCATGATTGTCTACTCTCTCTCTCTCTCTCCCTATCTCTCTCTCTCTCTCTCTCTCTCTCTCTCTCTCTCTTCCTGGAAGTGCTGGTTGGCTTGACAGGTCGCAGGAATTGAATCTTTCATAAGGGGTAGCGGGAAGGGTTCAAAGGATTAGACTGTATCAGCGATCAATCAAAGAGGCCAAATTTAGGATACACCCAACTTGAAACTGATGCATTGGTGCTGTCACTCTTTAGGTCACTGAATGGTGCTGTGAGCCTAGCTCTGAGAAGGCGACCGTGTGCAATTCCGCAACGAGCTGAGAAACTTTGTGCCCCTTCCTGATGAAAACCGATCGTAGCAAAGAGCATTTCAAAACGCCTCACCGAACCGAACCTCGAGCAGTCAGGCGGCCCCGACTGGCTCCTACCTCTCTCGCTGAATTGCCGAGCTGGCGGGCAGGCTCGGTGGCCGTACTCGGCAGCCGGTGACCAGCACCCTCAGCCCAGTGCGCTCCATTGTTGCCCCTCTGACATGGCAGGACTGTGCGAGACTGTGCGAGAAAGCTCGAGTCTTAGGCTTGCTCGAGCAGTGTTCTCGTGGGCGCCCTGCCTGATGCTTTGAAAGTGCAGGGCTATGTGAAATACTCGGGCCCGTCATTCCTCGGTGGGGGAGAGGAGGGGCTGCTGCTGGAGATAGCCAGCCACGGCTGGAGAGCCTCCTCCTCCTCCTCTGGGCAGCAGGCGTTATCGCGGCCAAGTGCGCTCACAGTTGGTGCTCTCACGTGGTTTAGCTTCGGTAGGCGCTTTCCTCTGTAGGCTCATCGCATCGCCAAGCAAGGACAGGCCTTTGCCAGGGATCGCTTGACGCCAAACCACATCCTGTGCTACCACATCTCGTTGCTGCAGGTAGGCTCTCGGATCCGATCATGTCACTCGAGCTCACGTCGTGGCTCAAGTCGTCTCAGCTCGAGCCAGCTCCAGTGGGTCGTGTATGCTCGAGGACAGTGCTAGCGAGCAGCAGCTCGCCCAGCTTGCCTCTATGCCAATCAGAACGGTCGTGCAACTCTGCGGCTAGGCTACCTAATCGCCACACACAGACTGGATTTTGAATTTCATGGGCTCAATAGTGAGGCGACTCCAGCATCTGGTTGGCATTTGCGATGATGATGATGATGGCACGCGAGGCTTGGAGATGTAGCTTGCAATGGGGCATCGCCGTAAGATGCGATCGCTCGTGCAGGCTTTACGCAGTTACAAATTGAATACCGCATAAACTTTTAATGCATGCCCAAGTTGTCAAGACCTTCTGCTGTTGTACCCTCGAGATCTTACTGGGCCAATCCTGAAGTAGCGGACTCTGTTTTGCCAACCGCAAGAGGTAGTGCTTGCCGTTCAGGCTCTCCTGCTGCTATACAAATGAGGCTTTTAAATCAGCTAGCATTTAGTTATTTGATTTAATTTTGTTTTAATCTTAGATAATCCAATGCTGCAAGTAACCGACAGACGACTGCCATTGACAGGCTGTAGCTTTCAGCCTATTGATTATTTGCATTCTCATCTGTAGAGCACGGTGTCAGAATGCCCAATTGGTATTAGGCCCAATGTCGGCTAGCTCTTTAAATATGCAGTATTTTGTTTTGCATTGGCCGGCCATGGTCGATGAATAGATGCTTCCTTTTAGTCAGCTCATGGCCACCTCTGTAGCTCACTGCTGCCCAGTAGAGTGATGTCTAGGTTTGCTGCTACCCCCTCTGAAGAGCTCGGTGCCTTTTTTATAATCAAGTACACTGTTCAATGTCAATCTAAAAAATATGCCCCACCCGGACGTACTGCTAGCCGAGTGCTCAGCGCGATTTCATTGACTGTGGCCCATACTTGAGGCTGGGTGGCAGGGCATTAAATAATAGGAGCGAATCGTTGGTACACTACATCAGCAGGTTATGTCTACTGGGATTTAATCAGTGGTTTCTGTGTTCTGATTATTGGGAACAGTTTGTGTCACATTGTATGGCTAGGCGGTATGGAAGCCTAAGTCGTGCGATACTCTGGTGGTTGATTTGCTCTTCAGACCTAGAGTAAAGAGAGTTGAGTTGTGCCAGAGGCTTTGTGCCAGGCAGTTCAGCTTCGGTTTGAGACTATTGCCACAGTTATTGTATGCTGCTCGTGGTGCTGGACACCTGTAACTCTGTATGGCTGTTGAATTGACTGCTCTGTGCCGAGGGTCTTGAATCGGTTTCTTAAGATATGGGTGCTCCCCTGAGCTGCAATGTTCCTTTGCTGTCCGCCTACCTGCTTGTATTGGTGCTGTACCTGCAGGTTGACAGCTGTGATTCGAAGCAGAGGTTTCACCAGCTTAATTGGTGCGAGGCAGCAAGGACTAGTACCGCTGTGAGCGTAGTGTTTACTGCCTATTGGGATGTGCCAAAGCCGATACAACACGTTTCCTAGTAGCGCTAAAGCTAGTTTGGCCCAGCGATTAAGGTGCTTACCTCGACCAAGGTCAAGGTGAATGCATTTGACGGCCGAGGTCTTGGGCTCGAGCCGCGTGGCATATGTGAAGTGACTAAATTGAGATTACATTTCCTTAGGGTGCTATACAAATGAATTATATTTATTTAGAAGCCTGCCTAGGGGCATGATTCAGAACCGTAATGGCAGCTTCACTCGTATGAGCACATTTTGAGTTTTGCTTGGGGTTAACACCTTCGGTACAGATCCACAGAACTAGGACGGCCTTCAGGATGGTCTCTTTCTGCTGATGATATCACCGTGTGCAGCTTTTGGTAGAAACTTTTCAGGCTGTTTTATAATACTGGATTCTTCTGCTGTTCTAATTTATGTTCTTTGTTGAAGGAATTCGCACAGTTACTTGAAGGAGGTTCGATCGAGGTGCGGCCAGGTATGCAGGTGGTCCCACAACCTACAGAGGAATCCGAATGCTCGTGTTTGAACGCCCTACAAATATCTATGCCTCAAAGCTCGTCTGGGGCAAAAGTAAGATCATGCGACTTTCCTGCGACATTTTCCCCTTCATTTTAATTACTTGTAATCATTTTAATTCAATTGATAAGCACAAGAGTTACCACCCATAATTATGTGCATCCTGAACCGATTTGGTTATGATTTTTAGGTGGATCAGCTCAAAACTGAACTATGATTGATCCTGTCTCAGTGGAAGTTTGAATGTCTCAAGTAATTTGTCCAGGACTACACTACTTCGGTTCCACCTACTTGTAAGCTGATGGGATGGAGAGATCGGCACAATGCACATAGCGTGGAACGTTTATTGAAAAATAGGGAATAGTTTTGGCTTACCACTAATTATGCGTGCCATCAAAGACTTGTGCAATGATCTCGATGGCATGTTAGCCGATCTCATCTGGTGCTGTGATCATTTGAACCTCAAAGGACCGGCAGCTGCCAATGAAGTCAGTCGAGGAGAGACCATCTGGCTTGATTATTCGTGCTGCTCTGCTAGTAATGTTACATCACCAACATTTTTCACTGCCTAATGTACTTTGGGTATTGTAGCAGACATAAATAACTCGACTGTATTCTCATTGAACAGGAGCCTAGCCCAGGCAGTGACCTCGTAACCGCCGGATGTGACCCGATGAAGCCATAGCTGCCATTGAGGGGGGCCACCAACAAAAAAAGAACCTTTCCCACTTGATCTGCAAGCAAAGGAAAGCACGGCTGGGACATATGGCGCCGGCTGAGATATCTTAAGATACTGATGAGGTATCTTCTCAGTATGTAGTCCTCATATCAGTGAGGCCGGTTCTTGTGTAAGCTCATTCGCCCTTCCTTGCCTCAAGACCGGCCTCTGGATATGGCTGGCTGATGCCACAACTGCCTGCTTCTTGCCCTGCTAACTACATGCAGTTCTTTAATCTGTAATTTTGGTCTGGTATTTAACCTACTTGTCCTGCCTGTTCCCGTGCATTTTTGCAAATAAATTTTGAATTGCACGAGTACTGAGCCGTGCTTATTAGAGTGACAGTCGCAGATATCTCGATTCGTACTTTGCCAGTTAAATGCTTACACGATTGTATGTGTATACAACAAGCTTAACATGGTTAGAGGTAACATGCACAGAGTCAGCATGCACATATGATTAGTGGCAGCATGCAATGTCAGCACGCATAAGCACACGAACGACGAATCACAGGGACCCAGTTAATGCTGTAGCAAATAAAAGCGTTTTGGCTCCTTTTTAATGTGACCAAGTAAGGGGATGTCGTGATGCCAGTTGGAAGTGTGTTCCCGGCTTTAGAACCATAGGAACTAAAGGCACGGTCTCCATAAAATTTGAGGTTCATACGAGGTGCAGGTAAACGATTACATTCCGAAATGCTGTGGTACGATGCTTAGCCTATTAAGAATAATAATAATAATAATAATAATGCATTTGATTAAGCCCCCCCCCAGAGAACTCAATCCCTTTCTAGGTGCTTGGGAGAGTAGATCCGATTGGTAGGCTGGAGCCAAAGAATGAAGTGACCTAAAAGTGAGTGACAGAACCTTGAAGTCGGTGCGCTGCCCTACCGGGAGCCAGTGCAGGTCGACGAGAAGTGGTGTGATGTGGCAACTGCGACGCTCATGACAGAAAAGCCTCGCTCATGATTGCATCGCTCGCGGACTTGCTATCTAACGTCTTCCTTGGTGACATTTGGTAGGCGTGGGAATAGGAAGCAGCCCAGGTCGCTGTTTCCACTCTAGGGGCGACTAACACGTGACCGAAGTAACGACAGTTCTTGTTACTGCTGGTTTGCAGTTTTGCATACTTGCTAAGGACCCTTTAGTTAAGAGGATACTGGTCTGCAGTATCAGTGGTGCTGCTTCGTCTTCAACCAAATTGTCGGACTGCCACCATAGCTGTTATAAGCAGTGCCTGAATAATGGCAAAGCAGAAAATATATGTCTCAAGTGCGATATGAAGATTGTAATTGCCTGATTCAGACATCACTTTGCATTGACACGACTAAAGGCACAGTCGTTGTGTTTGGACTAGACAGCTTGTGAAGTTTGTGTTGAAAGAGGTTGAGAGGATTGACCGTTGGTGCAGGAAATGTGGCAAGCTTCTGCGTAATAGCTGTTCACTAACCATATTTGCATGCTGACCTTGTGCATATCACCTCGGATCCTGTTGTGCTTGTTAATATTGAGCCTGCTACCATTAACCATCCGATCATGCTTCTTTTCCAGTATTTCTAAAGAACCTAGAAATAAATTAAGTTCTTTGAGAGTGCTATACGCAAACGGTAGAGAATACGAGCCACTTCATCGCCGTCGCCCAGTTGTTGGACAGCCTCTTAAATTCCGCCTACTAAATGTCCGCTCGCTAAAAACCAAGGAGTTACTTATCCGCGATCAGGTGGTCCAGGAGAAGCTAGATGCATTTCTGCTTACCGAAACTTGGATGACGCCTTGTTCCAGTAGCTGTATTTCCGAGACCACCCCACCCGGGTTCTCATTCTATCAGTCCATGCGTTCTGACAAGGTTGGTGGCAGGGTTGCAATTGTTGTTCACGAATCGTTTGGCTCTAAAATGTGCAGTTTCTCGCATGGGTCATCGTTTGAATCGGTTGCTATCAGGTCTTCATCAAAGACAATGCCTCTCACCGTCGTGATATACCGGCCTCCTTCTTGCTGTCTAAACTTGTTTATAGAGGAGTTTTCAGAGTTCCTCGCTAAAAGATGTGTGTGTGACAGGCCGCTACTGATTGTAGGAGACTTCAATATTCACGTTGACAACCCTAGCAACAGCCAGGTCCGCTCATTTCTTGACTGTCTGGATAATCTTGGTTTGGCCCAACACGTTAATCACAGCACCCACGTCGGTGGCCACATTCTAGATCTCGTGATCACTAAGGATGTCCTCCCCACTGACTTTATGGTGTGCCCACTGACCCTCTCAGATCATTGTTCGGTCTCGTTTACTGTTCCTGCTCCCTCGTACGTGCAGGGCAATGTCGAATTTGCCAAACGACGTAACTTACAAAGCATTGACATGGACAAGTTTTTGAAATCTGTTTGTGATGCAGGCCTTCTTGATCTGCATTCAGACTCGACCGGCAGCCTCGATACCCTCACAGATGCGATGAACATGACACTCAGGAGTGCTCTTGACAAGCATGCTCCCGTTCGCTCTATCCGTGTTCAAAGTCGTCGAGATTGCTTTCAATTTACAAAAAAAACTCCTTAAGATGAGCCGTGGTAAGCGCAGGCTGGAACGTCGTTTCAAGAAATCGGGGTCTGAGGCAGACCTAGTCAATTTTAAAGACTTCCTTCGTGTTTACACACGAAAGCTTAAATAAGCCAGGGCTTCTTTTATCATTAGAAAACTGAATTCCTGCAAGTCGGACACTAAACAGATTTATAAGACAGTAAACCATTTACTGGCCAATGCTGTCAGGTCTGACTCCCCAGATATCAAGGGCCCAGCCGAAAAGTTTTCAGCCTTCTTTACTGAAAAAATTGTGCACATTCGTGCCTCCATTAAGCCCCCTCCGACCAAAGCAATCGCCGTTCCTCAACCTGTGACCTTTCTTAAAAGATTCTCTGATGTTTCTGCCAGTGATGTGGCTGCCTTAATAAGGTCTAGCAAAAAGAGCTCGTCTCCTGAAGACCCTATACCTTCATCTCTGTGGTCTTCACTTTCAGACCATCTTAGCCCTGCCATAACCAAGATTTGTAATGCTTCTTCGGGAAAAGGGATCGTCCCCAAGTCCTTCAAATCGGCAATCGTTAGACCTATTCTTAAAAAGCCTGGATTAGACACAGAGGTCCTAGCAAACTATCGTCCAGTTTCTCTTCTTCCATTCTTATCAAAGATTCTTGAAAAAATTGTTGCTAAGCAGCTAGTTGAACATATTGAAAATAATGGAATGTCAGAAACATTTCAATCAGGTTTCAAGAGGCAGCACTCTACCGAAACTGCTCTCCTCCGTGTTAACAATGACATTCTACGTGGCAACGACGACGGGAATGTCACTGCCCTAGCTCTGCTAGATCTGTCTGCTGCCTTCGACACCATTGATCACGAAGTTCTGCTTGAACGACTGAGAACAACGATCGGTCTGGCAGACGAAGCACTGGCGTGGTTTATATCGTACTTGTCTGATCGTGTTTAATCCGTGTCGTGTGGGGGTCAGGTCTCAGACATGAGAAGGGTCACCTGTGGAGTCCTTCAAGGGTCTGTACTTGATCCCTTGCTGTTCTCCATTTATACGCAACCTCTGGTAAAAGTGATTAAGGCCAATGGAATAGGATATCACTTCTATGCTGACGATACTCAGTTGTATTTGTCATTTAAACCGTCGGAATCTGCTGCAGCAACTGAGAAACTGAATGCTTGCCTTGCCGATATTCGATCCTGGATGTCGGAAATCTTCCTGAAATTAAATGACGATAAAACCAAACTGCTTCTCATAGGACAGCCTAAGCGTGTGGCTGGATTAAAAGGCTTTGCTGTTCTAATAGGTGATGCTATTGTGCGACCTTCACCGCGTGCTCGTAATCTAGGTGTCGTGTTCGACAGCTGCCTCAATTTCAAAAGCTTCATTCAGAAGACTGCCTCTACAGTTAGCCATCACATCCATCCCTATCCAAGATTAGAAGCTGTCTCCCACAGTCGCTTGTAAAAGATTTAACTAGCTCTTTAGTTCTGTCTCGGCTTGATTATTGTAATTCCCTTTTGGCTGGGCTACCAAAGAAAGCTATTATGCCACTACAGCTGACTATGAATATGGCTGCAAGGCTGGTCTTCAAGTCCCAGCGGTTTGAGCACGTGTCACCTTTGCTGGAAGAGCTAGGATGGTTGCCGGTTGAGCAAAGGATACAGAGCAAAGTTCTTACGCTGACCCCCAAGGCCCGCCACGGCTTGGCTTCTTCATACCTAGCTGAACTGCTACATCAGTTTCAGCCTGTTCGCGCCCTCAGGTCCTGTGTGGACAATAAATTAGCTGTCCCATTCCTCCGCTTAAAGACAGTTGGCTACAGAAGCTTTAGCTCTGCAGGTCCTAGACTGTGGAACTCTCTCCCACAATTCTTATGCAACGACATCTTCTCTCCAACTGCCGACTATGGCACATCTTTGTCAGCCGTTCTGAACTGCTACTTCTATGCTACTCACTACCTCAACTGCTCTCCTAACTTTGCTATGCTTCCCACTTTCTCTTTGTTGCGTGAGACGAAGTCTGTTGGCTACCGAATGCGTACCGAAAGCCGCTTAGGCTGTGAGTGCGCTATACAAAACTCTCCTGCGTAACACCCACATGGTCTTTATGACTTTGTGGAGTTACTGACGGAGATACATTACATTACACATTACATTTTATTATTGTCATTGTTCAGCAGAACACTGGAATCATCTTAAATCCCAAAGGGGGCAGATCGTTTATTTTTGTGATATGCTTTCGATAAGCTGTCAGGGCTTTGGTGGCTGTTGGAGATTTCAGAGCTGCCAGGTTGTCCAAGATGTCGGAGCTGTCATGGCTTTCCTAAGATGTCGGCGCTGTCAGAGCTGCCCGGGCTGTCTGTAGTTCGCATGTATGTATCGTATGCAGGCTCCTCTGATAAGCTACTGGTGAGCTGTTAGAAGCACCACCGAGAGGGGCCGGTGCACAGCTGGGGTCCGCCTGTGATGTGGTATGGACAGAGGCCAGTAACCAGCTGGTGGCCAGATGGTGGATTCACCATCAGGGTCGGCCAGTGCACTGCTGTGATCCGCCTTTGATGTGGCATGAACCAGCTGGTGGCCAGATGGTGGATTCACCATCAGGGTTGGCCGGTGCACAGTTGTGGTCGATGAGTCACCGGAGTCGACCATGGGAGGGGAGTCGTGTGAGGGCAGGGGCTGAGGGAAGCCGTGTGCTCTGGGGCTCCGTGTGCTGGGAATAAACTGTTGGTGTTAGGCATCGGCTGGCTCTCTACTGTGCAACCAAACTACAAGCTATTTCTCGGCGGGAGCGACTGTGTGGTCCGTATATCGATGAGTCTGAAAGTACAACTAATGGAAGGAAAAATTTCGCAATTCGACGGCAGCGGAGACTTCGCTGAATGGCTAAATCGGTTCGAAAGATTGGCCAAGATGCAAGGGGTTGATGAATTGCAAAATTTCCTGCCGCTATTCCTTACACGTGTGGCATACGCCGTATACGATGGCGTCCCCGAGGCGGCTAAGGAAAACTACGCCACGGTAAGAAAAGCGCTGCTGGCAGCATTCTCGCCGAATCGCTTCGATTCCTACGAGGAATTCGCCTCGCGTCGCCTTGCTGAAGGTGAAAATGTGGATGGCTTTTGGGCGGACTTGAATCGGTTGGCTAGGCTGGTGGCCGGTGATTTTGTCAAATGCGCCTTTGTTGCTGGGCTGCCGGAGGCCGCAAAGAGGCACCTCCAAGCCTCATGCAACCTCGCGGAAATGCCTGCGGATGTTCTTGTCGAGAAGGCTCGGGTCATAGTGAAGGCAAGCGTCAGCATTCCGAAGGCGGCAGAAAGTTGCTTCGCATCCGGTTCTCGTTCGGGATGGCCTCCCCAGGCACCGAATAACAGAGATGTTGTGTGTTTCCTATGCAAGGCGATCGGGCACTTACGCCGTGATTGTCCTTCTAAAGCGGCGCGCCGTGGTCGCGGGAAGCACTGTTACGTCTGTGGGAGCATTCAACATCTCGCTGCTAACTGCTCGGATCGGGCGGTCGTACCAAACTGGCCAAAAAAACGAGTAGGGGAGAGCACGCATTACTGCGCCGGTGCTTTCCCCTCCGTTATGGCGCGCCTTCCTTCTGTACGTGTCCTCATCGAAAACTCCGAGGCGTCTGCGCTCGTGGATACTGGGTGCTCGAGGTCCATCATTTCGGCGACGCTTGCGGACCCTGCGAGGGTGAGGCGAGCGTGCGAGGAAGTCGTAATGATGAATGGAGCCACGGCTGTCTGCAAGTCCACGTGCGTCGCTACGGTAGCCCTCTGCGGACGAACCATAGTGCTGGACTGCCTTGTGTCAGATGTTCTTCCTGGTTTCGGGTTACTACTCGGTATGGATGCCATTGAACTCCTAGGCGGCGTGATTATCGGTCCTTCCGCTGGTCATGTTGAGTTCATGTGCCAAAGGAGAGTTCCAGAGCCAGCACACCGTTCCGAGGCATCAGTAGTAGCGTCTCCTAGTGTCAAACGTGCTGTAGCATCGTCGGCCGCTGACGTACTGATTGAGGACAAGGACTTTAAGGCAGTTTTCCATCGGGGGCGCTGGTCAGTCAAGTGGGAGTGGACGAATCGTTGTGTCGTCCCCCAATTGACGAACCATGTCGCTTCATATCATGTGGGAGAGGAAATTCGTGCCGACTACGAAAAGGAGGTGGAAGAGTGGATCAAGGAAGGCTGGTTGCAGCCGTTCCCTGGTCATTGTGGTGGCCTGATCCCTCTAATGGCCGTCGTACAGGCAAGTAAAGGCAAAGTGAGGCCCGTGATGGACTACCGAGAGCTTAATCAGTTTATATCGAGTCACACGGCTGGTGGCGATGTGTGTAGCACCAAGCTCAGAGCGTGGCGACGGCTGGGCGAGAGCGTGAGCATAATTGACCTGCGAAAAGCATACTTTCAGGTGCATGTTGATCCCGCTCTCAGGCAATATCAGGTCGTGGAGTACAAAGGCCGTCGGTACTGCCTCACACGACTAGGTTTCGGACTTAATGTCGCCCCGAAAATAATGACCGCGATTCTGACAAAGGTCTTGTCCATGGATGAGCGAGTTCGTGCTGGTACCGATTCGTTTGTCGACGATATTGTTGTCAATAACAGCGTTGTCTCGAATGGTGATGTAATCGACTTGCTACGAACATTTGGTTTGGAGGCTAAGCCGCCAGAAAGCCTCGCTGGCGGAAGGGTCCTTGGCCTTCGAGTATGCAGGCCAAACGAAGGTGAGGAGCTTCGTTGGCGCCGCGATAACGTGGTGAGCGCATTGCCTAACGCCCCATCGCGACGCCAGCTGTTTTCGTGGTGCGGGCAGCTGATCGGGCATTTCCCAATCGCAGGCTGGCTTCGCCCGGCCTGCAGTTACCTAAAGCGAGCTGCTGGCGATGTCGGTTGGGACTCAGTCGTTGGTGAAAATGTCATAGCCATGGCGGGTGAGTTGATGCAGCGATTGCATGCCGACGATCCAGTTTCAGGCATTTGGACTGTGCCGAATCTGGATATTGGCATCCTCTGGTGTGATGCCAGCAGCCTTGCTATCGGCACATGCCTGGATATAGGAGGAAGAATCGTCGAGGATGCCTCCTGGCTGCGAAAAGCGGACGACGTAGCCCACATCAATCTTGCCGAGCTGGAGGCTATCATCAAGGGCCTCAATCTGGCCATTGCTTGGTCATTACGGCAGGTGGAGATTCGGACAGATTCAGCAACTGTTCACGGATGGCTACAGTCACTGCTGGTTGGAGATAAGCCTGTACGAGCCCACGGCATGGGAGAGGCGCTTATCAAACGCAGGCTAGCACTGATAGCCGACACGGTGTCAGAGTGTGGACTGAAGGCTTCCGTAGTCCTAGTGCGATCATCCAACAATAAAGCCGACCAGCTGACCCGCGTCTCTCAGAAATGGACGAGGGCGAATGTAAGCTGTCTCGCTGTTCCAGAGCAGGCGTCTTCGCCGGCGGTCGGCGTCGACCTAAAGAGTTTCCACAGCCTTCACCACTTTGGAGTTGACAGGACACTGTACCTTGCCAAAATGTGCCACCCGAAAGCTACTATCCGGCGGAAGGACGTCGAAGCCGTCGTGAAGGCTTGCCCTCGTTGCAAGTCGATCGATCCTGCACCAGTCGCATGGAGTGCAGGCGTGCTGGATGTAAGCGAGAATTGGCAGCGCCTGGCCTGCGACGTAACGCATTTCAAGGGCCAAAAATATCTGACCGTGGTAGATTGTGGACCAAGCCGTTTCGCTATTTGGAGGCGAATACCCGACGAGGGAGAAAACACATTGGTGCAAAATCTGGGAGAAATATTTAGGGAGCGTGGCCCTCCGCAGCAGCTGCTCATGGACAACGGTGCGAGCTTTCGCTCAACAGCTCATCGCAGTCTTTGCGACCGCTGGGGCGTGGAGCCCATATACCGTTGCGCCTATAAACCCTCCGGCAACGGAATCGTTGAGCGAAACCACAGGACCATCAAGGGAATGGCGGCTCGCACGGGCAAGAACGTCCTGATGATGGTGTATTGGTACAACATCTCGCCAACAGCCGGGTTGCACGAGGAATCGGTGCCCTGCAGAAGGCTATTCTCCTATGAGTGGAAAAGCCCCCTCTTCAGAGCACAGACAGATCAGGGCCCGAGGACTACTCAATATGCTGTCGGCCAGCGAGTCTTTGTGAAGCCTGCCGGCGCTCGTTGTACGACCGAGTGGCCCGAGGGCACGGTAACAAGTGAGGGGCAGGGCGTGGGAATCGAGATCGACGGTGTGCGTCGCCACGTGTCCGACTGGCGCCTCGTACCAGGGCAGCAAGAGGCGCCCCCTGCACCTGAAGGGGACAGAGCTGAACCAGTACAGCGGCCCGGGCGCGCTGTGACACTTCCCCGCCGGTACGACGATTATGTCCTGACCGGATAGACTTGCTCATTGCTGCTCTGTACCTTGCAGCTACATGTGTTGGTGCTGCAAACTTGTGACCTTAAGGTCAAGGGTGCGTGTAGTTCGTATGTACGTTTGTATGTATGTATTGTATGCCGGCTCCTGACTTGTGACCGTAAGGTCAAGGGAGCGTGTAGTTCGCATGTATGTATCGTATGCAGGCTCCTCTGATAAGCTACTGGTGAGCTGTTAGAAGCACCACCGAGAGGGGCCGGTGCACAGCTGGGGTCCGCCTGTGATGTGGTATGGACAGAGGCCAGTAACCAGCTGGTGGCCAGATGGTGGATTCACCATCAGGGTCGGTCAGTGCACTGCTGTGATCCGCCTTTGATGTGGCATGAACCAGCTGGTGGCCAGATGGTGGATTCACCATCAGGGTTGGCCGGTGCACAGTTGTGGTCGATGAGTCATCGGAGTCGACCAGGGGAGGGGAGTCGTGTGAGGGCAGGGGCTGAGGGAAGCCGTGCGCTCTGGGGCTCCGTGTGCTGGGAATAAACTGTCGGTGTTAGGCATCGGCTGGCTCTCTACTGTGCAACCAAACTACACTGTCAGTACAAGATAAAGCCGGGGCTGTCTCGAGAGTCATAGTTGCCACATCACACCACTTCTCGCCGACGACGAGCACTGGTGCCCAGTCAAGCAACGCATCGGCTTTAAGGTTTTGTGGCTCAGTTTCAGGTCCGTTTTTCTTTAGCTCCAACCAACCTATCAGATCTACTTCCCCACCAGGCTAAGCATAGCACTAACCGCTTTTTATAATCTAACTATTTAAGTATACCTCGTATAAACCTGAAATTCTTTGGATACCGTGTCTTGAGTTCGTATGCTTCCAAAGCCTGGAACTCACTCCCGCGTCACGACATCTCCTGATTTGTCCGCATTTAAGAAGAAACTAAAAAAGTGTCCCTGATAGCATTTAGTGGGTCCCTGTGATTCGTTATTTGTGCGCTTATGCGTGTTGACGCTGTTGCATGCTGCCACTAACCACACTTGCATGCTGACCCAGCGCTTGTCACCCTAACCATGGTATTCTTGTTGTTTATTGAGTGTGCTACCACTAACCATTCGATCATGCTTCCTTCGCAGCAGTTGTAAAGCGCCTAGAAAAAGATTGAGTTCTCTGAGAGGCACTTTATCAAATTTATTGTTATTATTACGCTCGTTGACAATGAGCGTGCTATCATAATTCTTTCGATCATGCTTCATTTGCGACAAATGTGAAATGCCTAGAAACAGGTTAAGTTCTTAGAGGGAGCTATATAAATTTAATACTATTATTATTAAAGGATCTGCCTTTAAGTATTAGTGCGTCTTTAAGCCGGAACTTGAGTGGAAGATTGTCGATACTTGTGCATTGCTTTTTCATTTTTTACCGAGTGGCTATTAGTTACTGCAGTACACCCGGATTTAGGAGAAAATGTTGGCAGAAATAGAAACTTACGCATAGAGCGTTGCTAAAGAACGATGTCTTGTCTTAGTCAATTTATG
Source organism: Cristatella mucedo (assembly GCA_009760855.2). Lineage (NCBI taxonomy): Eukaryota > Metazoa > Bryozoa > Phylactolaemata > Cristatellidae > Cristatella > Cristatella mucedo. The sequence continues at coordinate 407,585 of WPIO01000057.1, forward strand.
TCAGCTCGAAAGAGCCCTACGAGCTTCACTTTTTTTGTGAGCAGGAATTTCCGTCCCGAATAAGGCTTAAGTATTGATAAATTATGCATAAGTAAGTATTAATTATATACGTTCCGAAATAATAGTATATAATGTATGTACTACTACTAATAATTACTTATATATTAAAACTTATATATTATAATGTATAATATATAATAATACAATATAATAATATTATTAATACGTTATTTACATACTTAATATTAATTACTTAATAAGGCTTATACATACTTATGACTAAGTCTGAGAACTGCAATCGCATATCCCTTGTGCAAATGAGTTGCCAAACTTGTAGTTTAAGCGATAGCATCGGAGCACAATCTGACTGACAGCATCCTCCAAAAAATCGGGTCCTATCCCCTAGCTGAACTGCTACTCTGGTGAACTGAACTCTAGTGAACTATGCTGGACTGCTTCCACCTTATTCTTCCAAGTCCTCTCCCTGCAAGCATCAAATGTTCATTCGTACAAAAAATCTGTTTTCTGAGAGAACCTTTCGCTCTAAGACTGTCGAACTTGGCGAGACGATGTTATATAAACTACATATTCTCTCCCGGTACTGGCTCTGGCCGTGTTCTGTTCCAGCCGTCAAGTGCTGCTGCATTGACGTTACTTTACTCCTTAGCTCTCCTCCGTAATTAGCTATGCTTCTCCTGTTATTAGTATTACCATAATTGCATGCTGACCCTGTGCATGTCGCTCATAATCCTGCTATTCTTGTTGTTTACTGAGCATGCTACTACTGACCATTCGATCGTATTTCATTTGCAGCCAATGTGAAGCACCTGAGATCGAGTTCTCCGAGGGTGCTTTATCCAGTATATTATTATTACTATTATTATTGTTATTACTGAATATGAAGCCCGTTGAGTAATGTATGCGTACCGAAATGGGCACACGCTTTTAATGGACTGTAGAAAATTCACTTACATGTCAACCATTTAGTCGCCGCCATGATTTGGCTCAGAGATAATTTGCTTGCCTTTAACGATCAAGGTCGTGGCACCAGCTCTCTTCGGCATATATACAAAGCGCCAGGATAGAGATCGAGTTCTCTTAAGACAGATAAGCAAATGAATTATATTTATTGTTTTAGTCCTAGTGGTTTTTGTTGGGCTGCAGGCAGAATTGATTTCATGTTTGAGTCTGTTCTTTTCGGAGCGAGTGCTGAAAATATGAAGCAAGCCGTACGAGTTCATTTTCGATTTTGCTGGGAATTGACACCCCCACCCCGCCGGAGAAATTTAGCCAAAATGCAAAACTGGTGGCTTAAATTTTGATATGCTAATAAAAAACGCAGTAAGGTTCACTGACGGTTGAGTGTGTGCTCTTGATGGACTTCTGTAGCCAACGTACAGGTGTTCGTGGTATTATCTAGCACCCGCCCTCCGCAATGGATTTCTTTATCTCTTTCCGAAGTACTCGATTCATGAAGGTTCGGATGCACATGAAGCTGGTAATTAGACATAAAAGAGTGGTGCCAGCGACAGCGAATTTGGTGCTTTTCGTCGTCCGCTAAGCAACTTATGAGCAGACAGCATTGGTCGATAGTTGCCATGGACACGAAAGCCAGCCTGGGTGTCACTGCTGTCCGAACGGAAGTAACGGATCCATATCTGCCGCACATTGTTCTGAGCGCTATTTTATCATATTTATGGCTGCCGGTGCAGCAGGGCCATCGTATCTCCGCAGTCGCCAAAGGAAGGATTTGTTGTAGTGGACGCCCAGAGTCGCAACGACCTGGCAAGCTCAGTGTACTTCCGCTGCTCTGACATGCAGGCTGCCCTTTTCCGACGCCGTCACTTTTCGTCTTGCTGGTCGTCATCGTCACCAAGTGCTCACCACTAACGGTAATAAAATAAATTGTTATCGAATGCTGAAAGTGACGAGTGACCTCATCCTCAAGCTCACATTCCAATCAAAAAAGACAGCTAATATTAAATTAAATTAAATTAGCCCTCTAGACCCTATCCTCACTGTACTGATTATATTATGCATGGATCTACTGCTGCCGTGCATAACAAGCATCATAATCATATTGCTAGCATCAGGTCATGTCCCAGCAACTTTCAAAAAGGCTATAGTCAGGCAAGAAGACAACGCTAGACTAACAGAACTTGAGCAATTTCCGCCTAGTCTTCCTTCTACCGTTCCTATCAAAGACACTGGAACGAGTCGTGGCAGACCAGCTGAGGGCATACCTTGAAAGTTCGCACCTAGCTATTAAACTCCAGTCTGGTTTTAGAGTTAATTACTTCGCAGGTTCGGCATTGCTTTTGGTGTACCATGGCCGAATCAGGAACGGAGACTCTGAGTCTCTCTGCTCGTCCGGCTCTATCTTACGGCAGCTCTGAAACCATCAATCACAAATATCTTCTCGAACGCCTCTCATCTCGTCTGGGCATCACCATTACTGCACAGGTCAATAGTTCAGGTCCTATCTCAGCAGCAGTCAACAGAGCTTTGATGTGAACGGGCAAAGATCTTCCGAGGAACCACTGAAGTATGGGGTACCTCAGGGCAGCTCTGCGATTGGTCCCGTTCTTTTAACGGTCTATGCTCTCCCTCTTGCCGAAGTGATTGTCAGTCGCAGCCTAGCCTTTCTAGTAGCTTGGGCACGAAAACTCATATGCTACTACCGAGCACTATATTCTGCACGGTCTTGACCCACGAAGTATTCGCTAGAAGAACAGAACGATCACGAGTTCCGAACAACGAGCACATGTTATTTTCCCTGACCCATTAGGCCTGTCACGGCTTGGCTCCTTCTTACCTAGGTGAACTACCACACCTGTTACAGCCTACTCATGCCCTCATTTCCTTATGGTCAATATATTAATTACATGTTCCATTTGTATTCTCAACCACGCTGCGACATCTGCAAAAGTGTAAGATGTAACAGCCTCTTTTTATGTAGCCGAAAAATTGCCTTACCACCGCCGGTATGTGCGACAATGAAAGATTGCACCGTAGGATTCGAACCCACGACTTCGGGACCTGGGTTGAGAAGAGCAGCAGCCTTACCTACGCACAGAGGTACGTTGCATTTGAATGTTTTATTTAACGCACTGCCATGCTCATCTGTCAAAGGGCTGCACACAAAAAAAGCACGTAATTCGGCGGCAACATCATGGGCCTGCTGTGGCAGAGTGAAGGTCAGGAGCACCCAAGCGCCTCGGTGACACGTATGAACGGTCAATCTGTTAGATTATGACAGTGTTAAACGCTAGAGCTAGTGCGTATTCAGCCTGATCTCGGGCGCTCTTGAAAGACCCTTTGCCCCGAATGTGATAACCTCTTTCACTTCCAGTAGGAAATGTTAGCGAAGAAACAAAAAGCGTAGAGAAAGCGTCTGATGAAACAGGAGGCTACTGGCGGTCGTTTAGTTCTCAGCTAACGATGAGGCGGAGCCCGCGTTCAGGGTGCAGCACTCACCCTGACTGCTTAACCTCCTCTCTTATGACGCTTCCACGCTTCCAATGCAAGTGCAGATCAACAAACTCGCCTTTTTCCGGGGCGGGGGGGGGGTGGGCACCACTGAGCAGACGCCAGTATATCGACGAGGATTAGTCACTAGTACCTCGGGTGGGGTGAGATCGGAGGAGGAACCACAGAACTGTCACTACTTGGTGAGCCGTGATGGCACACTAGGTAAGGCGGTTGCTTTCACGACCTCGGCCCCGAGGTCGTGGGTTCGATTCCTGTGGTGGGCGATTCTTTATCGCCACTGCAAGCGGTGGTGATAGCCGTAAAGGCTCTTCTGTCGCTATACAAAAAGAGGCTGTTTAATCAGCTAGAATTTATTATTAGGTCGCATCGAGTGGGTCTCGGTTACTAGGGTCGCGGATGCACTGTGCATTTTTTCAATTTTTTTCATCTTTTCCATACAAAAAGAGGCCGTTTAATCAGCTAGGATTTACTTATTTATTTATCTGTCACTCTCCTATCACTATTGATCCTGGGCTTTCCCCGCGTTCCTAGCTCGGAGTTAGCATAAAGTCACTACGCCACGCCGTCTAATAATGAGACAGCACCTTATCGAAAGAATAATATAGTTCCCTCAAGCAGCAGCCGACGCTGCACAAGAGCTCGCTCCAGACGGACGTTTGCACACAGTTCTCCCCCTGCATTAGCCGCGTCTTTCGCCCAGCCTAATAAAGAGCCGCCCGTCACCTGTCGAATAAATGCCTCCAATAATCGTGCCGAATCGCCCAAGTCACTCTCTGCGGCGCAGCCCGTGCTGGGCTTTTGGGGCCTTGAAAGAAGGTTGAAACTCTCCTTCGACTGCGTACCGAGCGGACGTGTGTGACTCGTAGTCGTGACCTTTTGTGAGCCGCGATGGCACACTAGGTAAGGCGGTTGCTCTCACGGCCTCGGTCCCGAGGTCGTGGGTTCGATTCCTGCGGCGGGCGATCCTTTATCGCCACTGCAAGCGGTGGTGATAGCCGTAAAGGCTCTGCTGTCGCTATACAAAAGAGGCTGCTAAATCAGCTAGGATTTATTTATTTAAAAGCTCGCCGATGGGTTAAAGTGCAAGCCTGTTATCGCCAAGGTCAAGGTGAACGTACTTGATGACCTAGGTCGTTGGCTGGAGCCCTGCGGTGTACGTGAAGCTTCGACAGAGATTAGGTTCACTTAGGGTGCTATACTAATGACGTTTACGCATACTTATAATTATTTGTTTAGCCCTTCAGTCGACGTTCCGTGTGGCGTGAATAGCCGTAGTGCGGCGTTTACTAACCACGCGTCGACTCTGTTGCACGCCGCAGCACGGAGGGCTGCCCGAGAAAGGCGAGTTTGCCAGCCAATCTTTGGAAGGAGTGTTCCGTAAGCCTTCGTCTCCATGTATCCCCGCCATCCCCCAACACTACGGTCGTTGTTCCTGTTGCCCCCGACTCTTCGCGACGCATTCTAGATCGTACCGCTGTACAGTAGGCCCTTTCGCGTGCGCCCGTCGCTGCCTCCTCAGCTTTGGAGTGCGGCGCGAAGTCCGGCCGTCAGCTCTACGGCAAGGCGGCACTGCCAGCCTTCTCCGCTCACTACCTCGCTCTTCCGGCGCCGCGGCCGTCGCCGCTTTCGCCGGCTGGCAGCGGGCGTTGCGCGAGCGCGGCGCCGGCGACGCCGGGTTCGCGGCAAACCCACCTGAGCCGCTCCTGAGCGCCTCGGTCGAGCGCAGTGCCGCCTTCGGCGACCTTCAGTCGCGCTTCCGCTGCCCCGATGCGTTCCATTGCGGCGAGCGCGTCTTCTGAAAACTGCGGCGCTCGCTTTGCCGCTGGCAGCGCTTCAGGAAATGCTGAGCGAAAGCCACGCGCCCGGTCGATCGCGCCTCGGACGCGAGAGAGCGCTACTTTAAGGACGCTACCTTGTACGTGGAGTGATGAGCGTTTCGGCGACGAAAGCCTTCCCTCGAGTCGACGCGCAAGACTCTCTTTTCCGGCACCAGTTTGACTCCTAAAATCATGGTCGCGCTCTCGCCGCGCGATGCCGCCGCGCGACGAGAGCGACTCGAGAGGCGACTGAGAGCTACAGCCAAACAGCTATGACGCCGCTGTGCCGCGTCATAGAGGCCCGCGAGCGGGAGAAGCTGCCGACGCCGGCGGCGGCCGCCGAGCGGCTTGCTCCTCCTGCGACGCGGGGTGCGATCGAGCGGCCAGACGGCGCACTGCTGCAGCGAAAATCGGTGCAAAGTCACCGCGAGCGGGTGCGATTTCTACGCGTGACGATCATCGCGCATTGCGAGCTCGCAGTATGCGCAGCTTCCGGCTGCCATTCGGTATATTATAAATAATAATAATGCACTCGATAAAGCCTTCGGTGCTTTAGGTTCGATCCTGCTAGGCTGTGAGCACAGCTCGCTGGCGTACCCCCAAATCAAATTACCGAATGGGAAGAGGGGATTCAGCCGAATCTGTTTGCGGGCGGACAATGTCACTGAGCGTGCATGAACCAACTTGGACGTGGTATCCTTATCTAAACAAGCTCAAATTTTAGCAATGTTGTGGAGCTGAAAATGGGCAGACTTGCCTGTGGAGCTGATATGGTCGTCTATCGAGGAGTCGCTTTGGAATATGACACCTAGATTTCGAGCTGAAGCAGCAGGAGATATGCTGGCAGAGCCAATTTTGAGAGTCAGCTTTTCCAATCCCTGAATCACACTGGGTTTTCCCATAACTATTAAGTTAGTTTTATCATCGTTTAGTTTTAGAAAATTTGCTGCCTTCCATGTGCGGATGTCATCAATGCATGCAGCAAGTGAGTTGAGAGAGTTTGAGGTGCTCAAAGGCTGGGAGGGATCAAAGCAAAGGTACACTTTCTCTTTGTTGAGTAAGATGAAGTCTGTTTGGCCAACGAATGAGTACCGAAAGCCACTTTAGCTGTGAGTGAGCTATACAAAACTCTCCTGCGTAGCACCCATTTACTCGTTGTGGCTCTGTTGAGTTACAGATGGAGATACATGCATACGTACATATGAGTGCTATTTACATAGTAGAACGTGAGCTGGCTCAATGCATAAACGACGCCACATAAGTTATTGAGTGCCTAGAATCTAGGTGTGGATTTGAGTCCTGAATTGGGCAATTTCGGACAGCATTTAGTGGGTCCCTGTGACTACCTCAAGTGCTCTCCTGACTCTGCTATGCTTCCCACTTTCTCTTTGTTGCGTGAGACGAAGTCTTTTGGCTACCGAATTCGTACCGAAAGCCGCGTAGGCTGTGAGTGCGCTATACAAAACTCTCCTGCGTAACACCCACATGGTCTTTATGACTTTGTTGAGTTACTGACGGAGATACATTACATTACATTACATATGTGAAGCGCCTGAATGGAGATTACGTTCTCTTAGGACGCTATACAAATGAATTATATCAACTCCGACAGGTCCCAGCTCGTTTAATGTCGTCGCAAGTGGCAGCAAAGTGAAGCAGCGATTATATCGTTATTGCGGTACCACGATTGCACCCGACAGGCTGTGCCCAGCATTTAGCAAAACCTGCCAGCAATGCGGAGCGTGGAACAGCAAGCATCGTAGACAAACAATGCATTGCGTCGAGCTCCACGTTGCATGCTTGCCGTGATAGATGACGTTATGCTTGCTGATATATGACCGATATATGACGATATATTGATATACGATATATTGATATATATATATATATATATATATATATATATATATTGTCATATATATATATATTGTCATATATATATATATATTGTCATATATATATATATACATGAAAATATATATATATATTGGTATACGATATATTGATATATACGATATATATATGACTGATATATTGCTGATATATGACGTTATGCTTGCTGAGATGGAGCATGCTAATATCAACCGTTTGATTACGCTTCTTTTACAGTGCATGTAAAGTGCCTAGAAAAATATTGAGTTCTCTGATGGTGCTATAAAAATTTATTCATATCATTATTAAAATAACTCTTCTTCTGCAGCTCAGTCACCACTACTGGTATCAACATAACAGCCCTGTCCATTACTACTAGAATCAGATGACAGTGATTCATCTCAACGTTAATGATGGCATTGCATAGAGCAGCATCGCGGCACATGATTGTCAGGTGCTTAATGTCGATGAGTCGCTCGACAAGCACACGGTTTTGACCTGACCTGAAGTGGTTTACGAGAGCCGGCCGCTGTTTCTTGCTCGCATCGAGCGTCTCGTTCTCCCTAGTAACGAGCAGTAACGAGCGACGCCATGCTCGTCACGGAGGAACTTGTGAAAGACGTTAGCTTGAGAGCGAATGGTGGCCTTTTGAATGTCGGCCCTTGTAACTGTGCCGTTCTGGGAGCGTTCTCATTCAAAATAGCACCACGCTTGACGTACTTTTTCCACATGAACGTGAACTGAGCAGCAGGAGGACGCTGCAAAGGTAAAAAGAATCAGCCAGCTCGACGTCGCGGCTACGGCAAGGCTGGCCCTGGCTCATTAGGAATCGACTTCAATCAACTGATCGCTGCAAACGGATTCGATGTTTTCAGCCTTTACCTCGAACGCTTAATTCTCAACACTACACTTTCCTGTAATGATTTACGCCTCCGTATTCATAGGGAAAAATACTTTCTGCTGCATCCTGCTGTTCTGTCACTAGTTGCTGCATTGACGCTTCAGAAATGTCCAATATAATAATAATATTAATTATAGTTTACCTAGTAAAAACGAATTAAAAAAGTTTGCCACCGAACTACTTCTTGTTGCAGCGCCAGCCCGGCTTGAACAGATCCATGTCGCACGAGGAATGGATAAAAGAGCATGGGAAGGATTTCATAGGGGTGCAATAAACATTCTCTGGGATGAAAGAATAATAATAAGAAGAAGAATTACAACAATAAAACATAGGATATAGGACCCTCAGAGAACTAAATCTCTTTCTGCGCACTTTAAATTTGCTGCAAAGGAAGCACGATCGAATGGTTAGTGATAGCATGCTCAATGACAATAAGCATAATATGTTTAGGAGTGACGTGCACAGGATCAGCAGGCAAATATGGTTAGTGGTAGCATGCACAGCCTCAGCACGCGTAAGCCCATAAAGGACGAATCGCATGGACCCACTAAGTGCTGTGATAAATATATTTACTTTTAGTTTCTTTTTAAATGTGGTCAAGTCAGGGGATGTGACGCAAGTCGGAGGAGCATTCCAGGCTTTGGGGGCATGCGAACTAAAGGCAGGCTCTCCGAGCGATTAGAGGTTCATACGAGGTATGTGTAAGCGATTAGATTCCGAAAAGCGAGTGGTACGATGCCTCTGTCGCTTAGCGAGCCAGTAGTGGGCCATCACTTTGACTCGCTAGGCTGATGCCGGCAATAAAACTGAATGCAGTAAGCCCTTTGATGATCCGATGCCGTTCCTTAGGGTTGCTGCATGTGTAATGCTGGTGCAATACTCTCAGCAAGAGCACTATTTTCAATCGTAGGTAACATGGTAAACGAAAGAGTGTCACTTTGATCTCTTCCTTCATTCTTTGGCTCCAGCCTATCTCTCAGATGTACTCCCCCCACCAGGCCAAGCATCGTACCGCCCGCTTTTCGGAATCCAACAGTTACCAATACCTCGTACAAACCTCAAATCCTTTGGAAACCGTGCATTTAGTTCGTATGCTCCCAAAGCCTGAAACTCCCTCCCGACTTGCGTCATGACATCCCCTGACCTGACCGCATTTAAAAAGAACTTAAAAACACACCTATTTAGGACAGCATTGAGTGGGTCCCTTTGATTCGTCTTTCATGTGCTTATGCTGGCTGACACTGCACAGGCTGCCACTAACCGCATTTACTTGCTGACCCTGTGCATGTCACCCCTAACCATGTTATTCATATTGTTTATGAAGCATGATACTACTCAGCATTCAATCGCGGTTCCCTTTGCTGCAAATGTAAAGCGCCTAGAAAGAGATTGAATTCTTTGAGGGCACTTTATTAAGTGCATTATTATTATATTATTATTATTATCGTCACACGTTGGTGCTAATAATGACTATTTCATGGCTAGAAGTGGAATGTTTTGATAGACATCCCGTCCTGACTTCTGTAACTCACTGTTTGCTGGTCTACCGGCATGTGCAATCAGGCGCTCACAGCTGGTGCAAAACTCTGCACCTTGGCCTGTTTGTCGTGAGCATCGGAGTTGCCACATCACATGACTTCTCGCCGACCTGCAATTGCTACCAGTCAAGCAACGAATCAACTTCAAGGTATTGTCGCTCACTTTTAGGTCACTTCATTTGGCCCCAGCCTACTTAACTGATCTTCTTCGTCACCAGGCTAAGTATCGTACTACCGGCCTTTCGGAATCAAACTGTTTACCAACCCCTCGTACAAACCTCAAATCATTTGGAGATCGTACCTTATGTTCGTATGCTCCCAAAGCCTGGAACTCACTCCCGACTTCCGTCGCGACATCACTGACTTGACCACATTTAAAAAAAATTAAAAAACACGCCTATTTAGGACAGCATTTAGTTGGTTCCCGTGATTTGTTCTTCATGTGCTTATGCGTGCTGACACTATGCATGCTGCCACTCACCACACTTAAATTCTGACCCTGTGCATATGACCCCTAACCATGTTATTCATGTTGTTCATCGAGCATGATATTACTTACCATTCAGTCGCGTTTCCCTTTGCAGCAAATGCAAAGCGCCTAGAAAGAGATTGAGTTCTCTGAGGGCGCTTTATCAAGTGCATTATTATTATTATAATCAGGTAGCTGTGATTTGAGCAGACTAGAGCAGAGCTAAATTGCTCAAGTTCCAGTGCTTCCGATCACACTGGTGCACGGACGTCTTCAATTGCGTTTATGCGTTTCTACTGCATACACTTCTTGCAGATATTAGTGGGCACATTTCCGGAACTCCATTTCTCAGAGGCCGCCCCGAATGATGCAGCTAAGAGGTTCAACGCAAAGCTCGACGGTCTGCCGGCCAGCATCGCAGCAAGGAACCAAAAGTTGGTGCTGTTTTCTTACCCTTACATGAAGCCTTCGCTTGTACCTAGCAGCGTCGCTAAGTGACTCCAGCAAATGTCATGATAAGCAGCTAGGTGTGAACTCATTGAGCTTTGCCCGCTGTCAGCAGTGTTCCTATTCGCTTTTTCTGGTATGGAACTGTCTGGAATTGTAATTCACTTAGCTCCGGTTACCAAAATAAATCTTAGCCGCTTCAAGCACTATCAGCTTCTGCTCGCCACAAAGTACATGTCCTTATAAATTCTTCAAGTAGGACAGTAAGAAAAGATTAGTCCTGCTTTTGACAGCTGCTTCGGAGGTGCTCTTTCGATGTACCTCGTCATTTGGCATATAAGAACAGAAAAGCGATCGATTATAAACTTGCCTTACACATGACCGTCAGCACGGAGCGGTGCTGAGTGAATAGAAGCTGTGTGTGATGATTTTTCTGCTTGATCAGCCAGCCAGTGTCCTTGGTTAAAGCCTTATAAATCTGGTTCATCCACATTAAAACGAATGCAAACCTTCCTGATTTCTTGAAAAGAATATATTTTTTCTTCAGCTTTCCCGCCATCTACTGTAACGCTCACAAAACTGCTGCTTTGGACATGCATTCTTGTTAGATTTGGATATTTTTTAGAGGAGTTCGAAGCTAGAACAAGAGGTTAACGGATCGAACTCCTTTTTTTTAAATAGCAGCAGAAGATACTTAGTGGATATCAGAGCCCTCAATTGCCATTTGACCGGGTACCCATGGGCCACCATTGCTAAAGAACACCGGCTTGTGAGCACGTGCCCACCCATCACCCCGATGTTCTGTCGCCGGACCACCCATACCCATACCCATACCAAACCGATGCCCAACTCAAGCGTTTTCACTCCGTGCCAAAACTCCACCTTTAAAGCCTCAAGCACTTTGCTGCAGACTCGAGTGTTTGAACTCTTAAAGGCACCCTTAAGTGAGATTTTGATAAGGCAAGCCAATATATAAGATCGATACACCACCCACGGCCAGCCAGTGCCCGCAGAGTGTGGGTAGGTATCGGGGTGGCTATGGCTACGGTCTAGCCAGTTGAGGGCTCCGGTGGCTATTACTTAGCACGCAGTTGGTGATAAGCATATCCTGCAGCTGGATTCGAGCCGATGTCGCGAAATCCAGGCACTCTACTCCAGGGTTCGGACCCAGGGCTAGACAGTCGGACCCAATTAATTTGAAGCCAAGAGCATTCTAGAGGTCCGACTTACTGTAAATTCACGACAACATATGACAATTTGTATATCCCAAGCGGTGCAATGCATCACACTCGATCAAAAAACTCTCCCAACGATTTAATGCCGTCATGTCATGCTGCCACATTCTGCAAATCTAACCACATATGTATCTCGTAAAGTCTGCAGATTGTGCACTCCTCGATAACTAGTGTCGTCTGGGAATGGCGAAATTGTAATACCCTTTGCATTGATGCTGTCCGAAGAAAATATCTTTGTCTTTAGATCTCGCGCTCCATTGTCCATCAGAGCTTCCATCACTGGCGGATATTTACGACACTACACTAGCCTACACCTTACTGTAACGACATTAGCCTACACTACACTACACTAGCCTACACTACACTAGCCTACACCTGACGAGCTGGCTCCCCACGATGTGCGCTCACGGTCCGCCCTCACCCGCCCTCACCCGCTAACCCAATGGTTAACTACAGATATAAAACTAGCTAATACCACAAAGGTCTAGAATACACAAGATCAGAACTGACTCTCCACTGTCTTACGAGATACCAATATACCCTAGCGTAGGGCCAAGTAAACCTTCTATAGAAACATAATCGATTCATAGTTGTGCAATCTCAAAATGCTTACATCGACCATCAATCATTTTCCCACCACTTTCATCTCAGCACCATACCTAGCGATCCTTCCGCCATCTACTAGATCACTTCTCTAGCTTATTTGTAAGTAAAACGGTTTGGCCCAGTGGTTAAGGTGCTCGCCCCGACCGAGGTCAATCTAAATTTGATGGTTGAGGTCGTGGGCTTGAGCTCGTGGCATAAGTGAAGCTCCTGAATAGAGGCAAATTTCTTTTAGGGTGCTATACAAATGAGTTATATTTTATTTTTTTAATTATAAATACGACGAGAAAGTCCATTACCAAGTGTAACATATCCACTGGGCTTCTCTACCACAATTCCTTGTAGCACCAGTGTCCACATGCACCTACCACTAACGACCTTAATATCTGTTTAGGCGTTTGACAACAGGCTGCAAGAGAAGCCATAACAATTAGCTAATTAAAAGCTCAATAACCTACTTAGGCAAGCGTGAAAGCGCTCATCTACAGTGCTAAAAAAAAAGCTTGATAAAGCCTATACGAGACAGAGCAGTGAGTTGTAGAAATCGGTGAGCCGTGATGGCACACTGGGTTTGGCGGTTGCTTTCATGACCTCGGTCCCGAGGTCGTGAGTTCGATTCCTGTGGTGGGCGATCCTTTATCACCACTGCAAGCGGTGTGATAGCCATAAAGGCTCCTCTGTCGCTATACAAAAGGGGGCTGTTTAAGCACCTAAAATTTATTTATTTAAGTCGAGACGGGATGTCACGAATGCATGGACCAACTTAGACGAGGTATCCTTATTAGAACAAGCCCGAATTTTAGCAATTTTATGTAGCTGAAAGTAGGCAGATTTGACTGTGCAACGACGCAAGGACTGGGGTGCTTTCTCGTTTTAACTAGTAGGGATGGAAAGTGGTTATGACGGTTACGACGAATAAGTTGAACTGCCGAGTGGATAAGAATAGTTTACTTTAATTGGGTTATACTTCCGTAATTAACCCAATAAAGAATAATAATATTCCACTTGATAAAGCGCCCTCAGAGAACTTAATCTCTTTCTAGGCGCTTTACATTTGCTGCAAAGTGATACGCAATAGAATAGTAAGTAAAATCATGCTTGAAAAACAAACAAAATGAATAACATGGTTAGGGGTTACATGCACAGGGTCAGCATGCAAATGTGGTTAGTGGCAGCATGAACAGTGTCAGCACGCATAAGCACATCGAGGACGAATCACAAGGACCCACTAAATGCTGTCCTAAATAGGTATGTTTTTAAGTTCCTTTTAAATGTGGTCAGGTCAGGGGATGTTCTGATGCAGGTCGGGAGGGAGTTCCAGGCTGTGGGAGCATACGAGCTAAATGCACGGTCTCCAAAGGATTTAAGGTTTGTACGAGGTATTTCTAGACTGTTGGATTCCGAAAAGCGAGTGGTACGATGCTTTGCCTGATGGGGTAGTATCTCTGAAAGATAGGCTGGAGCCATAGAATGAAGAGACCTAAAAGTGAGCGACAAAACCTTGAAGTCAATCCGTTGCTTGACTGGTAACCAGTGCAGGTCGGCGAGAAGTGGAGTAATGTGGCAACTGCGACGCTCACGACAGACAAGCCTAGCTGCAGAGTTTTGCACCAGCTGCAATCGCCTGATCGCACATGCTGGTAGGCCAGTAAGCAGTGAGTTGCAGAAGTCGAGACGAGATGTCACGAATGCATGGACCAACTTGGACGTGGTATCCTTATCTAAACAAGCCCTAATTTTAGCAATGTTATGAAGCTGAAAATAGGCTGATTTGACTGTGGAGCTGATGTGGTCGTCTAACGAGAGGTCGCTTTGGAATATGACACCTAGATTTCGAGCTGATGCAACTGGAGATATGCTGGCAGAGCCAATTTTGAAAGTCAGCCTTTCCAATTTCTGAATAACACTAGGTTTGCCCATAACTAGTAAGTTAGTTTTATCATCGTTTAGTTTTAGAAAATTTGCTGCCATCCATGATCGGATGTCATCAATGCATGCAGCAAGTGAGTTGAGAGAATTTGAGGTGCTCGAAGGCTGGGAGGGATCAAAGCAAATGTACAACTGAGTGTCATCCGCATAGAAGTGAAAGCCTAGATTGTGCTTGGCAATCACATCAGCGAGAGGGAGAGTATAAACGGTGAAAAGGACCGGACCTAGCACAGAGCCCTGAGGTACTCCATATTTTAGAGGTACTTCAGATGATCTTTGTCCATTCACGTCAACACTCTGGAGTCTCCCACTGAGATAGAACCTGAATAACTGCAGAGCAGTGCCAGTGATGCCCAGGCGAGATGAGAGGCGCTCTAGAAGTACTTTGTGATCGATGGTATCAAAAGCTGCCGAAAGATCGAGCAAAACAAGCAGAGACACTCTACCCATGTCTGCATTCCTAAGTAGGTCGTTGTATACCCGAAGCAATGCTGACTCTGTGGAGTGATTAGCTCTAAAGCCAGACTGGAACTTACTAGCAAGGTGTGAGGTTTCGATATACGAGTTCAGCTGGTCTGCCGCGACCCGTTCCAGTGTCTTTGATAGGAATGGTAGAAGGGAGACTGGGCGGTAGTTGCTTAAGTTCTCTTGGTCTAGTGTAGCTTTCTTGAGAAGTGGCCTGACTACAGCTTTTTTGAAAGGTGCTGGGACCTGACCTGAGGCTAATGACATATTAATGATTTTGGTTATGCATGGCAGCAGCAGATCAATGCAACGTAGGAGCAGGACAGTGGGAATAGGGTCCAGTGGACTTGTTGTCTTCTTTGATTGAGATACGAGCTTTAGGACTATGTCACTGGTGACCTGTTTAAATGCAGACATTGAGGCGCAGCCAGGAACCGAGGAACAGCATTCTAGTGGGAAGGTTGTCATCGCAGGGATGGATTCCCTGATTTTGTCTATCTTCTGCACAAAGAATCGAGAGAAGCGATCGGCTAGATCATCACAAGGATCATCAGGTAAGGAGCTAACCTGGGAACGGTTGAGGAGATGGTTTATTGTCGACATCAGCATTTGTGGATTGTGCATCTGTGATTCAACAATGTTTCTATAGAAGCTAGACGTAGCCTTTGCTAGGACCGATTGGTACGACCTACAGTAGTCTTCATATGCCTGTCGATGGACAGTTAGTCCGGATCTTTTGTATGCCTTTTCAAGCTTTCGTTTAGTAGACTTGGCTAGTTTAATGTCTGTGGTAAACCATAGGCCGTCTGGGCGGGGGCGCACAGTGCGCTTTGTCAAAGGTGCAAACTCGTCGAGCGTGTCAGCTAGTGTCGTGTTGTAGCAATCTATTCACTCCTTCATGGCCGTGTACACTGTGGTTCAGCTTAGTAGCTCGCCAAGCTCACCTTGGTAAGCAAACTCTCTGTACCAAAATAAGAACAATAATGATAATAATCCTTCAGTGTAGCCCTTCGGAGAACCGAATCTCTTTCTGGGAACTTTGCAGATGCTGTATAGAAAGCACTACCAAATCATTGGTGGTATCATCCGAAAGAAGCAGGCACTGTGTAAGTAGGCACATGCACAGGAAGGACGAATCACAAAGACTTACCCAATGATGTGATAAATAGGTGCGATTTAGGCTTTTTTTTAATATCTTCATGTCATGAGGCATTGTGACATGCGTAGGTAGTGAGTTACAGGCTTTCTGAGCATTCTAACTAGAGGCGTGGTCTTCGAAGATTTGAGGTGCCTACGAAAATTAGCTAACGACTCTAGCCAGAAAAGTGGGTTATACGATTCTTGACCTGGTGGCGAACTATTTATAATAGGCAAGCTGGATCTAGAGAATGAAGGGACCTAAAAGTGAGAGAATCTTAAAGTCGATATGCTGCATGATTGAGTGGCAGTGTTATTCAATGAGAAGTGGTTTGATGCGGCAACTGCGACGCTCACGACAGACAAGCCTTGCTGCAGAGTTTCGCTTCAAATGTAATGTAAGGCATCTCCATCTGTAACTCCACAAAGTGACAAAGGCCATGTGGGCGTTACGCAGGAGAGTTTTGCATAGCGCACTCACAGCCTGAGCGGCTTTCAGGACATATTCGGCAGCCAACAGACTTCATTTCACCTAACAAAAAGAAATGTGGGAAGCATAGCAGAGTCAGGAGAGTAGTTGAGGTAGTGAGTAACATGGAAGTAGCAGCTTGAGACAGCTGGAAAGGATACGCCATAGGCGGCAGCAAGAGAGTAGTTTTCGTTGCTAAGGAATTGTGGAAGCGAGTTCCACAGTCTAGGACCTACACAGCTAAAGAAGCTGTCGCCGACGGTCTTTAAGCTAAGGAACGGAACAGCTAATTTATTGTCCATACAGAAACTGAGCGCACGAGGAGGCTGAAACTGGTGCAACAGTTCAGCTAGGTATGGAGGAGCCAAGCCGTGGCTGGCCTTGCGGGTCAACGTACGAACTTTGCTCTGTATCCGTTGATCAACCATCATAGCTTTTCTTTAGCAAAGGAGACGCGTCGTCAAACCTTTCAGAATTGAAAACTAGCCCTGCAGCCATATTCATTGCCATTTGCAGTGGCCTATTTTCTTTTTTTGGTAGCCCAGCCAAAGGGAGTTACAATAATCAACCCGAGACAAAGCTATGTAGCTAGCAAACTGTTTTTGCAAGCTATCGTGGAAGGTAGCTTCTTATATTAGATAGGGGCCGACGTGATGGCTAGCTGTAGAAGTAGTCTTCTGAATGAATCTTTTAAAATTTAGGCAGCTTTCGAAAAGGACATTTAGTTTTGAACACGTGGTGATGGTCGCACAAAACCATCACCTATCAGAAGAGCACAACCTTCTAATTCAGCCATACGTGCAGAGTGTCATATGAGCAGCAGTTCAGTTCAGTTATAATTTAGTTTCAAAACATTTGCCGACATCCATGATTGAATGTCGGCAAGGCAAGCAGTCAGTTTATCAGTTTCTGAGGAAGACTTCAACGGTTTGAATGACGAATGACAAATACAGCTGAGTAAAAATGATACGTCTGCATAAAAGTGATATCCTATTCCGTGGACTGTAATCACTTTCCTAGAGGTTGAGTTAAATGGAAAACAGCTAGAGACCGAGGACGGATCCTTGAGGGACTCCACAGGTCACCGGTCTCGTGGGTGAGACTTAACAACCACACGACACGGATTGAACACAATCAGAAAAGTACTATTTAAATCACGCCAGTGCCTCGTCTGCCATAACGATTGATGCTCTCAATCGTTCAAGTAGGACATCGTGATCAATGGTGTCGAAAGCAGCTGATAGATCTAGCAGAGCTAGAGCGGTGACATTCTCGTCATTGTTGCCACATAGAATGTCATTGTTAACACGGCGGAGAGCAGTTTCAGTGGAGTTCTGTATCTTGAATCCCGATTGAAATGTATCTGGCATTTCATTCTTGTCAATATGTATTGCTAGCTGTTAATCGACAATTTATTCAAGTGTCTTTGACAAAAAAGGAAGAAGGGAAACTAAGCGACAGTTTGAAAGGACCTGTGAGTCTAATCCAGGCTCTTGGACAAAAAAGGAAGAAGGGAAACTGGGTGGTAGTTTGCAAGGACCTGAGTATCTAATCCAGATTTTTTTAAGAATCGGTCAAATGATTGCCAATTTGAAGGACTTCGGTAAGACCTTAAAATCTCGGTAATGGCACCACTAATTTCGTCTGCCAGTGAAGAATACAGAGATGATGGCAAAGGGTCTTCCAGAGTCTCTTCCGGAGCTCTTTTTACTAGACCTTATTAATTGTGCGCCACATCGCACGCAAAACCATCGGAAAATCTTTTACGGAAGACCACAGGTTGCGATTCCACAATTTCTTTACTTGGAAGGGGCTTTATGGAGGTACGATTGTGCACATTTCTCTCGGTAAAGAAGGTTGAAAATTTTTCGGCTGACCCCTTCATATCTGGGGAGTCAGACCTCTAAGCATTAGCCAGAAATTTGTTTACCGTTTTATAAAGCTGTTATGGGTCAAACTGACAGGACTGCAGTTTTCGAGTGAAAAAAAGCCGTGGCCTTTTTAAGCTTCCGGGTGAAAACTCGAAGGATGTCTTTAAAATTGACTAGATTTGTATCAGACCCCGATTTCTTATAACGGCGTTCAAACCTGCCTGAACACTGCACATATTTTGAAGTAGTTTTTTATAAATTGAAAGGACTCTCCACGACTCTTTACACGTATAGACTGAACGGGAGCATATTTGTCAAGAGCACTCCTAAGTGTCATGTTCAATGCATCAGTAAGGGTATCGAAGCTGTCGGTCGAGTTCAGGTGCAGATCAAGAAGACCTGCATCACTTACAGATTTGTATATCGGGTAAGTCGATGCACACATTCAGGTAAAGCTAGAGTTTGTGACGGTGCACGCTGGGAGTGCTGAACTGAACGCTTGAAACGAGTAGAAAAGTGCTACATGTCGGACATGCTGGCTTACGCTAAAGGTTCGATTAATGTCACGATGGCTATTTTGTGCTTGTTCGAATGCTTTTTGGGAGCACGTTAATGTCGCAACCTTCTTTGTGACTGCTACTATACTGTCTATGCTATACACACACACACACACACACACACACACACACACACACAAACACACACACACACACACACATATATATATATATATATATATATATATTATGTTGTCTCTGCAATAATTTACTGATCTTATAGTGATCGGGCTGCTTTTATCATTACGGGCTTTACTCCCTCTAGTTTCTGAGCTACGGATCGTGTGAATGTTGCCAGCCCTCCAGGCTTACCCGCTGTAGATCCATGTAGCGGCAATGTGCAATGCTCTGATGTACGTAGCTATGTGCTCTCTAAAGATGTTTTATTCCGCGATTCCGCCTACTTACTCGCCCTGACCAACGTCCGGCCGAGGGCATGGCCTCGTACCCGGGGCCTATATGAAGTACTAGAGTAGAGATTGAGTTCTCTTGTGGCGCTAAGCGAATGAATAATATTTATTCACTTATATTCTACGATGATGTATCGGAATTATGCCAGTTTTCGGAGCAGCTAGCATATTTTGTTCACCTCAAATCCAGTCAAGACTAATTTATCACACGGGTATAGGCTATCAGCAGCCATTTCCTTGCCGCCGAGTAACATTAAGAACTTTGTCGGAGTTACCGTTTTTGAAACAGTATGATTCCCTCGGGTGTACACGATTAGCTGTACCAAATATTGACCGACGGCATCCGAAACGTTGGTCCTGGATGTGGGGGAATCGTGTCTTTCGTCTGCTATCGTTCGTGCGATGGATTAGTTTACTTATAAACTTGGCGGCTTGTCTAGAGTGGATGGACTGTCTCACATAAATAAATTGCTGGATGTGAATCTGTGACTGACAGGTTCTGTGCGACATCTTTTGGCTGAGTAAGCAGTTCGTCGTTGCACTAGCAAGAATCCATTAGTAGTATCACTTGCCTGAGGTGGCTCGAGCAGTTTCACCTGTCAAGACGACTGGTTTCGAATGATATACGTTTCTATAAATTGTGTAGTCTCAGGGTGACACCCCGGTTTAGCCGCCGGTTAAGGTGCTCGATTTGACCACCCAGGTCCTAGTCTGTCTCAGGGCTCTGGGTATATTCGATGCACCCAGAAAGAGATTAAGTTCCGTTATCTACGAATTGATATAATTAGTTTCTACGAATCGTCAGTCGACCCTCTGCTTCCGCCTCGTGGCTATAAGGACGTATTTTGAAGCCAGCCAATTCCTAAGCAAATAGCGAATCGGCACAGCTTCCGCTTCCGCTCGATGACCTAGTAAGCCTCTTGCTATGCGCTATTTATGTGACTAGATGCTACATCTATGTTATATATTAATTATATATATATATATATATATATATATATGTGTATATATATATATATATATATATATATATATAATTGACCTATAAAGCTTCTTATAGGAAGCCTCTTACTATTGCTAGTATCAACAACCGTTTGTAACTCCCTAGAGAGATAATGGCTTCGCAATTGCTTCAGTGCACATTTTTTTCAAGACTACCTTTTTCGAGAAAACCAAGCATTATTCTATGTTTCCACAACATTGCTTAAGCTGGATTTAATTGCAATAGGTTAGCTGCTATTGTTCGACCCACTAGCTCTGCAGCGGACTACTTTCTGCTTGTGCACCGGCCTGTTTTGGACGCTATCCACTCTCCTCGCTTCTTGTCGCTCTTAACTTCTCTCCGTGAACTCCGGAGCTGCTTCCACGAAGGCTATTACATTCGGATTGCGCTCGCCCGCTTGCGTTTGCCTTCGTGCAATATAATACAAGGCAATACAAGACAACCGTTGCCATCAACACTACAACTCTCTTTGCTCTTCGTTACGCCGTCATCGCCCGCTTACAGAGCGACAACGCTCGTAAGCAGGAGCAAGCAGGAGCAAAAGCACTCGCCGAAACTTCCTGCCGATTTAGCTTGAGCACTTTAGTAGAAATCAAAGACCGAGGTTTGAAGGCCAGCGCTGAATGCCGAACGAAAAGTTGTCTCGATAGCTCAACCGGTAGAGCACTAGCTCTCTAACACAGGCTGCAAGATCGTTCCCTCTAAATGCGGAATTCTTTACTAGGCGTTCAGTCACACTACAGACGGCCTCAGGCCGTTCTATATTTTGAAATTACTCAACAAAGGAAGTCAATCATGCACAACACTTATGCTGTCAGCTGCCGTTATTCCGTCTTTGACCATCTTGCATTACTGTGTCTTACCAGCCAGAGAGAGCTGATGGCATCACTCTCACTCTCACTTATTGACTTCTTCGCTTTCTCACCGTAATGTAATGTAATGTATCTCCGTCGGTAACTCCACAAAGTCATAAAGACCAGGTGGGTGTTACGCAGGAGAGTTTTGTATAGCGAACTCACAGCCTAAGCAGCTTTCGGTACGCATTCGGTAGCCAACAGACTTCGTCTCACGCAACAAAGAGAAAGTGGGAAGCATAGCAGAGTCAGGAGAGCTGTTGAGGTAGTGAGTAGCATAGAAGTGGCAGTTCAGGACCGCTGAAAAAAGATGTGCCATAGTCCGCAGTCGGAGAGTAGATGTCGTTGCGTAAGAATTGTGGAAGCGAGTTCCAGTCAAGGACCTGCAGAGCTAAAGCTTCTGTCGCCAACTGTCTTTAAGCGGAGGAATGGGAAAGCTAATTTATTATCCACACGGGACCTGAGGGCGCGAACAGGCTGAAACTGATGCAGCAGTTCAGCTAGGTACGAAGGAGCCAAGCCGTGGCGGGCCTTGTGGGTCAGAGTAAGAACTTTGCTCTGTATCCTTTGCTCCACCGGCAACCATCCTACCGTCTGTATGCTTCGCTCTCTTTCCTCTTTAGTGCCCTCATTGCCTGTTCCCGTCTAGCATAACTTTCTCGCGCTCTCCTGTCTTTCTCATTCGCCGGTTTCAAAGTGGCCTTTCGCTATACGATGGCATCAGCTTGGAAGTCAAGTCGGCTCCTTTTAGCTACGTAGCGTGGCGAAATTCGAGCCTGCTAGCGAGAAACACCACATCGATATGACATCCCGTCTCGAATTATGTGACTCATCGTTTGCAGTGCTACTGGTTTTCTTCAGCCTCCAGGCTTTTCTGCCGGGAGCAACTTCGCATTTTCCACACTATACCGCTTCTCGCCGACCTGTGTCGACTCACGTTCAAGCAGCATATTGACTTCATGATTTTGTCACTCACCGTTTGGTCCGTTGGGCCGTCTCTTTCTCCAGCGTAACTATCAGAACTAACCTAGCGTAACTAGGCTAGGCATCTAAAATCAGCCACTATTCTGACTTAAGTCGTTCAGGTGAGCCTTGAACGAACATCAAATCCTTTGGAGACTATGCCTTTAATTTGCATGCTCCTAAAGCCTGGAGTTCACTTCCGCCTAATTCCACCAGACCACTTCGTGGAATCAGCTGACTTGACGACATTTAAAAAAGAAGCTACAAATGCACATGTTTATCACAGCATTTAGTGGGTCCTTGCAGTTCGTCGTTAGTATTCTTATGCGTGCTGGCGCTGTGCTCGCTGCCACTAACCCTATTTACATGTCACTCTACATTCACTCTGGGGCAGCTCTCCCAAAACTCCTGGATGTCTTTAGTTCTGTTTCTCACGCACCTGTTTCAGCACCCTAAGTTGCTTTGCATTCCTTACGCGTAGCCCGTATGCGTTCCCTATGTATTCGCCAATCGTCGCTTTCAGTCACCTATTTTTGTCTGTGGTCTCTCTTTTTCCACCTCTTTCTCTGAATCTCTTTCCCTCACTATAGCCAATTGTTATCGGAGTGACAAAGGCTAAGCAGGCCATTGATTCATGACAATCAGCCGGCCTAGCATTGCAGTGCACCCACTACCAACTGGTTCCATGCAGTCAGTTAGAAATATTGGGCAAGGAGGTATAACACTGTCCTTTTCTCCCTTTTACTAATGCTGAATACCCTCTCTTGCTCTCATGCACTTAAACCTTTCTCCCAATTCCACAACTCCACGTGCTTCTTTGACTTGCTCACATACTTTCAGGCTTGTTCCTATTAATTTGAACTGCATTGAATTGCGTCTGTAGTACACACACTCTCTCTCACTCTCTTTCTCTCATTATCCCTTTTGTTCTCTTTATTTACACCGCCCTCTGTCTTAAGCATCTCCTTCATTCGCAGCCACTCGGGTGCATCAGGCACTCTTCGCCCCGTTTCTCTCCTAATTTCCTAGTAACTCACTCTCTCTGTGTCTCGTACTGGGTCTTAAGCACCTGAGCTTTCTCTCTCTCTCTATCTCTCTCTCTCTCTCTCTCTCTCTCTCTCTCTCTCTCTCTCTCTCTCTCTCTCTCTCTCTCTCTCTCTCTCTCTCTCTCTCTCTCTCTCTCTTATTCGGCGCTCGCGTGGTTATCGCAATGTTTGTGCTAGAAAAAAGCTCAAATTCAAGGTACGTAATCTTCTGGCATAGTGGTGCATTAAAATGAGGCAGATTATAACAAGTCTCAGTGGTTGCATGGGCTTCGTATTCCTTTCCTACTGAACCCAAAAGAACGTAATTTTAGCGACAGCTCGAGGTGCTCGAGCTAGCAGACCTCAATGGTGGGCTCAGTCCAATCTGTGACGGACGATCGATAATTCAGCTGCAACCGTAAGAACGAAGCGAAGCTTCCGTGGCTGCATATAACAGCGTCTTTAATAAGGCATCCCTTAACATTTATCTTTTCAAACAGAGGTGCAGGTAGTTTTATACTTAATCCGGCTTGTTAAATTAAACCTGGGTGCATACCGCGCGGCGAAGTACAGCTATACTTGTCTAGTGCTGACTAAATGTGAAGCGGAAGTGAGAGAAAGTTGAGAATAGCAGCTAGAAGCAAGGAAACTATTAAAGCACGTCGCGTCAGTGTGCGAAAGTGGATCACCTCCGTTTGTCCGGCCTGACTCAGTGAACGGCAAGACGAGGGCTTCAACGGAAACTGCCGTTCGACCAGCGCTTGAAGTCTCTACTGAATTCAGTCAGCGATCCAAGCACACGCTTACCTAGTGGCAATTATTTTTGTGTACGATAGGCTCGAGATAATGGTCACTTAGCAGCACCTTAAATTATACGTTGAAAATGATGAGCTGTGAGAAGTATTTTAGCGGAGATTCAAGCAACACCATTCCACTGAAACCTCGCTCCACCCTGTGCATTAACTACTTTCTAACCAGCGATTATGACTACATTATTACTGCCCTCGCCCTGTTTTATGTATCAGCTGCGTTCGCCTCTTGCGTCGGCGTCGAGAAGTTTGACGCTGCCGATCGTGTTCAATGCGAGCTGCTGTGTGGTGCTCATGTCTTATTTAGCAGACCAGTCACCCATGGAGTTTCACGGGAGCTTTTTCTCGATCCATTGCTGTTCTCCATTTTTAACGAGCCACTGGGATACGCGATTTAGACCCGTAGGATAGGGTATTGTGTCTATGCTGGCAATACCCGTATTGAAACGGAATGACGTATTTGTCCTTTAAATCCTCGGTACCCGCTGCAGCGACTTATAAACTGGATTTTTGCCTTGCAGTTATTTGATTGAATGAGTCGGATACTTTTCGTAAACTCAAAGGCTGTAGAAATCAAAGTCCAACTCAAAGAACACCCCCAACTTCCTGCAGGACTAGGAGACTTCGGTCGTCTAATTGGTGATGCTGTAATGCGACCGTCGCCGTATGATCTGAATTGAGGAATCCTGTTTGATAGATGCTCAAAAGCATAAAGCGTCATTAAAAAATTGCTTCCACAGCCATTATGTTTGATACTTGTCTGAGATAAGACATTATCTATCAAGTGGCTTGCTACAAATTTAGTGAGTTCCTTGGTTGAATCTAGGCAGAAATACTGTAATTCTTTTTTGGCTGGGAAACCGATAAAAACCGTTTAGCTACTGTAGCTCTTGGTGAATGTGGCTGCAAGGCTAATCAACCAATTCAGGAGCTTTAGCCACGCGTCTCCTGTGCTAAAAGGAGCTGCAGTGGTTTCCGGTCGAACGACGGATACAGCAGCAATTTCTTACTCTGATCGACAAGACCAACAGTGGCTTGGTGTCTTCTTACCTAGTTTAACTAACGCACGAGCACTAGCCTCCTTGTGCCCTCACATTGCCCTCAGATGCACTCAGATAAGAGCACTAGATTTGCTATTCTATTGCCTCCTCGCGTCCTCAGGTCCTCTACCGGCACTGCATTAGTTTTGCTATGCTTGAAGGTCGTTGGTGATGCTTTTGCTCTGAAGGTTCTAGACTGTAAAACTAGCTACTACAATTCTCACGATTTGACACTCATTCCGTGCTGCCGATTGCGGCTTAGTCTTTCTCGCCGATATGAGCTGCTACTTTCATTTGACTCACTTCCTTGACTGCTCTGCTGACTAAGCTACGCTTCTCATTGTATTTTAATTCAAGTCCTGCAAGTAGACAATCTTTTACTGCCAGCTTCAAGCAGTGCGATAGCCGAGAAATTAACATCTCTGCCATGAGATGTACTCTATAGCAAAGACTGGGAGAATTATTATCAGTCAGTGTCACGATTCTACCTGCTTGACCACTGTCCAGGGCTTCGGTGGTTGGCGATACCGAGTAAGAGAGAGATTGAGAGAGAATGATAAAGAGAGAGAGAGAGAGACGAGAAAGACAGAGAGAGACAGAGAGACAGAGAGACATAGAGACAGAGCGGAAAGAGAGACAGAGAGACAGAGCGGAAAGAGAGAGACTAGACGAGACAAGAGAAAAGAAGCTCTTAGTCGTAGTAGGCCGACCTTAAAGTGTTGGCTCTCTGTTGCTGCCGCATCTGCATTGAGGCTCGATGCATAGCGGTGCTCAATGTTCGATCCTGCCACGGTCGCCTTGAGCTCAGAAAAGCAGTCACATTGTATTCACACTTATTCGGCTCTGCTGTGCGAGATTGGCCAGGCTTCTATACTAGGACGCAGACAAGCAAGATGTTGTCTCGTTTTCCGTCGGGTCGGCGCGGAGCGTTTCAATTGCTTAGCTGCACCAAACCGCCACCAGCAGACCATTGTTTGTTATCTTAGCCCATTCACTGAAATACTAGAACGCCCGCCCTCTTCAGGCTCGACGCTGACAAATTGATTGAACACTGGTGGCAGCACTGGACTTGCACTCAAAGACCTGACGCCCCGCTTGGGCGTCGG
Source organism: Cristatella mucedo (assembly GCA_009760855.2). NCBI lineage: Eukaryota > Metazoa > Bryozoa > Phylactolaemata > Cristatellidae > Cristatella > Cristatella mucedo. The sequence goes on from WPIO01000057.1 coordinate 433,597, forward strand.
CTGGTAGTTAACTAACTGCATTGCTGGCTAGCAGCATGTTTTGCTGATCGGTTCCATTCTGTCAGCACTCGGCTCTCCGCCCCCACGCCACTTATTTTTTGCCCTAAATCTCCATATCATAGCTGGTCTCGCAAAAGCATCGCATTCACTGATAATCAGTGGCTGACCCGGAATTTTTATATAGCTGCTAAACCTGCAAAATCTATATGTGGGAGCGAGATCTCCCAAGAGTTTCATGTGGGCGGGGCTAGAGAGGCCATTATTACAAAAATTGCAGTGAAAAATCATAGTGTGTTTCTTCATCCCGAACCCGGTGGTTGTTCATCGGGTAAAACTAGGACGTGATTTCGTATCGGGGAGAGATGGAGCGTATACATAGGGGCGGTCCAGGTCACTACAATGCTGTAGTGGGTAGGGGCCAAGTACTCTCTCGCCCCTGGCTCGGTCGCTAGTTATAGTGGCGTTGTTCCTATCAGAGAATTGATGAGAATAAAGATTTGGCACCCGCTAAGCCTTTGAAGATAGGGGCTAATATTATTATAAATCAATTGTACAGCGTCTTACGAGAGCTTAACCTCTATTCAGGCGCTTCACATAAGCGCCAGGGTTCGAGCCAACCATCTCTCTCTTCAAATACATTAACTTAAACCTTTGTCGAGGCGAGAACCTTTACTTTGACCTTTTCCGAGGCGATAACCTTATCACACGTTAAACCTGCACTGCCCAAGGATCCTTTTTAGGTCTACTGCTGTAACCAATGTACAGTCTGCCTCTTGTTGATGTAATCGACAAGTTCTATCAATGCCCGTACTTAAATAAAGATAACGAATTTGTACTTTTGCATGATCCTTCCCTGCCTTCTACCTGTCAAGCTCTCTCAGTTCCTTGCAGTGACTACAGTTGACATCTACGCTTTGACTGCGGACGATTTTTTGGTAACGGAATGACGAAAATTCAGCCTACGCTAGCTGCATACACAGCAGGATATCTATTCCTAGTCTTTTAGCTGGCCTTTAGGTCTCTCAGTTCTCGCTTCCTTCCCGCCTTTCAGCTGAATCTGCTGTCGCATCAGGCTACTCATCTCATAACCCTCCCGTCTGACTTTGCTAATTAATTGTGCCCCTATGTAACTTCTAATCTTTTGCAGAGCCTGTCTTCAACCGCTTCGGCAATCAAAGCTTGGAACTTCCTGTCGATTGCCCTCCCTTCCTCTCCCGATTTGACATGACTTCCACAAAATCTGAAAACGCCCTAACGTTTAATTCAACCGAATTGATTGCCTTTTTTTGCTTCTGCATTAGGAACTAGTGAGCTTGAATTTTTTCCTGAGTGCTTTCAGGGATCGTTTGAATACGGAGCTTATCGGAGGTCCTGGCGTCGGGCCCTAAGTACTCCATTATATGCTCTCTTTTATGCTGGCCTCAGTATCGTACTGGGGTGTTTTGCATGTTTGCCTGGGCAGGATACGGTGCTTTTCATTGACTCTTGATTATTTCTTGTCCCCTCGGGAGGGTTAAAGTGGCTGAATAAACATTCACTTCTTATTCTGTTGCTATAACTATCTCTTTAGTTGTATAAAGATATATTCACATAGAATCAAATTGAATAAGCTACCAAAAGTATAAATGGCTGAAATGCAAACTTGTGATTAGGAGTTCCCATGGGAAAGTCGAAGCTCTTAGCACGCCATAACCCGAAACGCTTTTAATCCGTAGCCACGCCCCTCTAGGCCAGAGCTGAGCTAGCTCAACCAATTGGGAACAGCTTGAACTTGGATCACGTGCTCTGGAGCTTCCTAGATAAAGGTGTGATCCAGGTTAACCGCAACAGACTGCTGGCAGCTATTCAGGTAAGTTGTGTCTCGGGTTTTAATGCTTAAAGAGCACCTGCCAGGTTCTTGGCTGCAACGTTTGACTTGGGCTGGCTCAGTAGCTGTATTCATGGTTACTAAACCACCTTACGAGCTTGCGATAATGTGTGTGTGAGTGTGTGTGTGTGTGTGTGTGTGTGTGTGTGTGTGTGTGTGTGTGTGTGTGTGTCTGAGTGTCTGTGTGTCTGTGTGTCTGTGTGCCTGTGTGCCTGTGTGTGTGTGTGTGCTTGTGTGTGTGTGTGTGTGTGTGTGTGTGTGTGTGTGTGTGTGTGTCAGTGTGTGTGTGTGTGTGTGTGTGTGTGTGTGTGTGTGTGTGTGTGTGTGTGTGTGTGTGTGTGTGTGTGTGTGTGTGTGTGTGTGTGTGTGTGTGTGTGTGTGTGTGTGTGTGTGTGTGTGTGTGTGTGTGTGTGTGTGAAGTTACAGGCCGAGATACGTTGCATTCCATTACATTCATAGCTGAAAGGCTAAGTGGATGTTGATGCACTAAGTACGTCTAAATTTGCGTCGGTATTGAAGCATCCAATAGGGTATCTGATCACGCTAGTAGACTTCGCTTTTTCGAGAATTTGACTCTTCGGTGACTAAATCGGCCTGATCCACTTCTTGCAGTCTGGCTCTGAAGATCGTTGCAAACGCTGTGTAATTTTCCTATGGTCCCGACCCCAGCTAGTCGGTCCATCTGAAACCTCATACCAGTAGCAGGATGAAAGGTTAGGGGACGGTTTTACAAGTAAAAGAGCAATGACGGTGCACGCAACGAAGAGGAACGATGTCGCCCCCCCCCCCGCCCGATGGCGAGTGGTGGCGATAAAAATAATTATAATAACAATGCACATGATAAAGCTCCCTCAGAGAACTCAATCTCTTTCGAGGCGCTTTACATTTGCTGCCGCGATAGCGACAGCTGCTAAATTGTATTATATGTGGACAATGCAAGCGAGCGAGCCTATTACATGCTGACGTCGAAGCCATCGTATTGGCTGCTCCAGAGCGACTGGAGAGAAAAAGAGGAAGAGCGAGAAAAAAGAAAAAAGTGTGCGAGAGGATAAATAAAGGCAGAGATTAGGTTCTTTTGGTGAGCCGTCGTGGCACACTAGGTAAGGCGGTTGCTTTCACGACCTCCGTACAGAGGTCGTGGGTTCGATTCCTGCCGGTGAGCGATCCTTTATCTCACTGCAAGAGGTGGTGATAGGCGTAAAGGCTCTACTGTCGCTATACAAAAAGAGGCAGCTTAATCAGCTAGGATCAATTTATTATCTATTATGTTCCCGCTGGGCTAGCGATGTCATACGATCAAGCTGACCCATCGCAGTATAGGGCTCAGTAAGCCGATACTACCCGACGGCAGCGCCTCATTAGGTGGCAGGTATGCAAGGAGCCCGTCGGCCGAGTAGAGTGGCAGGAGGCTGGAGGACCCACACAGTGGTATAGCCACGCCCTCACTAGCTCCGGCCAATCAATCCGTGTCCAATCATTAGCAGCCAGCCACTCGGCCACCTGGCATTTTGGAGAGAAATGTGAGAGTAAATCTAGCTTAGCAGCTATGAAGAGATAAATATGCCACTTGGAGCAATAACAGCATTTACTAGGCTCCCAACGCCTGTGGTGCTCCCGAAGCCCGGAACTCACTACCGACGAACGTCACAACGTCCCCTGACATGATGTCATTTAAAAAGAAGCTTTTTTGCCCTCCACTAGTGAATGCCATATAGTACATCCAGCCCAAGGAACCGACGCCTGTGAATATGAGCGCAGTAAGGGATACACTATGGTCTTTCTCTACTCTTGTGTTTCAGGGATACTTTGAAATCCGTTTCGTCAAGCTACCTCAGGCTAAAACAAGATGGCCGAAGAGCTTAAAAGAGCCATCGAGTTGAAGTAAGTGGCCAGATGCATCCTTTATTCTTCACAGTGTGTATCTGCAACTGGATACTCAAAAGAGTACTGCTAGACACTATCATCGCTCCAAAGCACTCATTTGAGTTTCTAGGGGGAAAATTCATCGTCTGCCACCGGACTATGCCTGGGTGCAGTCTATCCTGGATCAGAATGAGATGGAAAGCACTTGTTACGTGCATCTTAACTTTAGGTTATACCAGCCAGATTCATCAGCTGATGCTGATGCTGTCATATTCTCTGCTGTTAAAGACGTTGGCTATCAATAATTACCTTTGTGTAGTGTTATTTATTGAAAAACATATTGAAATAGCCGGAATATATAACATATTGCCTGACTGTTGTAGCTTATTGACCAGCCCTGCAGTCGTTGTGAATACCTACTCGGCTGCCCCTTCTCACAGTAAATTCGTGTTTTCTTTAGTCCAAAATTAATACAATATGAAAGGGACATCACAATCTTGAAGGAGGGGCTATATATCGTTTCGGACGTGATTGTAACCAAAAGCTCCCGGCAGAATTGAAATGTCATAATGAAGCCTTCGGTGCATATTTTAACCTCGAATCGTGAGCCACAATGTACCAATTTTATCGGTTGAGCTATTTAATTCGTCTACCAGCTTGCACATCCAGAATGCACTTACCCAGATCCAAATGCATGAACCTCAAGATGCTTCTTCCGAGCCCGGCACAGCCCTCTGGGCACCGCTACCGTCAGACATGTAGCAAAGGCCGAGCAGCAAGTGTCTTATTTCAGACATCGAACATGTTGTTCACAAAGAAGCCAAGCTGGACTGGATTACTAACTATGCACGTCGCCGGCAGATAGAGGATACCTATCCTCTCTCTCTCTCTCTCTCTCTTGTTCACGTACCAGCCATCTTTTTATTGGCATGCACGTGGCTCGTTTTCGCACCGTGCCTGCAGATTTAACTGCCACATGCCATTGTCTATTCCGATACGTTCGACAGTTGGAAGCAGGTTAGGTGAATAAATAGATAGATAACTCGACTGACAGGGCTCACCTTAAAGTTCTTAAGCTGACCCACAAGGCCCGCCACGGCTTCGCTCCTTCGTACCTAGCTGAACTGCTGCATCAGTTTCAGCCTGTTCGCGCCATCAGGTCCTGTGTGGACAATAAATTAGCTGTCCCATTCCTCCGCTTAAAGACAGTTGGCGACAGAAGCTTTAGCTCTGCAGGTCCTAGACTGTGGAACTCGCTTCCACAATTCTTACGCAACGACATCTACTCTCCAACTGCCGACTATGGCACATCTTTTTCAGCGGTCCTGAACTGCTACTTCTATGCTACTCACTACCTCAACAGCTCTCCTGACTCTGCTATGCTTCCCACTTTCTCTTTGTTTCGTGAGACGAAGTCTGTTAGCTACCGAATGCGTACCGAAAGCCGCTTAGGCTGATAGTGTGCTACACAAAACTCTCCTGCATAACACCCACATGATCTTAATGACTTTGTGGAGTTACAGGCGGAGATACATGACATTACATTACTTACCACGGGCCATTGTCAAGCTCTGAACCCCCGACAGCAGGCAGCAGCTAGGTTTAATCGATTGGCAGGGCTCGAGTGCTATTTTTCACTCGTCAGCCAGTCATCAGCCGCAAGCCGCAAGTCATAGTCCAGCCCTAAACCTCTCCACATCAGGCTGCAGCTTAGGTGAATGGATGCCTCCAAGACCCATCGTTCTAGGCCACATTTTCTTGTACACAGCACTGGACACTTGGTTTTTTACTCAAAGGAATTGCGGCCCGATGAGCCGTTGCTTTAAACTATTGACGCAGTACTGCTGTTCCATGGTTTAATACATCTCCTGTTTGAGGAAGCAGGATGGAGCCACCATGTAGACATAGTTGGCTATCCTTCCATTCGACTTGCAGTGAAGGCACCCGTGCCACATTTCCGGTCGAGATTCTTCGTCCACGCATACAAAATCTCAAGATAAAGGGACTATGCCACCAGCGACTTTAGCCCTAGGGCTTCTTTCAGCCATATCACAAAATACTGAAGATGTCACATTAGAGCCGGCTTCACATCGCTTTAGTAAGTGCCGTGTGTCAATGGCGGCTGCACATACCAGCAGAGTCTACTTGTGGAATAGTCTTGTGAGCTAAGTGGCGAAGGCTGCACATGCAGTGGTTACGATAATAATAATAACAATAATGCACTTGGTAAAGTGCCCTCAGGCAACTCGATCTCTTTCTAGGCGCTTTACGTTTTCGGCAAAGGGAAACGCGTTTGAATGGTGAGTAATATCATGCTTGATAAACAACATGAACATGGTTAGGGGTGGCATGCACATGGGCAGCATGCAAGTTGGGTTAGTGGCAGCATGAACAGTGTCAGCACTCACATTCAATGGACGAATCACATGGATCCACTAAATTACGTCCCATAAAGTGTTTTTAAGTTCTTTTTAAATGTGTTCAAGACAGTTGATGTTGTAATTCAAGTCACGAGTGACTTCCAGTCTTCGGGAGCATACGAATTGAACGCACGGTCTCCAAAAGATTTGAGGTTTGTACGAGGTATTGGTAAGCCGTTGGATTCCGAAAGGCTAGTGGTACGAAGCTTGGCCTGGTGGGGCAGTTAATCTCAGAGATAGGCTGGAGCCGAAGAATGAAGTGACCTAAAATTGAGCACCAAAACCTTGAAGTCAATCCGTAGCGTGACTGGCAGCCAGATCAGGTCGGCGAGAAGTGGTGTGACGTGGCAACTGCGACGCTCACAACAGACAAGCCTAGCTGCAGATTTTTGCTCCAGCTTTAAGCGCCTGATGGCACATGCCGGTAGGCCAGCCATTAGTGCCGGTAGGCCAGCAAAATCTAGGTGTCATGTTCCAAAGTGACTTAATGTAATGTAATGTAATGTATCTCCATCAGTAACTCCACAAAGTCATAAAGACCATGTGGGTGTTACGCAGGAGAGTTTTGTATAGCACACTCACAGCCTAAGCGGCTTTCGGCACGCATTCGGTAGCTAACAGACTTCGTCTCACGCAAGAAAGAGAAAGTGGGAAGCATAGCAAAGTTAGGAGAGCAGTTGAGGTAGTGAGTAGCATAGAAGTAGCAGTTCAGGACCGCTGAAAAAGATGTGCCATAGTCGGCGGTTGGAGAGTAGATGTCGTTGCGTAAGAATTGTGGAAGCGAGTTCCACAGTCTAGGACCTGCAGAACTAAAGCTTCTGTCGCCAACTGTCTTTAAGCGGAGGAATGGGACAGCTAATTTATTGTCCACACAGGACCTGAGGGCGCGAACAGGCTGAAACTGATGCAGCAGTTCAGCTAGGTACGAAGGAGCCAAGCCGTGGCGGGCCTTATGGGTCAGCCTAAGAACTTTGCTCTGTATCCTCTGCTCAACCGGCAACCATCCTAGCTCTTTCAGCAAAGGTGACACGTGCTCAAACCGCTGGGACTTGAAGACCAGCCTTGCAGCCATATTCATAGTCTGCTGTAGTGGCATAATAGCTTTCTTTGGTAGCCCAGCCAAAAGGGAATTACAATAATCAAGCCGAGACAGAACTAAAGAGCTAGTTAAATTTTTTACAAGCCACTGTGGGAGACAGCTTCTAATCTTGGATAGGGATCGGATGTGATGGCTAGCTGTAGAGGCAGTCTTCTGAATGAAGCTTTTGCAATTGAGGCAGCTGTCGAACACGACACCTAGATTTCGAGCACGTGGTGAAGGTCGCACAATAGCATCACCTATTAGAACAGCAAAGCCTTGTAATCCAGACACACGCTTAGGGTGTCCTATGAGAAGCAGTTTGGTTTTATCGTCATTTAATTTCAGGAAGTTTTCCGACATCCAGGATCGAATATCGGCAAGGCAAGCATTCAGTTTCTCAGTTGCTGCAGCAGATTCCGACTTATCCTATCGTTAAACGACCACATTAGCTCCACAATCAAGTCTGCATACTTTCAGATACAAAACATTGCTAAAATTCAGGTTTGCTTCGATAAAGAGACCACGTCTAAGTTGGTCGATGCATTTGTGACATCCCGACTTTAGTTTTGTAACTTGCTGCTTGCTGACCTACCGGCATATGCAATCAGGCGATTACAGCTTGTGCAAAACTCTGCAGCTAACTTTGTCAGTCGTGGACGTCGTAGCTGTCACATCACACCACTTCTCGCCGACCCGCACTGGCTACCAGTCAATCAACGGATCGACTTCAAGGTGTTGTCATTCACTTCTAGTAATAATAACAATAATAATAGTAATAATTCACTTGATAAAGCGCCCTCAGAGAACTCAATCTCTTTCTAGGCGCTTTACATTGGCCTCGAAGGGAAATGAAATTAAATGGTCAGTAATATCAGGCTTGATAAACAAACAACATGAATAACATGGCTATGGGTGACATGCACAGGGTCAGTATGCAAATGATGTTAGTGGCAGCATGCACAGTGTCAGCACGCATAAGCACATGAAGGACGAATCACGGGGACTCACTGAATGCTGTCCTAAATAGGTGTGTCATTAAAGTTCTTTTTAAATGTGGTCAAGTCAGGGGATGCTCTGACGCAAGTTAGGATGGAGTTCCAAGCTTTGGGAGCATACGAACTAAATGCAAGGTCTCCAAAGGATTTGAGGTTTGTACGAAGTATTGGTAGACTGTTGGATTCCAGGTCCCTTCATTCTTTGGCTCCAGCCTTTTTCTTAGGTCTACTGCCCCACCAGGCCAAGCTTCGTACCACCCGCTTTTCGGAATCCAGCAGGAGCATAGGCATTCATAGTACGAACGATTAAATAAATTTTCGGCATTAACCAGCCAAGTCCTCATTTGCTCTCGGTGTTCGACCTTAAAATAGTTTATATTAGGTTATATTCACACGCAAATATATTTCAGATAGGATCCTGGCGACAGCAATACCCTAATGTTGTAAGTGACGCCCTTTTGGTCATGTAAAAATGCTTTCTCATTTAACAGCTTCTTTTGTATATCGACAGAAGAGCCTTGATGGGGGTCACTACCACTTGCAGTGGCAACACAGGGTTACCTACCGCAGGATTCAAACCCACGACCTTGGGATCGAGGTCGTGAAAAGAAACCACCTTACCCATCACGGTTCACCGTTACTGATTATGGAACTTATTTTTAATATTAGCGGCCCGTGCACCTGTCGCTGTCCTGAGGTACATAAGAGATGTCCAACCACAAACAAAGGCTACTAAAGCCCGGCTACATGACACAAAGCCAGGAATATGGAATGGGAAATATTGTCATGTCCGCTTGGCCTGCCGTCCAGCTCTGATTATGCAATCGCATTTTAGGAATATTATACTTACTTCGGACGCCGATTACTACATCCAACTTGTTGGTTCGAGTCTGAATGACGTGGGTCCAGCCTATGCAACGAAATTTATTGTCTTGGCTTCTGTCAGTGACCTTGGTGGTTCAGGAACTCGGTCAAAGGTGGATCTCACTTTGAATGGTAAGTCTGGCATTTAGAATTGTTTTTAGATTGTACCTGAGCTATTTGCATAAACTGTGTACAGAAATCTTCGGCGGCTACAGCCGCGTATTCTATTGGATTAGCCACGAATTTTTTAAAGAGGCTTCCAATAGGAGGCTATGGCCGCGACCTTGCCCGAGGCAGACAACCATAGGGAGCAGAAACCCCCAAATAAGTGTGTGCACCCGACTTGGAGATATACCTGCTTGGCACTCAATCGCTACATCCGAGGTATTCCCTGCTTTCATTTTCTAGACTTTATGTGTTTTTTTCTGGTCATACCCAGGGGCATTGCTCAGCAGTAACAAAGCACACCGGTGCTTCCACCAGCGTCACTCGGGTGCTGTAATCGGAAATTCATTGTTTCAGCCGCTCTCGATGGGAAAACTGCTCAGGTTCGAGAGCAGATATACTAAGCTGGGCTGCTGAATCACCTGCTATTGCTGAAGTTCTAAACAGATCGGCATAGCGTTTCTTTTTACAGATGCATTAGGAGAAGCTACCGGCTTCTTGCGGGCTGTTGAGGGTGGTACATCGAAGGTTCACAGGTTCTAAGATGTTTCCGCAGAGCGGCTCTACCGGCGTGTAGCTGCTGTTTAAAGTACTGCTAGTGCGGTTCTGCGTTCGAGCATTCAGCTAGCACGGTCAGGGTCGGTCTCCTGTGTGTGGAGGCTATCGTACTCAAGGTAGTACGACCTTATTTCAGGAGGCTTAAAACAACAGATCGCCTTTAGAAAAGTCAAAAGAGCGTAAACTTTGATGGACAATCTAATACTCCAAAGTGGTTACAAATTACTTTTACGAGAAGTAGACCTAAAGAGCCGTCCTATAAAGGGGCTGAGTAGGTAGCCTGCCGCTTTAAATCACTTCTCCAGACGGTACCTACTCATGTCTTTTAGATCTTCGGTACCAGATCTTCTGCGTTGAGCGCTTTTATTGCAGAAAGGTGCAGCTAAACGCTTTTTAAATTTCCGGAGCCCTTTATATTGTAGATGACGCTTTCTGAGGCTTCCGGTTGCAGCTTCCACAGCGTCTGTATTTAGACTCCCCGAACAATTGGGAGATAAACGCTACTTTAGATGGGGTGAGGAGCTGGTCGTTCGCCGCAGAATAGCAGTTAGTTTATGAATAAACAAAGAAGCTCATGCTGGAGGCTGATAAGTAAGTGACAGTGCGACCCAAACAGGCCCACAGAGAAGGCACGATGACATTTATCCGTGATCATCCTGGGACTTCCTTGCTTCTCTGCACAGCTTGGAGATGCCAAGAACTGCATTTTTTGCACGAATCCCTAATAGAGCTCTGGGAAAACTTAATCTCTATCCAGGTGCTTTACAAGTCCCTACAAAAAAATCAATACCCTGCGGTTGGTGCCATGTATGGTATCGTTTACAGACTGGCAAGCAAGAGTAAATAAATATCCTTCTTAGGGCCTCATAAAAAGAAAACGCAAGAAAACGGGCAACTCGTTAGCAAGACTAATAGTTTGCACCGAATCGTGATAGCTAGCTGTAGAAGCAGTCTTCTTAATGAAGCTTTTAAATTTTAGGCAGCTTTCGAAATTGAAACCTAAATCTCGAGCACGTGGTGATGGTCTTACTACAGAATCACCTATTAGAAGAGCAAAGCTGCAATGGATTTCGACGGTTTGAATGACATGGACCTTGATCACTTGTCCCAGAGGTTGAATATAAAGGCAGAGCAGCAAGGGACCGAGGACGGACGCTTAAGGGATTCCACAGGTGACTCGTCTCGTGGGTGAGACATGACCCCATGTGACACGGATTGAACACGATTAAACAAGTGCGATTTAAACCACGCCAGTGCCTCGTCTACCAGACCGAACGTTGTTCCTAATTGTTCAAGTCGAACATCGTGATCAATGGTGTTGAAGGCAGCTGACAGATCTAGCAGAGCTAGGGCAGTGATATTCTTGTCATCATTGCCATGGTAGAAGTTTAATTGTTAACACGGAGGAGTGCAGTTTCAGTGGATTGTTGCCTCTTGAACTCTGATTTATTTGTTTCTGACATTTCGTTCTTTTTAATAAGTTCAACCAGCTGCTTCGCGACAATTTTTTAAGAATCCTTAACAAGAAAGGAATAAGTGAAACTGGGTGATAGTTTGTAAGGACAACTGCATCTAATTCGGGCTTTATAAGTATGGGTCGAACGATTGCCGATTTGAATGACTAGGGTACTGTTACCAAAGAAAGCCTTTGAAATTTAATAGATCTGCGTCAGACCCCGAGTTCTTGAAACGACGTTCAAACCTGCTTTTGAAATCTCTTTGCAAATCAATAGGAATCTCTACGACTCTGTACATGGATAGAATGAACGGGAGCGTGCTTATCAAGAGCATTCCTGAGTGTCGTGTTCACTTCCTCAGTGAGGGTATCGAGGCGTTGGTCGAGTCTGGGTACACATCAAGAAGACCTGCACCTCAAACAGATTTTTAAAATGTGTGTTTATCAATGCGTTGTATAAGTTCGACATTACCCTGTACGTACAAGGGAGCGTGAGCAGTAAAGGAGACCAAGCAACAATCCGAGAGGGTCAGCAGACACACTATAAGGTCAATGGGAAGAAAATCTTGGTGATCACGAGGTCTAGAATACGATCTCCGACGTGGGTCGTATGATTAACGTGTTGAACCAATGGGAATTCTCCGGAAGGTAAAAAAATGAGTGGGCCTGGCTGTTGCTAGGGTTTTCAACATGAATAGTAAAGTCTCCAGAAATCAGTAACGGCCTGTCACACACAAATATTTTAGTGAGGTACTCGGAAGACTCCTCTCCAAGCAAGTTCAGACGAACAGAAGGAGGTCGGTATATTACAACAGTGAGAGGCATTGTCTTTGATGATGAAATGATTGCAACTAATTCAAGCGATGGTCCATGCGAAAAACTGCACATCCTACAGCCAAACGATCTACAAACTCTGACTTGAGCTGTGCAGCTACACTGCAGACCTAAGACCAGACGAGACACGCTGAGCTTTTGCACTAGCTGCCGGCTGGCAAGATGGGGGCGCTGGCTAGAAGTCCTCATAATGCTTATAGGGCTGCATATGTCGGAGGGCTGTTCAAATTGATTGCACCATCTTATTTGCATTTCAAAGAGAGAAAAAAGAGTCATTCGGGTTGTGCTGATTTTAGATTAAGTTCAATCTATTTTCCTACCAATCCTAGCACAATTAAGGTTGACCCTGGAGGATGCTATAAGATTTTCTCGGTTTAAGTCGTGGCAAGAAAATGGTATGCTGGGTAACAGTCGCGCCGTCTATTTTTGTTCACACTCCTAGCGCTAAATGAACAGCAGCAATCTGCACTAATGCTACTGCGAGCTGCGGCCCTTTCACCCCTTGTAGGAACCGAAGGTTCGAGCGATCCTCTTACGATTAACGACATTATGGCCTTCAAACTGCGATCCGGAGAGACGAGCATCAATGTCTTTGATCAGCTGGACCTGGGAGAAATCCTGACCGTCGACATCCAGCTGCATCCTCCAATTGTCGCCGATAGACTTCACCTTCAATTCATTGTGGTGGTGGATGTAAATAAGAAGAAGGTGTACATTTTCCCATGCTATAGCTGGATTGCTCACCAGAAGACACTTCGGACCGCAACAGGTAGGAAGCAATAGGGCTAGAGTTTAAGCTCTGAGCTGGTTGATTTGCAGTACGATTCAATTTGCAGTCATGTGAATCCAATCTCTACTTTTTTGCAAGGTCGTCATCTCGAAAGATAAAGTTTCTTAATTTTTTTGATTTTTTGCCGTTTCTAGATGGTAGGGAGCTTGAGAGTTTGCCGAGGCTAATAATATTGCAACATTTGTGTTACACCCTAATATAAATCAATCACATAATCCTATCGAACTTTACACTTACGTATGTCAATCAGTTAATCATACTATGCCCAGTGTCAGCAGGCACATGTGCACAGAGGCTAATCAAGTGGGTGGTGGAAATTCAGTAAATAGTTTGTAGGTTTCTATTTTTCATCAAATCGAAGAGATCGTTATGCCAGTAGGTAGTGATTTCCTTGCTTCCGTAGCCTACGAACAGAAGAACTTAGTGCACAGTGTCCCAAGGACTAAATGTTCGTTAGAGACACAGCTTGATGATTTGAGTTTGAAGTGCTAGTGGTGTGATGCTACGTCTGCCATATGTAATAAATGCTTTATCTGCCATCTTTCCAGCCTCCCTCATTTTTAATGAGACCAACTCCAAGCTGCTGGAGCAGAGGCGGTCTGAATTGAAAGAGCGGCAAAAGGAATTTAAATGGGGAGCAAACGAAAGATATGCCGGCTTTCCGGGCTATACCGATGCAGAGAGAAGCCAGGATGTTCCACTGAATGTTCAATTTGCCGATGTTGACAAGTTCAGCTTCAAAGGTGCCGTTCAACAAGCTGCCTTACAATTTCAATTTCAAGCTATCGCTACAAAAAAGGAAGCCATCCCAGATTTCGAAGGATTCCTAGCCATGGCTAAAGGTAATGCCACCAGCGTGACGTCGTCCACGACGCGACGACTAGCGTTTTTGGGCAGCGCGACAGCAGTGAATTATGCTATCTATAAGATTGAGCTACTCGACAGGTATGGGAAATCAAGGCGACGATGAGCTCGTGATGAAAATGGTGTTCAGCAACTGGACCAGAGATGAAGAGTTCGGCAGACAGTTTCTAAACGGCCACAATCCAGTTGTGCTGCAGAAACTTACGGAGATCCCTGCCAAGTTTCCAGTTCAAACAGAGTTGGCAGAACAAGGAGTGAACTTATCGGTAGGTCTGCAGCAGCTGCAGTTGTTAATCCATTCAGTTTTTAGCCTCCTCTCTTCCTTGCTGTGCAGCTCCTAGCTGCTTGCTCCATTTATCTATCCTTGATTTTCTTGTTCAGCGAGCTGAGTAAGTCGTAAAAAGGAGCATATTTGAAGAACCTGAAAACAGTTTTAGTTCTCTTGAATGCAATACAATATTTATTTATTATTTTTATAATTACTGTTATTATATACCCGTTCCTTCGTCAATGCCTACATTAGGGCTGGGTATTTCCCATCTCATGGCTGTTATGACTCAACGCCAACGTTAGTGCCGTACATTTAAACGACAAAATCCAATCAATGTATTCTAAATATTTTCTAATATTATAAATTAATAATTGATATTTAATAAAAATGGTCAATTAATTCAAAATTTCCTCGCAAGGGTGATTCTATTGAGGAGACATAGTTGCGGTTAGGAAGAAAACGCAGTACTGTGATTAGTGCTAACGTTGTATTACACTAGCAGCTGTTAGATCGTCTGCACGCGTTACAAAGAGGTGTACATGTCTCCAAGCATTTCGGCTAGCTGAGGTAAGGAGTGCAAATACATATCAAGTTGAAGCGTATAGTTAAAGTGGGAACGGAATGAGAAAGCTCGTAAGAACTTTGATGACACAGGAGTAAAATAGCCAAATCTATGCCAAACACAGGTTACACAATTTTTGAAGAGCGAGAAATAGTTTCAGCCCTGCAGACATGCTTCAAAATGACCTAATATATGTACCTCAGAATAGCTACTTTACTCGTGATCTTTCGATAGTCGAAGTATTGTTTATGGTAAAACAAAGGCTAGTAGAAGAGGCCGACGGTCGCAGCTCATTTCTCATAATGGCAGCTACAAAATACAACAGTTCTGTTGTTGTTATCGCGAGGGGGTGTGTTAGTCTTCAGCAGAACTACTCAGGTAGCTGGTCATAACCGCACTGTAATTTAAACACATATATAATTCATTTATTGCCCAAAGAGAACTTATTCTGTATTCAGGCGCTTCTCATATGCCGCGGGACTCGACCCCACAACCATCGGTCAGACCATGGTCGGGGCGAGCACCTAAGCTTGTTCCATGCTGGCCAATACGTTGCTAAGCCTTTCTTGTCATTATGCAGCTTAAATTAACTCGCCATTTTTATGTGGCATAAAGTTGTTTTGTAAAGTTTTTGGGCAGTAAAAATGCTTGAATCAGTGATTCCGTTTAGTGCACTAGACCACGAATAGGATGCCAAACCATTCTCTAAATGCTAAATTTATCTTTTTAAGCAGTAGCACATGAGGCTTCAAATCTTTGAAAGTGGATGGAACACCAGCTAACAAGTTTTTCTGACACACAGGTCTGGCGCTTTATTATAATAAGAAGAAATTTTAGTATTGATTCCACACCATACGAGAAATTGATGAGTTTGTGTGCAGTGTGCCTACACAAAAAAGAAACATGTCAACTGGCTAGTGCTACCACAAAAAAGTACAGTGCATTCTGATGTAGAGCATGCAATAAAGAATTGGTAAGCGTCCGTTTGGTGCTTGCTGAGCTGGAGGTGACTGTATTCATTAGCTGATTCAAAAGCCTCATTTACATAGTAGCTCAGGAGCCCGTGTGGAATTTTTTCCACGGTCAGTAGTCAAGTAAGGTTTACCTGCTGTTGAACTTGAACCACTTCCTTGTCGCGTTCTAGAAGCACCTCAGCCCTAGGCAAAGAACCTAGGGTAGCACATGTTCACACTTTAGCCTGTTAGCATTGCAGAAATTGAACTCAGTCATGCTGTAGCATGTTTTGTCGTTGATACTTTTATTAAACTATCCAAACTCAGTGTTTCCTTGCGATACCCACATTTTACAGTTTTGCTCCTCAAGCCTAGCTCAATCATTGTAGGATGGCAGCCTTTACATAGCTGACTACGCTACTTTGCATGAACTACTACCGAAAGAGGACCAATCAACGACGGCCTTCTTTTGTGCTCCGATCTGCCTGTTTCGCTTACTCCAAAGTGGAGACCTCGTTCCAATTGCCATCCAGCTGTCACAGAATCCAGGACCCAAGAGCCCAATCTGGACACCGAGAGACGGATTTGGCTGGCTATTGGCAAAGATTTACGTCAAAAACGCTGATGGACAGATTCACCAAGCTGTCACGCATCTGCTGAAGACCCACTTGGTCCTGGAGGCTGCGACCACAGCAATGTGGAGACAACTGCCTACAGCACACCCGATCTTCAAATTTTTGCTTCCGCACACGAGGACGACGATCGCTATCAACGCTGCAGCTCGGGAGACGCTCATTAACGACGGAGGCGTCTTGGACGTAACACTTTCTGCTGGCGTGAAGGGTGCCTATGAAGCAGTGCGTCGATCCTTCGATGCCTTCAAGATACAGGATTTGATTTTCCCGGACTCCATCAAGGCCAGAGGCGTCGACGATCCAAAGCTCAAGTACTACTATAGAGATGACGGCGTCCAGCTGTGGAATCTTATATTGCAATATGTCGAGGAAATGATCGGCATCTACTACAGTAGTGATGAAGATGTTGCACGCGACACTGAACTACAGGCCTGGATGAGCGAGCTGTACACTCACGGATTTCCGGCAGCCAGTGATGGTAGCCATCATGGAATCAGCGAGTCGGTGAGCACCCGACATGAGCTCATACAGCTGTTGACCATCTTCGTATTTCAAGCTTCTGCTGGACACGCATCCATCAACTTCTCTCAGATGGCGTACTTTGGATTCGTGCCCAACGCTCCGCTCATGCTTCGAGCACCTCCGCCTACCTCAAAGATTGGGATCACGATGCGAACCGTGCATCAATCTCTACCTCGGACCCCGGATGTGGCCAGCCAGCTTGCCAATGCGTTCGTTCTGTCCCGCTATTCACCCGGTGAGGTAAGCCAGAACTGATTGCTTGTGAGCTAAAGAGGATATTTGGCAGGGAAACTCTTCTTTGCAGTAGGCCTTATAGAAACTGTCGTTCATCATAGAGGCATCATAGTCATGGCTGCGTGTGCTAGTTGAGCAACCAAATTGGGTCACTCTTATCGCAGTGCTGAGAGGTAGCAATCCATCTTTCTGCCAGTTTGCACAGAGGAGAATAATATTGTGAATGCCATGGACATAACAATAAGATATTTGTATATCCCTTTGGATGGCTTATAAGAAAAGCTCGGCTTTCCAGAGCAACCAATCATCTCCGCCGGGTTTGCAAGGGTTCTCTGCTGCACCTGTCCAGGTTTTTCCACCCTCCCAACCTTTGCTGTTTAGCTAAACGTGCCCGTGGCGCATCGAAGCATATCAGCATGCACTTGGTTCTTACTAAGTACATTTCATTAATCTATTATGCGATGTGCTGACCATTACTTAGTACAGGACTGAAGACACCTCAGCAGCTAGATTTGTTTGCATTAACTCTTCTCAGTGTAGCCACCTACTTTCCTCGGCCACCAGAGCAAAGAGTGCGACTTGCTTAGCACTAAAGTTACAAAATAACTGCAGTTTAGATTTTTCCACCTTCCTCATCGTCGCAAGTACGCGTAGCATATACTCATGCAGCCCGTCGTTAGCTATCGCTGCCGACCGTGCTGTTTAAAAGCACTAGGTATTTGCTCTGTGCTTATGCTGAACTGATATATACAAGCTGCTCATAGTGACCACCAAGTAGTTAGGGTTGTCAATAATCTGTTTTGACTGCTGAGGTCTGAAGGAAGGTCCAAGGACTTTGTATTTGAAACGCTCGCATCAGGCGACAGCCGATGTTCTGCTTGATCGGTACCAAAAGCTGTGGAGCCAGGCTGTGGACAGATGGCCATTGCCCAGCCCCCTTTGAAATAGGGTGGGCAGCGACGCGGGCCGTCCTCCACAGTATATAGAGGCAGGAAAGAAACTGGATCAGGGACAGTCTGATAAAGAAATGGGCAAGGGAATATGTGGATACACTTAGTTTTTTAAAGCCTTTGGAGCAATTTCTTTTCATTACTTGCGGTTCGAACCCCGTACATGAACGTTGGCTCCACCAGTGTCGTCCAACGTCCACAGTCGGCGAGACACTACGATGCGTGTTGTTCTTCCTCGTTCGAACCACGAATTGAAATCGCATCATTTTCGAGAGGTTTTCTTGAAATCCGAGCTAATCTATTTTTGTACACACGGTAGCACTCTAGCAGCTGCTTGTCAGGGAATGACACCGGAAGGCTAAGGCAAGCAAATATATAGTAGCTGAAGGCATTGACAGCCGTTAAAGCTCTTCAGCTGCTATACAAACAAGGCCTTTAAGTCAGCTAATTTTTTTCCTTGCAGATATTCGTGGGCGTATTTCCGGAACTCCATTTCTCAGAGGCCGCCCCGAACGATGCAGCTCAGAGGTTCAAGGCGAAGCTCGACGCTCTGTCGGCCAGCATCGCAGAAAGGAACCAGCAGCTGATGCTCTATTCGTACCCGTACATGAAGCCTTCGCTTGTACCCAACAGCGTCGCTAAGTGATTCCAGAAAATGCAACAAGCTGGGCACGCACAAACCAATGGCAGCCTTGCCTGCTGCCAGAACTGAGAGCACCCCAGTCCCTCTACAATACTACTGATACTGATTGTGTTACTGCCTGTTCTTCGCACCATGTGCTTCAGTTAGCTGTGACGCGAATGCCTTTTCCCCTACGATACCATAACGATACCGATTCTGTTGCCGTCTTTTTTCCTTTTTACCACATGATGGCTTCATATGCAGTGTGGCTACCTTTTCCAGCCTGGGATCTTCATCAACTTTAACGTAGACTTCGCTGACCACAATAAAGGTTCGCTGCTGTCATCAGTGGGAGCACACAGTTCTCTCGACAATGCAACTGGCTCTAAAAATCGCTGCAAGCAAAAGGCGCGGTCTCTGAAGGGTTAATGTTGGCTTGAGACACAGCTAAACGACGTTAGACACAACCATGGGTGGTCCGATAAGGCCCATATTTAGATGCAGTTGGATGGGTAGGTTGGAGCAAGTCAGCGAAGCAACTTCTGAATCAGTGACAAAACGTTGAGGTCGATACGCTGCTTGATTGAAAGCCAATACAAGTCGATGAGAAGTGATATAATGTAGCCATTGTGACGTTCACGACAAGTAGCCCTAGCTGCCGTGTTTTTCGCTAATTGCAAGCTTTACTTGCACTAACCAGAAGACCTGCAAGCAGTGTGCAGAAGTCCGAGACGAGATGTCACAAACGTTATCGACCAACTTTGGTGTACTAAATATATATATATATATATATATATATATATATATATATATATATATATATATATATATATATATATATATATATATATATATATATATATATATATATATATATATATATATATATATATATATATATATATATATATATATATATATATATATATATATATATATAGCTGTATAAGCAAGCCCGAATTATTTGCAATGTTCCGTACAGGAATTATGCAGACTCGACTTTAGAGCTGATGTGGTCGTCTAGTGAAGGGTCATGCCGGGTTATGAAGGGTCATGGTAAAGGTTTTGAAATTGTACCTCAGATTTATGTCGTGCAATTACAACAGGAGAAATGTTAACCAACGAGACCATTTTGAGCTTGGCATTAGGTCTTAGTGCTAGTAGTCTTCTTATATGATGATGACCGATTATTATGACTGATGGACTTCGAAATGTGGGCAGCCCGACTCTGTCACTTCCCCTGGACCCACGTTGCAGTTAGCCTTTTCACCAGCTTTATTTGAAATCTTTTGACGTCGGTATCGTTGAAGTCGTAACTCGAAAAAAGTGACAGCCTCGAGTCAGCGTTGAATCGGAGCATTTTGAGCTGGCTAGTTAGTGGCTGCACGTCGCTCAGCCCAAACACGCCAAGCCAAACAGGTCAATGAAGCCTGCGTCACTGAAGGTGATTCGTCGTTTGGTCGTAAGGTTGCGTGTAGAGTCAACGGTAAGGACGTAACAATAATTCAAGTCACTAATCACAGGCATTTCGATCTGGGGAATTGCTTAAATTTGTCGTAAATCTCTGTGTAGCTCCCGACTTGTCTATCGTGAGCTATGCCGTTGCCACTTTAGGTCACATCTTGCCGACCTTAGCTGGCTCCCAATCAAGCAGTTGTCAACTTAATGGTTTTGTCGCTCAATTTTAGGTCCCTTCATTTTCTAGCTCCAGCCTGCTTATCTAAACGAATTCCACGATCAGGTTAGGCGTCGTACCACATCGTTTTTTGACTCGTCATTTTTTTCTATACCTGCTACCTGCTTCAAATCCCTCGGCGACGTTACCCATTGTTCTTAGGCTCCCAAAAAGTTGCAACTAGCTGCCTACTGACATCGCGACATCCCCGGACTAGACACATTTAGGGAGTAACTAGAAACGCCCCTTTGGTAGTTGTGAATAGTCATTGGTATACGGTTTTGGCGAAGACTTGTATATTAGCTTTAAACTCATTTACATGATGCACTTATAACTCCTGTAAAGTGCCCAGAAAGCGAATAATTTCTCTGATGTTACTTAACAGAGGTCTACATGTTATTAACGCCATCTAACTTGTTACAATTTCATTTGTGTGTCATTGCAGCGCTCACGTCTCATTGCTCGTACGACCATTATGAATTATATTTAATCAGTTAAATTTGACGATTACTCATCGCAATCATGACAGTTTTTGGAGCCGCTAGCACATTTTGTTCACCTCAAATTCAGTCAAGACTAATTTATCACACGGGTATTGACTATAAGCAGCCATTTCCATGCAGCCGAGTAACATTTAGGACTTGGCCGGACTTACCGTTTTTGAAACAATAAGATTCCCTTATGGTACACGATAAGCTGTGCCACATATCGACCGACTGCATCCAAAATGTCAATCTCAAGCGTGGGGGGAATTGTGTCATTGGTCTGCGATCGTTTGGGTGATGGATCGGTTGACTTCTAAACTTGGTGGCTTATCTAGAGGGAATGGAATTTTTCACCGAAATAAATTGTCTGATGTGAATCTGTGACTGACAGATATAGAGGTAAGTAAATTCAAGTCTGCTTTAAAACTAAAAAGTACAGCTAACTGTAAACCTAAAAGATTGCATGACAAACGTCACAGTGTACGACAAGGTCTACACGTGAGGGCTCCCATTGGTGATATCATCGCTAGGTCTTTAAATCGCGATCGCGTTTGGGCGAGTCACCAGCACGTTCAATATTTCGACATTCAGCTACACAGAATTGCGTGGGAAGAATGATCTCTGATTCGTCTCTGGTGAGGTTGACTGCCAAAAAAATAACGGCTACACCCACATGTCAACGCGATGTATCTAAAGAGGATAGCCGTCGCCTGGACAAGGGGGAAAATCTTCTGCTGTGTAGAAGGCTTTCACAACTTTTGTCTGACAGTGAGCGCTTCTAGGCCTTGACCAGCGACACGAATCTATCGAATGGAAATCGTACTTAATAACATCCATTATGCACAAAACTCTGTACCTGAAAAAAAATAAACTTAAAGCTAACAAAGGAGCCTCGCGCATATAGCCGTAGAAGAAGAGCCTAATTCGCCTCCATCGCTACTTGCAGTGGTCAATATTGAATTTTCTATAACAGGAATCAAACCCACGACCTGGTTCGTACTCAAGTTAAGGCATCTTTTACATGAGGTACGACCTTTGAAAGGTGCCCAACACGCCCACATGTATATTCTACTCTCGGTGGTGCAGGCTATTTACGTCAATCTCCTGGCAGTATGCGAAAATTGTCTGAAATATTGATGGTGATCCGGACCGAACGCCTTTATCGGGCGGTGTCTACAACTTTAGCAGCCTAGTCCGAATGCGGAACTTTGGATCGTTGTACCATCAATAGTAATTATCATAACGATAGCAACGCATTTGTATAGCTCTCTCAGAGCATTGAATCCCTTTCTCGGCACGTTACAGATGCTGTATAAAAATCGTCACAGAATTATTGGTAATTAAAAAGGTAATAAAACCCGAGCTGATTTATTAGTCCGTCTCCGGCTCTATCTCCCTGTCAGTCTCAGTCTCTGTCTCAATTTCAGTATCAGTCTCTCTGTCCTTGTCTCTGTCTCTGTCTCTGTCTCTGTCTCTGTCTCTGTCTCTGTCTCTGTCTCTGTCTCTTTCTCTGCCTCTGCCTCTGCCTCTGTCTCTGCCTCTGCCTCTGCCTCTGCCTCTGTCTCTGTCTCTGCCTCTGCCTCTGCCTCTGCCTCTGCCTCTGCCTCTGCCTCTGCCTCTGCCTCTGCCTCTGCCTCTGCCTCTTTCACTCTCTCTCTCTCTCTCTCTATCTCTCCGTCTCCTTTTCGGTCTCTCTCTCTTTCTCTTTCTCTCTCTCTCTCTCTCTCTCTCTCTCCGTCTGTCTCTCTCCCTCACTCGCACTACTGTTGCTCAGTTTAGCTTAGTGTATCTTGATGCTATGGATGCGGAAATGCTGAGCAACTGAGTGCTTAAAGCCAATCGACTTAGCAAGGAAGCCAAACAACAAGGACGATAGCTTTTACTAAGTGTAGAGAAATTTAGTTCAAATGTAATTCACTCAGTAAGTCTTTTAATATTGTTGTTCTATTTTTCTTCAACGATGTACTGTATATCCACTCTCACTCACAATCTCTCTTACATTGGCTGTTCTCTCAGTTCCTCGCTTCCAGCTACCTTTACTTGCCAACGCACTATCTCGCTTTCTCCCTCTTTCGCGCTCGGTCGCCTTGCATCGTTAGTTTCTCTAAAATTCTCACTTTATTCTCATCCTGTCTGTCCCTGGTCCCTAATTGTTTTCGCTCTCACTCTCAACCAATTACTTTCAAGTTCTCTCTCCTTCTCTCTCCTGCTGCTCTTGTGTTGTCCTTCCACCTCCCTCTCTTGGTTCGTGTCACGTCCACTTTATTGCACTGTATCGCTTAGTTATTTCAATTTCAACGTGGTTCTTTGTCTCTGTCCTTCTTATCTCTCTCCTTTGCTATCTCTCTCTCTCTCTCTCTCTCTCTCTCTCTCTCTCTCTCTCTCTCTCTCTCTCTCTGTCTTTCTTCATTCTCGAGCTGTCGCTACCTCTCCTCCCTCTCACCCATTCCTTCTATATGCTCCTCTTATTCTCGCGACTTATTCATCACTCGGTCTCATTCCTTCCCCATATTTCCATCTGTAGGCGTGCAAAATGGATTAGATAAAATCAGACCGCAACTAATCAACCTGCACCATTTCAATCGTTCAGTCATAGATTAAAAAATTGGATTCCAAAAATGTGAATGTCGGGCACCCTATAAGCTAAGATCAATGTTTTTATTGATAGATGTCGTTGTAAGGGAATTGATGATAGCTTTCGACCTAGTGCATGATTGTGATGTAAGATGTAAGAATACCATCGCCCGCTCATTATAGTTATATATCGTTATAGTTAGTTTGCCACTACCAGCAGCATCTATGGCTCGTGGCTGCCCAATATGCTTAGGTCCACTACTATCTGCCACATGCCTGTGAGGTAAAGGATCCCTTCGTGCTGAGTTTGTTGCTTGAAAGATATAACTCCAGAGGTAGTGCAACATTCTCCACAGTGGTGCCCAATAACAGAAAAAGCAATAATTTGGCCCAAGTCTTAAACATAAGCCGTGGATGATTATTAGATAAAAGTCTACAATTATTTTATAAAAGCGTATTTTATTATATGGGAAAAATTGAGTAAATTACATAAAGATGTAGTCGATTGTACATAAGAACTTAATTTGAAATATCCCATATATTTTTATAATCGCCAACATTCAGCACATGGAACGATGTGTCTTGGACTGCGGCTGCTAGTAAGTAGTAAGTAGCTTGACCTGAGATCGACATTATGTTAATAGGGTACACGACCCCCATCCATATTCCCGCCATGCATAATTCTGTCCTACTAGTAGTGTGAGTTTGAAACTTGGCAAAGCTTCTGAATTGATGTGGTCATATGATGCTCAGAGTCTGCCTCATGCTTCACGATCAAGGACACACTGTCATATCTGGCCATCGTATGAAGCACCAGCCCCTGCCAGCACCTAGGAGGCACACGTGGACAGTGCCTAATGTCTTACTCCTTGTGCTCTTCCTAGACATGAGCCTATCAAGGCATCAGAGGCTGAGGTACTCCCCAGTAGAAGTATGCATTCTAGTTAAGCTGAGAAGCTGTGCTAGCTCAAGTGCTACGCAAACTCTCTCGCTATGAGTCTCCTTCCAGGATGTTCCACTTTCGGTATCTGGCACTTTACAAAAAAGCTGTAGTCAGGCCACTTCTCAAAAAAGCACAACTAGACCAAGAGAACTTGAGCAACTACCGCCCAGTCATCCTTCTCCCATTCCTATCAAAGACACTGGAACGGGTTGTGGCGGACCAGCTGAACTCATATGTCGAAACTTCAAACCTTGCTAGAAAGTTCCAGTCTGGTTTTAGAGCTAATCACTCCACAGAGGCATCGAGCATCGCTTAGGGTATATAACAATCTACTAAGGAATGCAGATATGGGTAGAGTGTCTCTGCTGGTTCTGGTCGATCTTTCGGCAGCTTTTGATACTATCGATCACAAAGTTCTTCTGAAGCGCCTCTCATCTCGCCTGGGAATCACTGGAACTGCTCTGCAATGGTTCAGGTCCTATCTCAGTGGGACACTCCAGAGTATTGACGTGAATAGACAAAGATCATCTGAATTACCTCTGAAATATGGAGTACCTCAGGGCACCTTGCTAGGTCTGGTTCTTTTAACGGTTTATACTCTCCCTCTTGCTGACGTGATTGCCAAGCACAATCTAGGCTATTACTTTTATGCGGATCACACTCAGCTGTACCTTTGCTTTGATCCCTCCCAGCCTTCGAGCCCCTCAAATTCTCTCAACTCACTTGCTGCATGTATTGATGACATCTACACCTGGATGGCAACAAATTTTTCTAAAACTAAATGGCACCCGGAGACGCTGAGAGATTGGCCCTATATTTTAAGTATTGGGGAAACGCGATCTCACAAAAAAGACTGCCTGGCGTTATTAATACGAGTAACCCAGCTTTTCGTGGCTACTATAGCAGTCGTTAAGCGATCGATGCTCTCCCTTGAGTGGCAGATCTGGATTACCCGCGGTGCACAGTTGTTTCTGTGCTGGCAGCACCAGCTATGGCGATGGATGCTGCTATCAGATGGCACACACTGCCGCCCGACTAGATTATATTAGTGTGGGGCGTTAGCCTCCAATCCCTCTTGTTTCTGCCACTGGGAGTAGTGGCAGGAGCGAGCTACGTGGTGAAACGTCAAATTCTTGTAGCTCATCGCTTGGGTTGCCAGAGGTGGCTCGGCCAGTTTCACCTGTCAAGACGACTGAATTCGAATGATATACGTTTCTATAAATTGTATAGTCTCAGGGTGACACCCCGGTTTACCAGCGGTTAAGGTGCTCGATTTGACCACCCAGGTCCTAGTCTGGCTCAGGCCTCTGGGTATATTCGATGCACCCCGAAAGAGATTAAGTTCCTTTATCAACGAATTGTTTCACAGTTTGTTTCTAGGAAATCCTCTTCTTCCCGCTATAAGGGAGTTTTTTAAAGCCAGCCAATTCCTAAGCAAATAGCGAATCGGCTCAGTTTCAGCTTCCGCTCGATGACCTAGTAAGCCTCTTGCTATGCACTATATATGTGACTATATGCTACATATATGCTATATATATATATATCTATTATATATATATATATATATATATATATATATATATATATATATATATATATATATATATATTTATATATATAGATATATATATATATATATATATATATATATATATATATATAATTGACCTAGTAAGCTTCTAATAGGAAGTCTCTTGCTATTGCTAACATCAACAACCGTGTGTAACTGCATAAAGAAAGAGTAGTTTCGCAATTGTTTCAGTGCACATTTTTTCAAGACTAGTTTTTTTGAGAAAACCAAGCATATTTCTACGTTTCCACGACATTGCCTGCAGATTCAATCTCGCGTGGCTATTGCTCGAGCTTCGGCAGCGTCCACGCCCACGTAGCTGATCCGCCCCAGCCGGACTCAAAGCACTCCACCCGGCCAAAGGGCGTGCTGCGTACCAGCTCGTTGGGCATTGCAGTCGGGCGATATCAGCAGACTAAGCTGGATTTAATTGCAATAGGTTAGCCGCGGTTGTTCGACCCACTAGCTCTGCAGCAGACTACTTTCTGCTTGTGCACTGGCCTGTTTTGGACGCTATCCACTCTCCTAGCTCCTTGTCACTCTTAACTTCTCTCCGTGAACTCCGGAGCTTTTTCCACGAAGGCTATTACATTAGGATTGCGCTCGCCCGCTTGCGTTTGCCTTCGTGCAATACAATACAAGGCAATACAAGACAACCGTTGCCATCAACACTACAACTCGCTTTGCTCTTCATTACGCCGTCATCGACCACTTATGAGCCCCTTCAGAGCGACAACGCTCGTAAGCAGGAGCAAGCAGGAGCAAAAGCACTCGCCGATACTTCCTACCGATTTCGCTTGAGCACTTTAGTGGAAATCAAAGACCGAGGTTTGAAGGCCAGCGCTGAATGCCGAACGAAAAGTTGTCTCGATAGCTCAACCGGTAGAGCACTAGCTCTCTAACACAGGCTGCAAGATCGTTCCCTCTAAATGCGGAATTCTTTACTAGGCATTCAGTCACACTACAGACGGCCTCGGGCCGTTCTATATTTTGAAATTACTCAACAAAGGAAGTCAATCATGCACAACACTTATGCTGTCAGCTGCCGTTATTCCGTCTTTGACCATCTTGCATTACTGTGTCTTACCTGCTAGAGATTTCTCTCACTCTTTGTCCTTTTCATCTTTCTTTCTCACTTATTGACTTTTTCGCTCTCTCACCGTCATGCTTAGCACCGTCATGCTTTCCTCTCATTGCCCTCACTGGTGCTATTTTTCCTCTCTAGCATAACTTTCTCTCTTTCTTGCGCTCTCATTTGCCTGTTTCAAAGTGGCCTTTCGCTATACGATGGTATCGGCTTGGAAGTCATGTCGTCTACTTTTAGTTAAGTAGCATTGCGAAATTCGTGCTTGCTTGGGAGGAATACCACATTGATGTAACATCCCCTCTCGACTTCTGTAACTCATCGTTTGCTGCTGGCGTTTCTTCAGCCTCCAGGCTTGACTGCTGCGAGCAGCTTCGCATTTGCCACACCACGCCGCTTCTCCCCGACCTGTGTCGAATCCCGTGCAGGCTGCATAATAACTTCATGGTTTTGTCACTCACCGTTTGGTCCGTTGGGCCGTCTCTTTCTCCAGCGTAACTATCAGAACTAACCTAGCCTAACTACGCTAGGCATCTAAAAACAAACACTATTCTTATTTAAGTCGTTCAGGTGAGCCTTGAACGAACATCAAATCCTTTGGAGACTATGCCTTTAGTTTGCATGCTCCTAAAGCCACGAGTTCACTTCCGCCTGATTCCACCAGACCACTTCGTGGAATCAGCTGACTTGACGACATTTAAAAAAGAAGCTACAAATGCACATGTTTATCACAGCATTTAGTGGGTCCTTGCAGTTCGTCGTTAGTATTCTTATGCGTGCTGGCGCTGTGCTCGCTGCCACTAACCCTATTTACATGTCACTCTACATTCACTCTGGGGCAGCTCTCCCAAAACTCCTGGATGTCTTTAGTTCTGTTTCTCACGCACCTGTTTCAGCACCCTAAGTTGCTTTGTATTCCTTATGCGTAGCCCGAATGCGTTCCCGATGTATTCGCCCATTGCCGCTTTCAGCCATCTATTTTTCTCTGTGGTCTCTCTTTTACCACATCTTTTTCTGAATCCCTCTCTCTCACTATAGCCGATTGCTATCAGAGTGACAAAGGCTAAGCAGGCCACTGATTTTTGGCATTCAGCCGGCCTAGCATTGCAGTGCACCCACTACCAACTGGTTCCATGCAGTCAGTTAGAAGTATTGGGCAAGGAGGTATAACACTGTCCTTTTCTCTCTTTTACTAACGCTGAATACCCTCTCTTGCTCTCACGCACTTAAGCCTCTCTCCCAGTTCCACAACTCCACGTGCTTCTTTGACTTGCTCACATACTTTCAGGCTTGTTGCTTATGCATGCTGACACTGTGCATGCTGCCACTAACCGCATTCGCATGCTGACCCTGTGCATGTCAACCCTAACCATATTATTCATTTGGTTTGTTTTTCAAGCATGATTTTACTTACCATTCAATTTCATTTCACTTTGCAGCAAATGTAAAGCGCCTAGAGAGAGATTAAGTTCTCTGAGGGCGCTCTATCAAGTGAATTATAATTATTATTAATTTGAACTGCATTGAATTGCGTCTGTAGTACATACACTCTCTCTCACTCTCTTTCTCTCATTATCCCTTTTATTCTCTTTATTTATACCGCCCTCTATCTTAAGCATCTCCTTCATTCGCATCCACTCAGGTGCGTCAGGCACTCTTCGCCCCGTTTCTCTCCTAATTTCCTAGAAACTCACTCTCTCTGTGTCTCATACTGGGTCCCACGCACCAGAGCTCTCTCTCTCTCTCTCTCTCTCTCTCTCTCTCTCTCTCTCTCTCTCTCTCTGCCTCTCTTTCTCTCTCTCTCTCTCTCTCTCTCTCTCTCTCTCTCTCTCTCTCTCTCTCTCTCTCTCTCTCTCTCTCTACTCTCTCTCTCTCTACCTCTCCTCTCTGATCTTCTCTTTATCTACTCCCTCTCTCTACTACTCTCTCTATTCTCTCCTCTCTCTCTACTCTCTTCTCCTCTTTATCTCTCCCCTCTCTCTCTCTCTCTCTCTCTCTCTCTCTCCTCTCTCTCCTCTCTCTCTATTTCCCCTCCCCCTCCTACTCTCTCTCTCTCTCTCTCTCTCTCTCTCTCTATCTCTCTCTCTCTCATTCTCTCTCTCTCTCTCTGCTTTCTCTTTCTCTCTCTCCGCCGCCCTCTCTCTCTCTACTCTCTCTCTCTCTCTCTGCTCCTGTTGTCTTTCTCTCTACTCTCTGTCTTCCTCTCCTCTCTCTGATCTCTGGCTCTATGTCTCTCTCTCTCTGCTCTCTATCTCTCTCTCTAATCTCGGTCTATGCCACTCTCTCTCTCTCTCTCTCTCTCTCTCTCTCTCTCTCTCTCTCTCTCTCTCTCTCTCTCTCTCTCTCTCTCTCTCTTTCTTTGTCTGTCTCTCTCTCTCTCTCTCTCTCTCTCTCTCTCTCTCTCTCTCTCTCTCTCTCTCTCTCTCTGTGTCTATCGCTCCCTTTCCCTCTCTCTATCTCTATTCTCTCTCCGCGTCTGTCTGTCTCTCTCTACTTTCTCTCTCTCGTCCTCCATCGTTGGGAAGCAACGGGTCGGTAGCAGAGCTCGTAGACGATACTGGTAAAGCGGATGCACAGGCTACGCACTTCTGGACATAGGCTGCCGCAGACGATGTTGGAAACCATTTTGAGGCTTCCTAGCTGAGTAATCGACAGAATTATTATTCATGGTCTATGAGAATCTCTTAAATAACGAACTCCGTCGAACTCTTGAGTGTGGTATCTGAGGTGAATATCAATATAAATAGGGTTCGAAGAACCATTATCGGCATTTGGAGCTCGCCTGGTTATCGCAGTTTCTGTGCTAGAAAAAAAGCTCAAATTTAGGGCACGTAATCTTCTGGCATAGTGGTGCATACAAATGAGGCAGATTAAAACACGTCGCAATGGTTGCATGGGCTTCGTATTCCTTTCCTACTGCACCAAAAAATATGAAATTTTAGCGACAGCTCGAGGTGCTCGAGCTAGGAGACCTCAATGGTGGGCTCAGTGCAATCTGTGACTGACGATCGCTATTTCAGCTGGAAGAAAGAAGCTAAGCTTCCGCTGATCCATAGTTGCGAATATAATTACCTCAATGAAAGGGAAGCGACAACTATGACATGTTAATGACATAAGCGGTACCATGCCAAGAAAGGCGAGTGAATTCAAGCTCAATTATCGTGCTTTCAACAGCATGCAAAATAAGAAAGACTCTCCTGACCTTAGGTTGGTAAGAAGGTTAGAACCAACTAGGATCTATCGCAGCGTCTTGAAGAAGGCACCCCTTAAAATTTGTCTTTTCAAACAGAGGTACAGGTAGTTTTTTACTTGATCAGGCTTGTTAAATTAAACCTGGGTCCATACCGCGCAGTGAAATAGACGCCATTAGCTATACTCGTCTATTGCTGACTAAATGTGAAGCGGAAGTGAGAGAAAGTTTAGAATCGCAGCTACAAACAAGGAAACTATTAAAGCACGTCGTGTCAGTGTGCGAAGATGGGTCACGTCTGTAGGTCCGACCCTAATCAGTTAACGGCAAGACGAGGGCTTCCATGGAAACTGCCGTTCGACCAGTGCTTGAAAGTCTGTACTGAATTCAGTCAGTGATCCAAGCGCACGCTTACCTAGTGGCAATTATTTTTGTGTACGATATGCTATAACGGTCGCTTAGCAGCGCCTTAAATTATACATTGAAAATAAAGAACTGTGAGAAATATTTTAGTGAAGACTCAAGCAACACCACTCCACTGAAACCTCGTTCCACCCTGTGATCAACTACTTTCTAAACAGCGATTATGACTACGGTATTACTGCCTTCTTTAATGTATCAGCTGCTTTCGTCACTATTGATTGCTATATATCCCATGTGTAAAATGAAACCGTCGAGAACGGCGATCGGTTTTGCAAGGAAAGCACTGACCTAGCCCTTGCGTCGGTTTCGAGAAGTCGAAGTCATGAAGAGAGAGAGGGGCAGAAATAGGAGAAACTTCAGACGAGAGAGACAGGGAGGAAAGAGAGAGGGAGAGAGAGAGAGAGACAAGACGGGACGAGAGAGACGAGGCTCAGAATTATCGGCCGACCTTAAAGTGTCGGCTCTCCATGGCTGAAGCATCTGCGTTGACGCTCGATGCATAGCGGTGCTAAATTATTTTTATCCCGCCACGGTCGGCTTGAGCTCAGAAAAGCAGTCGCATTGTATCCATATTTATTCCTTTAGTCTATATGCTCCCAAACCCTGAAACTTCCTCCCGACCTGCGTCAAAACATCCCCTGACTTGACCAAATTTAGAAAGAACTTAAAAATACACCTATTTAGGACAGCATTTAGTGGGTCCCTGTGACTCTTTCTTCGTGTGCTTATGCGTGCTGACACTATGCATGCTGCCACTAACCTGTGCATGTCACCCCTAACCATGTTATTCATGTTGTTTGTTTATCAAGCATGATAATTATTACTCA
The DNA here is from genome assembly GCA_009760855.2 of Cristatella mucedo. Classification (NCBI taxonomy): domain Eukaryota; kingdom Metazoa; phylum Bryozoa; class Phylactolaemata; family Cristatellidae; genus Cristatella; species Cristatella mucedo. The sequence continues at coordinate 464,874 of WPIO01000057.1, forward strand.
CCATTCAATTGAATTTCCCTTTGCAGCAAATGTAAAGCGCCTAGAAAGAGACTGAGTTCACTGAGGGTGCTTTATCAATTGCATTATCATTAATATATTATTACTAAATAAAGATAAAGCGTCGATACTTCTGCACGATTCTTCCCTGCCTTCGACTTGCCAAGCTCTTGCAGTTCCTTACAGCCGCTACAGTTGGCATCCGCGCTTTGAGGACGGACGAATTTTTGGTAACGGAATGACGAAAACTAGGGTGCACTAGCTGCATAAACAGCAGTAAATCAATTCCCTGGTCTTTTAGCTCGCCTTTAGGTCACTCAATTCTCGCCATCTTTCGCCCCTTTCACCTGTATTTGCCGTCGCGTCAGGCTTCTCATCTCATAACCCTCCCGACTGGCTTTGCTGATTAATTGTGCCCCTATGTAACTTCTAATCGTTTGCCTCTCTACAGCCGCTACGGCAATCAAAGCTTGGAACTTCCTGTCGATTGCCCACCCTTCCTCTCCCGATTTGACATGACTTTCCAAAAAATCTGAATGCCCTAACGTTTAATTCACACTTTTCTCTGACTGAATTAATTGCCTGTTTTTGCTTACGCATTAGGAACTAGTGAGCTTAAATTTTTCCCTGTTTGCTTTGAGGGATCGCTTGACTACGGAGCTAGTCGGAGGTTCTGGCGTCCGGCCCTGAGTGCTTACTTGTATTCCATCGTATGCTGGCCTAAGTATCGTATTGCGTTGCCTTTGCATTTTTGCCTGGGCGGGATACGGAGCTTTTCATTGACTCTTGATTATTGCTCGTCTCTTCGGGAGATGTAAAGCGGGCGAATTAAGATTCACTTCTTTTTAGGATGCTATGCAAGGGATTTGCATTGCTATTACTACCGTTATAGTTGTGAACAGCTATATTCGCATAAAATCAAATGGAATTAGCTACCCAAAATGTAAACGGCTGAATTGCAAACTTGCGATTAGGAGTTCCCGTGGGAAAGTCGAAGCTCTTAGCACCTGACAACCCGAAACCCGTTTAATCCGTAGCCACACCCCTCTGAGCCAGAGCTGGGCTATCTCAACCAATTGGGAACAGCTTGAACTTGGATCAGGCGCTCTGGAGCTTCCTAGATAAAGGCGTGATCCAGGTTAGCCGCAACAGACTGCTTGCAGCTATTCGGGTAAGTTGTGTCTCGGGTTTGAACGATTGAAGAGCAAACGCTTCTTCGCTGCAACGTTCGACCTGGGCTGGCTCAGTAGCTGTTTTCAGGGTTACTATACCGGCTTACGAGCATGGGATAATGTGTGTGTGTGTGTGTGAGCACGCGCGCCGGGCGTGCCTGTGAGTGCATGAGCGCTCCCGTGCAAACTTGCGTGCGCACAAGCGTGAACGTGCAACGTAATCAAGCGAGCATACATGCTGACGTCGAAGCCATTATTATTATTGTATTATTGTATATATATATTGTATATATTTGTATATATATATTGTATATATATTTGTAGTATTGGCTTAGCCAGAGCGACTGGAGAGAAAAGAGGAAGAGCGAGAGAGGATGTGCGCGAGGTTAGCGTTCGTACAGGCCGACAGGGAGAAAGTAGGTTGCCGCTGGGCTAGCGATGTCACACGCTCAAGTTAAACATCCCCCCCTGTGCATGTCACACCTAACCATATTATTCATTTCGTTTGTTTTTCAAGCATGATTTTACTTACCATTCAATTGCATTTCACTTTACAGCAAATGAAAAGCGCCTAGAGAGAGATTAAGTAGTCTGAGGGCGCTTTATCAAGTGTATTATTATTATTATTATAATTATTATCACAGTAAAATTGGGCTCAGTAAGCCGATACTGCCCGACTGCAGTGCCTCATTAGGTGGCAGGCATGCAAGGAGCCTGTCGGCCGGGTGGAGTGGCAGGCGGCAGGAGAAACCACACAGTAGTATGGCCACGCCCTCACTAGCTCTGGCCAATCAATCCGTGTCCAATCATTAGCAGCCAGCCAATCGGCCACCCGACATTTCGGCTAGACAAAGCGAGAGTAAATTTAGCTTAGCAGCTATGTAGAGATAAATATGCCACTTGGAGCAATAACAGCATTTACTAGGCTCCCAACGCCTGTGGTGCTCCCGAAGCCCGGAACTCACTACCGACGAACGTCACAACGTCCCCTGACATGATGTCATTTAAAAAGAAGCTTAAAACGAGCCTTTTATTACAGCGTTTGGTGGGTCTTTGCGATTCGCTTCGTGTGAACATACCTTGTTGCATTCTGCCTGCTGTTTGTGAATGTTACTACCAACCATTTGTTGATGCTTTATTTGCAGCACCTGTAAATTGCCCAGAGAGAGATTCAGTTCTTCGAGGGCACTGTAAAAATGTATTATTATTATTATTATTATTATTATTATCATTACTAAATAAGGCACGCATTTAGCATGGTTAATTAGGAAGCTTAACAGGACCAGCAGCATTTGTGTCACCCTCCCTCGGAGGTCTGCTCGTCACTCAACCCACGCTTCTTTATGTGATCAATCAGACTTGCTGACCCCGTCAGCTCCGAAATCGAATCGGAAAAATCGTATAAATTATCAAAATTGTGAAAAGCTTATTTACCAGCATCGTTAATATAGCTGCACAGAAGCATTGGCGGCTAGCCTTACTACTTGCCATGGACTGTAAAGAATTGCCCAGTGCACGACTCGAACCAGCGAGCAAGTTCGCCAAGAGCAAGCAGCTCACCCGTAGGCTAAGACCCAGGGGCTGCTCACGGCTACTAACGATCGCAAGACTCTGGCTTGCTTAACAATAATAATAACAAGAACGCAGTTGCATAGTGCCTTAAAAAAACTAATTTTCTTTTTAGTCACTTGCCGTATGCAAGAAAAGAGACATCCATTGGTTAGTGATAACATGCGCCTTCTGCTCGAATAAGCACACAGAGAACGCTTCATATGGAACCTGATCATCCTGACAGCACTAAGTGGATCTGCAGCTACACTTTAAAGGACATAAAGTCAGGTGATTCTGTTTAGTCAGTCAGGAGCAAGCTCTAAGCTGTGGAGCATATGTACCGAGATGCCAGGTCTCCACAGGAGGATTTGAGTTGGCCTTAAAACACACGTAGACAGCTTAAGTCAAAAGTCACAGCAGTACCATGCAAAGCCTAGGTAGGAAGTATTTCTGGTTTTTATTCCGACATAAATGACAGACGTTGCCTTGCAGTTTATTCTCTCCTTGGTGTGGCACCACTGCAAATTGGTGAAAAATGGTACAGTGTAGCCGTTTCGATGTTCACGACAGACGATCTCAACCACAAAGGTTTGCACCAAATTTATCGTCTCCTTGGACCTTCAAGAGTCTTTACGAATACTAAGTTAAAAGAGGCCTAGACAGGATGTTTTAAATGCACCAACTAGCTTGGCTGAGGTATCGTCGTCTAAAGCTTTAATTCCTCCCATCCACACGGCATGACGAACTCTCTAAACTCCGTTAAAGCATGTATTTCTGACCTTCGCACTTTGATGGCCAAAACTTTCTTATATTGAGTATTTTTAAAAGCTATGCTCTATTTTTGGAAGTTTCTGTAAATCAGCGAGCTGGTTCTGACTATATGCGCCTGCAGGCAGGCATTGTTTGCCGATAACTCGTACTTGACGCATTGGTGGCCGATTTTGCAAATGATTAGCATTCGACCTGTACCAATCAATATGGGTGGGATAAATCTGAAGTAATTCGGCCAGCTTTATGCAGCTGTCCATAGGCAAAGAAAGCAAGAACGCTTCGTGAAACCATGAAGCTGTTTTGGAGTCTTCAATTGCATTCAAGCCTCCAAGCCCGAGTACCCTGAACTCTAAGGCAGTTGATAGATGCAGATGGGCCTCCTGTTGCTGTCCCAAACCGCCGCCTGCTATTGGACGGTTTCGAAACAGACAATGGCTAGGAGGTGCAAGACAAAGCATGCACGGAATAACAAGGCTGCTTGAGGAGTGCTTGAGCTGAACGGAAACATAGAGAAAGAGAGTGAGTGAGACAGAGAGAGAGAGAGAGACAGAAAGAGAGAGAGAGAGAGAGAGAGAGAGAGAGAGAGGGAGAGAGAGAGGCTGTGGGATTCTTTAACATCGGCAGCTGTCATAGGTTGGTGAGAAGAGGTGCAATGCGGCAATCATGACTTCACAACAGGGAAGCCAATCTTCAGAGCTTTGCATTGAGTGGAAAAGCCTTCTTGCACAGGTCGGGAGTTGGTGAGTTACGGAAGCAGAGATGGAATGTTACAAATGCATGAACCAACAATAACAAAAGTATCCTGTCTCAGCAGCTTCGAACTATTACGATGATACGTGTCGGAAAGTAAGACGACGACTTCGGAGCTGATGCAGTCTTCCCACTCTAGCTCAGAGCCGACATAGTCGTCTTGTGGTACGTCACTTTGGTCCGAAACCATGCAAATGAGGGTATGGTACTGCAGGCCTAATTCATTTTGAAGAATAGATTTTCCATTTTCTGACTAATGCAAGGTTTGTCAACAGCTAGTAGGTTGGTTTTATCACTATTCATGGGAAGGTTTTATGCCCTCCAAGTGCGAATGCCAGTAGTACATCCAGCCCAAGGAACCGATGCCTGTGACTAAGAGCGCAGTAAGGGAAGCCCTATGACCTTTCTCTACTCTTGTGTTTCAGGGAGACATTGAAATCCGTTTCGTCAAGCTACCTCAGGCTAAAACAAGATGGCCGAAGAGCTTAAAAGAGCCATTGAGTTGAAGTAAGTGGCCAGATCAGCCTTCTTTACCGAAAAAAATTGTGCACATTCGTGCCTCTATTAAGCCCCCTCCGACCAAAGCAATCGCCGTTCCTCAACCTGTGACCTTTCTTAAAAGGTTCTCCGAAGTTTCTGCCAGTGATGTGGCTGCCTTAATAAGGTCTAGCAAAAAGAGCTCGTCTCCTGAAGACCCTATACCTTCATCTATGTGGTCTTCACTTGCAGAACAACTTAGCCCTGCCATAACCAAGATTTGTATTGCTACTTTGGGAAAAGGGGTCGTCCCCAAGTCCTTCAAATCGGCAATCGTTAGACCTATTCTTAAAAAGCCTGGATTAGACACAGAGGTCCTAGCAAACTATCGTCCAGTTTCCCTTCTCCCGTTCTTATCAAAGATTCTTGAAAAAATTGTTGCTAAGTAGCTAGTTGAACATATTGAAAATAAGTACTTCTAGAGCGCCTCTCATCTCGCCTGAGCATCACTGGCACTGCTCTGCAGTGGTTCAGGTCCTATCTCAGTGGGAGACTCCAGAGTGTTGACGTGAATGGACAAAGATCATCTGAAGTACCTCTAAAATATGGAGTACCTCAGGGCTCTGTGCTAGGTCCGGTCCTTTTCACCGTTTATACTCTCCCTCTTGCTGGTGTGATTGCCAAGCACAATCTAGGCTTTCACTTCTATGCGGATGACACTCAGTTGTACCTTTGCTTTGATCCCTCCCAGCCTTTGAGCACCTCAAATTCTCTCAACTCACTTGCTGCATGCATTGATGACATCCGATCATGGATGGCAGCAAATTTTCTAAAACTAAACGATGATAAAACTAACTTACTTGTTATGGGCAAACCTAGTGTTATTCAGAAATTGGAAAGGCTGACTTTCAAAATTGGCTCTGCCAGCATATCTCCAGTTGAATCAGCTCGAAATCTAGGTGTCATATTCCAAAGCGACCTCTCGTTAGACGACCACATCAGCTCCACAGTCAAATCAGCCTATTTTCAGCTTCATAACATTGCTAAAATTCGGGCTTGTTTAGATAAGGATACCACGTCCAAGTTGGTCCATGCATTCGTGACATCTCGTCTCTACTTCTGCAACTCACTGCTTACTGGCCTACCAGCATGTGCGATCAGGCGATTGCAGCTGGTGCAAAACTCTGCAGCTAGGCTTGTCTGTCGTGAGCGTCGCAGTTGCCACATTACTCCACTTCTCGCCGACCTGCACTGGTTACCAGTCAAGCAACGGATTGACTTCAAGGTTTTGTCGCTCACTTTTAGGTCCCTTCATTCAATGGCTCCAGCCTATCTTTCAGATATACTACCCCATCAGGCCAAGCATCATACCACCCGCTTTTCGGAATCCAACAGTCTAGAAATACCTCGTACAAACCTTAAATCCTTTGGAGACCGTGCATTTAGCTCGTATGCTCCCAAAGCCTGGAACTCCCTCCCGACCTGCGTCAGAACATCCCCTGACCTGACCACATTTAAAAGAAACTTAAAAACACACCTATTTAGGACAGCATTTAGTGGGTCCCTGTGATTCGTCCTCAATGTGCTTGTGCGTGCTGACACTGTGCATGCTGCCACTAACCACATTTGCATGCTGACCCTGTGCATGTCACCCCTAACCATATTGTTCATTTTGTTTGTTTTCAAGCATGATTTTACTTACTATTCTATTGCGTATCACTTTGCAGCAAATGTAAAGCGCCTAGAAAGAGATAAAGTTCTCTGAGGGCGCTTTATCAAGTGCAATATTATTATTATTATTATTAATGGAATGTCAGAAACATTTCAATCAGGTTTCAAGAGGCAGCACTCCACTGAAAGTGCTCTCCTCCATGTTAACAATGACATTCTACGTGGCAATCTGCTTCTCATAGGACACTGCTTCTCATAGGACACCCTAAGCGTGTGGCTGGATTACAAGGCTTTGCTGTTTTAATAGGTGATGCTATTGTGCGACCTTCACCACGTGCTCGTAATCTAGGTGTCGTGTTCGACAGCTGCCTCAATTTCAAAAGCTTCATTCAGAAGACTGCCTCTACAGCTAGCCATCACATCCAATCCCTATCCAAGATTAGAAGCTGTCTCCCACAGTAGCTTGTAAAAAATTTAACTAGCTCTTTAGTTCTGTCTCGGCTTGATTATTGTAATTCCCTTTTGGCTGGGCTACCAAAGAAAGCTATTATGGCACTACAGCGGACTATGAATATGGCTGCAAGGCTGGTCTTCAAGTCCCAGCGGTTTGAGCATGTGTCTCCTTTGCTGAAAGAGCTAGAATGGTTGCCGGTTGAGCAAAGGATACAGAGCAAAGTTCTTACGCTGACCCATAAGGCCCGCCACGGCTCGGCTCCTTCGTACCTAGCTGAACTGCTGAATCAGTTTCAGCCTGTTCGCGCCCTCAGGTCCTGTGTGGACAATAAATTAGCTATCCCATTCCTCCGCTTAAAGACAGTTGGCGACAGAAGCTTTAGCTCTGCAGGTCATAGGCTGTGGAACTCGCTTCCACTATTCTTATGCAACGACATCTACTCTCCAACTGCCGACTATGGCACATCTTTTTCAGCGGTTCTGAACTGCTACTCCTATGCTACTCACTACCTCAACTGCTCTCCTAACTCTGCTATGCTTCCCACTTTCTCTTTGTTGCGTGAGACGAAGTCTGTTGGGTACCGAATGCGTACCGAAAGCCGCTTAGGCTGTGAGTGCGCTAGACAAAACTCTCCTGCGTAACACCCACATGGTCTTTATGACTTTGTGGAGTTACTGACGGAGATACATGACATTACATTGCAGATGCATCTTTTATTCTTCACCGTGTGTATCCGCTACTAGATACTCAAAAGAGAAGTGCTAGATACTATCATAGCTTCAAAGCACTCATTTAAATTTGAGCGGATAACTAACTTCATCGTCAGCCACCGGACTACGCCTGTGTGCAGTTTAGCCTGGATTAATGAGATGGAAAGCACTTGATATGTTCATCTTTACTTGAGGTTGTCCCAGCCAGATTCATCAGCTGATGCTGATGCTGTCATATTCCTCGCTGTTAAAGACGTTGGCTATCAATAATTACCTTTGCGTCGTGTTATTTAATGAAAAACCTATTGAAACTGCCTGAATATATAACATATTGCCTGACTGTTGTAGCTTATTGACCAGCCCTGTAGTCGTTGAATGCCTACTCGGCAGCCCCTTCTCACAGTAAATTCGTGTTTTCTTTAGTCCAAAATTAATATAATATGAAAGCGACTTTACAATCTTGAAGGAGAGGCTTTATTTCATTTCGGACGTAATTATAACCAACAGCTCCCGGCAAAATTGAATTGTCATAATGAACCCTTCGGTGCACATTTTAACCTCAAATTATCGTGAGCAACAATGTACCAATTTCATTGGTCGAGCTATTTAATTCGTCTACCAGCTTGGTAACCCAGAATGCACTTATCCAGATCTGAATGCACGAACCTCAAGATGCTTCTTCCGAGCCAAGCACACACTTCCTCTGGGCACAGCTACCGTCAGGCTGGGAGCCAAGGCCGAGCAGCAAGTTTCTTATTTCAGACATCGAACTTGTTGCTCACAAAGAAGCCAAGCTGGACTGGATTACTAACTATGCACGTCGCCGGCAGATAGAGGATACCTATCCTCTCTCTCTCTCTCTCTTGTTCACGTACCAGCCATCTTTTTATTGGCATGCACGTGGCTCGTTTTCGCACTGTGCCTGCAAGTTTAACAGCCACATGCCATTGTCTATTCCGATACGTTCGACAGTTGGAAGCAGGTTAGGAGGATAAATAGATAGATAACTCGACTGACAGGGCTCACCTTAAAGTTCTTACGCTGACCCACACGGCCCGCCACGGCCGTTGTTGCTCACAAAGAAGCCGGCCTGGCCTAGATTACTATATATTTAGATTGCAGCTGCTGCAAAACTCGGCAGCTAGGCTTGTCAGTCGTGAGCATCGCAGCTGCCACATCACACCGCTTCTCGCCGACCTGCACTGGCTAACAGTTAAGCAACGGATTGACTTAAAGGTTTTGTCGCTCACTTTTAGGTCACTTCATTCTTTGGCTCCAGCCTATCTCTCAGATATACTCCCCATCAGGCCAAGTATCCTACCACCCGCTTTTCGGAATCCAACTGCCTACAAATAACTCGTACAAACCTCAAATCCTTTGGAGACCGTGCATTTAGTTCGTATGCTCCCAAAGCCTGGAACTCCCTCCCGACCTCCGACAGAACATTCTATGACCTGACCACATTTAAAAAGAACTTAAAAACACACATCACGGTTCGCCATTAATGATTATGGAACTTACTTTTTATGTTAGTGGCCCGTGCACCTGTCGCTGTCCTGAGTTACATAAGAGATGTCCAACCACAAGCAAAGGCTACTAAACCACGGCTACATGACACAAAGCCGATAATAATATGGACAGAGAAATAATGTCAATCGCTTGGCCTGCCGTGCAGCTCTGATTATGCAATCGCATTTCAGGAACGTTATACTTACTTCGGACGCCAATTACTACATCCAACTTGTTGGTTCGAATCTGGAGGACGTGGATCCAGCCTATGCATCGAAATTTATTGTCTTGGCTTCTGTCAGTGACCTTGATGGTTCAGGAACTCGGTCAAAGGTGGATCTCACTTTGAATGGTAAGTCAGGCATTTAGTTTTGTTTTTAGACTATACCTGAGCTATTTGCATAAACTATGTACAGGAATATGCAGTTGCTGCAGCCGCATATTCTATTGATTTAGCCAAGAATTTTTTAAAGAGGCTTCCAGTAGGTAGCCATGGCCGGGACCTTGCCCGAGGCTCACAACTATAGCGAGCAGAAACCGCCAAATGAGTCCGTGCACCCGACTTGGAGATACATACCAGCGTGGCACCCAATCGCTAAGTCTGAGGTATTCCCTGCTATTTATTTTCTAGACTTTAAGCATTTGTGTCCGGTCATACCCAGACTCACTGCTCAGCGGCAATTAAGTACACTGGTGCCACCGTCGTCGTCACACTGGTGCTGTAACAAGAATTTCTTTGTTTAAGCAGCCCTCGATGGGGGAACTGCTCAGTTTGGTAAGCAGATATGCTAAGTAGGGCTACTAAAACACGCGCTCTTGCTTAAGGTCTGAAAAAATCGGCATAGCATTTCTTTTTACAGATGCATTAGGAGCGGCTACCGGCTTCTTGCTGGCTGTAGAGTGTAGCACATCGAAGGTTCACAGGTTTTAAGATGTTTCCGCAGAGCGGCTCTCCCGGCGTGTAGTTGCGGTTTAAAGTGCAGCTAGTGCGGTTCCGCGTTCGGGCAGTCGGTCTCCTGTACGTGGACGCTATCGTACTCAAGGTAGTCTGACGGTATTTCAGGAGGCTTAAAACAACTGGTCACTTTTAGAAAAGTCAAAAGAGCGTAAACTGTGATGGACAATCAAATACTCCAAAGCGGTTGCAAGTTACTTTTACGATAAGTAAAAGAAATTAATAAAGCTAAAGAGCCGTCCTCTAAAGGGGCTGAGTAGCAGCCTGCAGCTTTAAATCACTTCTCCAGACGGTACCCATGTTTTGAGTAAGGCAGCTGAGAGATCTAGCAGAGCTAGGGCAGTGACAATCCCGTCATCATCGCCACTTGGAATGTCATTGTTATAACGGAGGAGAGCAGTTTCAGTAAAGTGCTGCCTCTTAAACCCCGATTGAAATTTTTCTTACGTTTAATTTTTTTCAATATGTTCAACCAGCTGCTTAGCAACAATTCTTTCAAGAATCTTTGACGAGAAAGGAAGAAGGGAACTGGGTGGTAGTTTTTATGGACCTATGTATCTAATCCAGGCTTTTTAAGTACGGGTCTAACGATTGCCCGTTTGAATGACTTTGGTAAGACCCCTTTACCAAAGAAAATCTTTTAAATTGACTAGATCTGCATCCCATCCCAATTTCTGGATACGACATTCAAACCTGCTTTTGAAATTTCTTTGTAAATTGAAAGGAATCTCTACGACTGTGTACGTGGAAAAAATTAATGGTAGCATGCTTATCAAGAGCATTTCCAAGTGTCATGTTCATTGCATCAGTGAGGGTATCAAGGCTGTTGGTCCATTCTGGGTGCTGATATTAAAGTCCTGCACCACAAACAGATTTAAAAAATTTGTCTTTATTAATGTTTTGTAAGTTACGTCGCTTGACAAGTTTGACATTACCCTGTACACGCAAGGGACAAGGAACAGTAAACGAGACCAAACATTGATCCGAGAGGGTCATCGGACACACCATGAGGCTAGTGAGAAGACATCCTTGGTGATCACGAGATCTAGAATATGGCCACCAACGTGGGTGGTATAATTAACGTCGTCAAAACCAAAATTCTGTAGTCAAGAAATGAGCGGATCTGGCTGTTGCTAGTCAACGTGAATGTTTAAGTCTCCAGAAATAAGTAACAGCCTGTCACACACGAATATTTTAGCGAGGAACTGTGAAAACTCCTCCGTAAATTAGTTTTGACAGGCAGAGGAGGTTGGTATATTACAACAGTGAGTGGCGTTGTCTTTGATGAGAATCTGATTACAACTGATTCAGACGATGGCCCGTGCGAAAAACTGTACATCATATAACCAAACGATTGAGGAATAACAATCTGTTGGCTCCTTCGCCACCAAATTTTAACTTAGTGGGACAAATTAGAATGTGACGAGACACTGAGGACTAGGTGGTTCGGGGGCGAACAGCTTACGCAAGGAGGGCGCATAGGTACGCCGGCAACAAAATTTTAGCTACCTGTCAGATTGAGACACAATATCTGCAAATTGATTCAATGCTTAATTGGTAGCCAGTGAAACTCAGACGCGAGCTGTGCAGCTACACTGCAGACTTCAGACAAGACGAGACGCTCTGAGCTTTTCCACTAGCTACCGGCTGGCTAGGTCACTGTTAAGGGCACTGGCTAGGAGTTCTCATGATGCTTTTAGGGCTGCATAGCAGAGGGCTCTTCATATTGAATGCACCAGCTTATTTGCATTTCAAAGAGAAAATACACATCATTCGGGTTGTGCTGGTTTTAGATTGTGTTCAATCTATTTTCCCACCGATCCTAGCTCAATTATGGTTGACCACGGAGGATGCTATCAGATTTTCTCGGCTTTAGTCGTGGCAAGCAAATGGTATGCTGGGTAACAGTCACGCCGTCTATTGTTGTTCACACTCCTAGCGCTAAATGAACAGCAGCAATCTGCACTAATGCTACTGCGAGCTGCGGCCCTTTCACCCCTTGTAGGAACCGAAGGTTCGAGCGATCCTCTTACGATTAACGACATTATGGCCTTCAAACTGCGATCCGGAGAGACGAGCATCAATGTCTTTGATCAGCTGGACCTGGGAGAAATCCTGACCGTCGACATCCAGCTGCATCCTCCAATTGTCGCCGATAGACTTCACCTTCAATTCATTGTGGTGGTGGATGTAAATAAGAAGAAGGTGTACATTTTCCCATGCTATAGCTGGATTGCTCACCAGAAGACACTTCGGACCGCAACAGGTAGGAAGCAATAGGGCTAGAGTTTAAGCTCTGAGCTCGTTGTTTTGGGAAAAAAAAACATTTGCCAACAAAGTCCTCTGCAATTCGATTGGCAGCCATGTGAATCCAATCTCAACTTTTTGCACGGTCGTCACCTCGAAAGGTAAAGTTTCTTAGTTTTTTTTATTTTGTGCCGTCCCTTAATAGTAGGGAGCTTAAGGGTTTACAGAGGCCAATAATATTACGATATTCGTGTTACGCCCTAATAGAAATAAATCTCATAATCCTGTCGAACTTTACATATTCCGGAAAGCAGGTATGTCAATCAGTTAATCATAATATGCCCAGTGTCAGCAGGCACATGTGCACCATGGTCAATCGAGTGGGCGGTGGAAAGTTAGTAAGGAATTTGTAGGTTTGTATTTTTCCCCGAATCGAGGAGGTCATGACGCCTGTAGGTAGTGATTTCCTTGCTTCCCTATCCGACGAACAGAAGAACGTACCGCACTACGTCCAAAGGACTAAATGTTCGTTAGAGACACAGCTCAATGATTTCAGTTGGAAGAGCTGGTGGTGTGATGCTACGTCTGTAGGCGGTATTTCGGAAGGTAGGCCTGAGTAAGGGAGCGATGGGACCTGAAAGGAAGTTGGAGAACGAAACATGTAGTCGACGGTCTGCTTGATTGGGAGCCAGCGAAGGCCGACGAGAGGTGTTTCAATGACAGTTGGCGACAGAAGCTTTAGCTCTGCAGGTCCTAGACTGTGGAACTCGCTTCCAGAATTCTTAAGCAACGACAACTACTCTCCAACTGCCGACTACTGCACATCTTTTTCAGTGGTCCTGAGCTGCTACTTCTACGCTACTCAATGTTTAATTACAGAATCTGAAAAATTATTTAAAATGCTTCCCGATACATCCAACTTCTAATGCTCATATGCATTACTCAAACGACATCTACTCTCCAAGTGCCGACTATGGCACATCTTTTTCAGCAGTCCTGAACTGCTGCTTCTATGCTACTCACTACCTCAACTGCTCTCCTGACTCTGCTATGCTTCCCACTTTTGAGTTGGCAGAACAAGGAATAAACTTATCGGTAGGTCTGCAGCAGCTGCAGTTGTCAATCCGTTCAGTTTTTAGCCTCCTCTCTTCCTTGCTGTGCCGCTCCTAGCTGCTTGCTCCATTTATCTATCCTTGATTTTCTTGTTCAGCGAGCTGAGTAAGTCATAAAAAGGAGCATATTTGAAGAACCTGGAAACAGTTTTAGTTCTCTTTAATGCGATACAATATTTATTTATTACTTTCATAATTACTATCATTATATACCCGTCCCTTCGTTAATGCCTACACTAGGGCTGGGTATTTCCCATCTCATGGCTGTTATGACTCAACGCCAACGTTAGTACCGTACATCCTAACAACAAAATCCAGTCGATGTATTCGAAATATTTAATAGTATTTTGTAAAGTTTTTGGACCGTAAAAATGCTGAATCAGTGATTCTGTTTAGTGCAGTAGACAACGAATATGACGCCAAACCATTCTCTAAATGCTAAGTTTATTTTTTAAGCAGTAGCACATGAGGCTTCAAATCTTTGAAAGTGGAAGGAACAGCAGCTAACACGTGTTTCTAACACACAGGTCGGGCGCTTTAATATAATAAGAAGAAATTTTAGTATTGATGCCACACCCTCCCTGAAATTGATGAATTTGTGTGCAGAGTGCCTACACAAAAAAGAAACATGTTGACTGGCTAGTGCGAGCACAGAAACGTACAGTGCGTTCTGATGTAGAGCATGCTACAGAGAATTGGTAAGCGTCTGTTCGATGCCTGCTGAGGTGGAGGTGACTGAATTCATTGGCTGGTTCAAAAGCCTCATTTACATAGTAGCTCAGGAGCCCGTGCGGAATTTTTTCCGGCTCACTGTGGTCAAGTAAGGTTTACCTGCTGTTGAACTTGAACCACTTCCGGTGTCACGTTCTAGAAGCACCTCAGTCCTAGGCAAAGAACCTAGTGTAGCAGATGTTCACATTTTAGCCTGTTAGCATGGCAGAAATTAAACGTAGTCACGCTGTAGCATTTTTTGTCGTTGATACTATTATTAAGCTATCCAAACTCATCGTTACCTTGCGATACCCACATTTTACAGTTTTGCTCCTCAAGATTAGCTCAATCATTGTAGGATGGCAGCCTTTACATAGCTGACTATGCTACTTTGCATGAACTACTACCGAAAGAGGACCAATCAACGACGGCCTTCTTTTGTGTGCCGATCTGCCTGTTTCGCTTACTTCAAAGTGAAGACCTCGTTCCAATTGCCATCCAGCTGTCACAGGATCCAGGACCCAAAAGCCCGATCTGGACACCAAGAGATGGATTTGGCTGGCTATTGGCAAAGATTTACGTCAAAAACGCTGATGGGCGGATACACCAAGCTGTCACGCATCTGCTGAAGACCCACCTTTTCCTAGAGGCCGTAACAACAGCAATGTGGAGACAACTGCCTACAGCACACCCGATCTTCAAATTGTTGCTTCCGCACACGAGGACAACTATCGCTATTAATGCTGCAGCACGGGAGTCACTCATTAACGACGGAGGCATCTTGAGCGAAACACTCTCTACTGGCGTGAAGGGTGCCTATGAAGCAGTGCGTCGATCCTTCGATGCCTTCAAGATACAGGATTTGATTTTCCCGGACTCCATCAAGGCCAGAGGCGTCGACGATCCTAAGCTTAAGTACTACTATAGAGATGACGGCGTCCAGCTGTGGAATCTTATATTGCAATATGTCGAGGAAATGATCGGCATCTACTACAATAGTGATGAAGATGTTGTACGCGACACTGAACTACAGGCCTGGA
>WPIO01000057.1:485000-595000 GCA_009760855.2 Cristatella mucedo
CCTTCATTTTCTAGCTCCAGCCTGCTTATCTGAACGAATTCCCTGATCAGGTTAGGCATCGCACCACCTGGTTTTCTGACTCGTCATTTTTTATACCTGCTACCAACTTCAAATCCCTTAGCGACCTTGCCCATTGTTCTTAGGCTCCCAAAGGTTTCAGCTAGCTCCCTACTGACATCGCGACATCCCCTGACTATGCACATTAGGAAGTAACTAGAAACGCACCTTTGGTAGTTGTGAATAGTCTTCGGTGTACGGTTTTGGTGCTGACGTGCATATTAGCGCTAAGCACACTGACATGCTACCCTTATAACTTAGGCAAAGTGCCCAGAAAGAGATTTAGTTCTCTGAGGTTACTTAGCAACTTCAGTAACTAACTGCTTGCAGGTCTTCAAGCCCGTGCAATAGGAAGCTTACAGTTGGTGTAAAACTCTGTCGCTAAGCTTATGTGTCCTCTAAATGCAGGAACGGCTGAGAGCTGCACCACTGAGACCGCCGAAGTGCAACTCGCTGGCTGCCTCTCAAGCAGTGCATCACCTTTAGGATCTCACAAATTACGTTAGATTCTTAAATTCTCTCGGTCCAACCTCCGAAATTCGTTTCACATCAGGACTCCTGTCGCATCTTCTGATTTTGGTCAAGTAGCTTTAAACGTCATGCAGATCGTGCCATAAGTCACTGCACTCCTAACGCTCGGTATCAATCATCCATCGTCTTTATTTTACCTTCTCATAGGACTGATGTAGAAAAGAAGTGGAAAAACATGCATTTTCCTCCCACTCGGTCTGCACTGTCAGACAAAAGTGTTCATTGCCTGTTTTTGCATTAGGATAACGCCAGTTCTGAAAACGGACGACGACAATGTTTTTTGCAAAGCACATGATTAAATTTGCCATTTCTAGTGTGTGCTCTGAGTGCACGCGCGAGCATGATTCGGTGCATGTTGTTCACCCGGGGTCCTTCTAATCGGCGGCCCTGAGAGCAGGGTCCCGCGTCTTCGCATGCTTGTCTAGATAGGCGCGACACTTTGGTGCTTTTGCATGCTTACCTAGGCAGGATGCGTTCGTTTTCATTAGCTCTCAGTTTGCTGTTCTCGCTGTGAGTCTGTATTCACTGGAATATATATTCGGTAGGGTGCTTCGTAAGATATTTCAAAGTGAAAATATAAGTAGTGTAATTCCGAAGCTGCTCGCACGCAAGCATTACGCGGAATGCGCTACACGTGGACTGTAGGAATGGTCGTTCGAATTCTCTCAAATGTGATAATGCAGTCGAGCGGAAATGGCGAGGCTCTTGACTAGGCCCCCTTTTACTCTGCTTAGCTGAGCTGTCTGAATCCAATAGGGCACCGGTAGGGCACAGTTGGAATTCGGATCTGTCTTCACAGGTGGAATTCGGATCTAGCTCTCGAGCTTTCCACTTAAGGTCCCCTGCTGTACACTGCTGGCGGCAATCAATCTATCAATCTATTTAGGCTTTTGGCCTTGTCAAGCGTTTGGACTCTTGGAGGCAGAGCCTGCTGGCCTCTCGGAGCTCGGCCGACTTCGATCCTCTTCTGTGAGCTAACTCTGACTCTATTCAGAACTGTGAAATCATCGTATGCCTACGTGTGTGTCTGCGTGTCTGAACGTGCTGTGCAGATGTGCATATGATTGTGTGCTTGCTTTATGCATTCGCGCCCGTAATACTACAAAGGTTCTAAAGAGTCATCCGGCATTCAAAGACCATGTGGAATTCTGTACATTTAGGACGCCTGGCGCCATTTGAGTCCACATTAAATAGTAGCAAATTAAGGGTTTCTGGATATGCCACCAGAACTCGTTGAGTCTTGCCTTTCAATCTGGACACCAAGCTGCTGCAACTAAATCTGTATGGCTCAGTTTCTAAAGTATGGCTCTGAAGATTGTTACTAACGTTCCGGTACTCTCCGTCAGGCCAGCTCCACCCACCCCCTGGCTCAGATGCTTTGCCCATCGATGCAGTTTTAGCGCGAGAAAAACCGAACGGACAATGACAGCCATTGATCAAGTTCTAGCTACTGCTTTTTGCACCCAACAGTCAGCCTGTCTCTCAGCTCACAATTACGTTAGGGCAACAGACGCAAAAGTACATCCTGCTGGATAGAGATTAATACCCCACATGTAACCATAGTAGTTTTTTCCGACAGATATTCCTATTTCACGTCCATATCTACAAGCAGCAAATTAAGGGTTTGTGTGTAAATGTGCGGTAGTACGTGTGGGCTTTACGCACTCCCGCCCCTAGTTATATAAGGGGCTAGAAAGCCTTGTATCTTTTGCTCAGCACTAATGATGTCTGAACTTAATTCGTGTCCACATTTAAAAACAGCTCATTAATGATATATGAATCTTCTGCAAGAGTTTGTTGAGTCTGGCTTTTCATTTTAGACGACAACTGCTTAAACTAAATCGGTATGGCGTAGGTCCTGCGGTCTGGTTCTGAAGATCGTGGCAAACGCCCTTGACCTTGTTTTCGTATGGCTCCATCTTGCCCTATCGATAGAGTTCATCCGAGATCCCCCATCCAGCAGCTTGGCATGCGAAACCTAGGAAATTCTATACTAGGAAATTAAATATTGAGCAGCTGAAGCTCGCCGTCCCACGAAATAAGAGCCTAAAACATTATAACGCGGTGGCTAAGAGAAAAGCTCGTTGCTGAAGACGAGCAACATCCCCACGAAGTGCCAGGATTTGAATTCGGCCGGGAAGGGAGGCGGCAAAACACACAAGTAATAGCAAAGGGTTGCCCACAAGCATGGCGTCTATCCGGCACTTGTCGGAGGTTGCTCAGCAACAGGAAGTAATCTGCTCAGACAAGAGTGCCGCTTTCCCGGATCCTACCTCGGTGCGATGCAGCAGGGGGGAGCCAGCTCCCGGCCACCTTCCCTGCTTAAGGGGGCCTCGCCATCCTCGGCAAGCAGCACTCTGCCCACCCCCTGACTTAGCCGTTATGCAAACACTGGTGCAGTGTTTGCATATGCAAAGCCGACCTGGAAGAAGCCAAGCCGTCGATCTCGTTTTAACTACGGTTTCTGTACACAGCCGCCAGCCTGCCTTCCAGCTAGTGATTCTGCAAAGGTACTTCAAAGTATATCTGACAGGGCAGAAGTGCAGGAATAAACATATGGCACGGAACATTTGTACAGCCTTTTTGAGACGACCGGCCGGCGGGTTTTTTTGCTGAGGATTACGGAAGCTGCCCTTGGTTAGAGCTGGCACTCTAAATCAGCTGAATGGCTTGATGGCTTCAATAGCTGGATTTAATGGCTCTGAATGGCACAGTTGTATTGGCCGCTTGTGTTTGACCGACTGGTCGTACGGTTGAGCTCGGCTTTCAGATTCGCCTGGCGTTGAGTTTCTAGCACCCGACTTGCTCTTATTTTGGCAACAGCCGGTGCAGCTGGCAGGGCTGTGTAGCAATCCGGCGCATTGACAAACAGGTGCACGCTATCAGGCAGTAGGCCGGTGGCTGGCCAATGAATTACGAATTATCTGCCTTGTGACTTCGCACGCCATATTTTCAGTCCATTAGTTAACAAGCTGTGTGCAGACGTTCTTTTCATGCATAAAACTGATTTGCTTGAAACAAGCAAGCAGGCGGGTGGCGCAAGCAAGGCTTGTACAGCGATTCACATGCCGGCCACGGCATGTAAAGAGTGTAGCGTGATGCCTCACTGTGTAAGGTGGTAGCTTTTCACGATCTTGGCCCGGGGTCGTGGGTTCGAATCCTGCGGGAAACGATCCGTTATCGCCGTTGCAAGAGTTAGTGATAGCCGTAAGGCTCTTCTGTCGCTATACAAAAGAGGCTGTTAAAATCAGCTGGTATTTTTTTATAGCAGCGCGACAGCAAGATCAGAAAGCCTGGCAACCTTCTCCAAGTCTCTAGTGAGTCGAAATTTAGTTTCCCAACCGAAGTCGTGAAACTGCTATCCAGAGAGAATTGGCTCGACGTCTGTAAAGTCCGTCTTCTAGAATTAACATGCAATCTCTAAAAGGTTATCGACACTGAATGCTGAGAGCTTTGTGTGAGGAGAGATGCAAGGAGCCCGGCAACTCCATCAACTCCCTGCCTGTTATCGGTCATCTCGGGCGCCTGAATCTCACGATGCCGTCTGAACCTTTGTACCTATGTACACTGATCGTCTCGGCCAGCCGCTCGAATCGCCGTCTGCATTTGTGCAATAAGATTGACAAAGAGAGTGGCATTGACGGTATCCCGATCCGGTTTGGGCAGCCCCTGCAATAGCTCTTGTGTATTCAAAAGTGAGCGCTTCATGAGATGTAAGATAAGGTGAAGTTGAGTGAATAGCATGTGGTCGAAAGGTATTGTAACACGATTCTCTATTCAGTCTTGCCACTGTTTTTCTCTTTCTCTCTCTCTCTCTATCTCTCTCTCTCTCTCTCTTTCTCTCTCTCTCTCTCTCTCTCTCTCTCTCTCTCTCTCTCTCTCTCTCTCTCTCTCTCTCTCTCTCTCTCTTTCTCTCTCTTTCTCTTTCTCTCTCTCTCTTTTTCTCTGACGTGCCCAACTTCTTTAGTGGTCACAGCAAACAGGTCACTCAGTGAGGCAGCACTATTCAAAAATGACGATCAGAGCGTATCGTCAGTGCCAACAAGTGCAATCTCCTGGAACGGGTCTATCTCAAACTACAACTAATTGACAGGTTCTGTGCGACCCCTTTTTGCTTAGTAAGCAGTTCGTCGTTGCACTAGCAAGAATCCATTAGTAGTATCACTGAGCAATAGTTCGAATGAGCACCAATGTCAGTGAGCAATATTAATTATAACTATAGTTATTATACAATAGACATAGCGCCCTCAGAGAACCCTATCTCTTTCTAGGCACTTTACATTTGCGGCCAAGGAAGCACGATCAAATGTTTGGTGGTAGTATGAGCAGACTTGAAACCGCAGCTGATATGGTAACCTAATGAAAAGTTACTTTCAAACATGACATTTAGATTGTATGCAGATTCAACAGGAGAGATGCCGGCAGATGAGATTTTGAGCTTTAGCCTTTCCAATTAGTGAATCATAATTGTATGCCCATAACTATTAAGTTGGTTTTATCATCATTCAACTTGATGAACTTTGCTGCCATCCACGTGCGGATGTCATCAATACATGCAGTAAGGGAGTTGAGAAAATTTGACGTGGTCGAAGGCTGGGAGGGATCAAAGCAAGGGTGCAACTTAGTGCCATCCAGATAGAAGTGAAAGCCTAGATTGTGCTTCGCAAACACATCTTCAAGAGGGAGAGTATTAACCGTGAAAAGAACCTGGCCTAGCAGGCAGCCTTGAGGTAACCCATAATTCAGATATTCCTCGGATGATCTTTGTCGATTCATATCAATACTCTGGAGTCTCCCACTGAGATAGGACCTGAGCCATTGCAGAGCTGTGCCCGTGATGCCCAAGCGAGATGAGAGAAGCTCAAGAAGGATTTGATGATCAATATTATCAAAAGCTTCCGAAAGATCGAGCAAAACGTGCAGCGATACCCTACCTGAATCTGTATTCTTTAGTAGGACGCTATGCTTCCGAAGAAACATTAAATTTGCGAAGTGATCAGCCCTAAAACTGAACTGGAACTTAATAGCAGGGTTTGAAGTTTAAATACATGAGTTCAGCTGGTCTGCTACGACTCACTCCAGTGTCTGAAAAAAGGAACGGCGGAAGGAATACCTCGTACTCACATCAAATCCTTTGGAGACCGTGCATTTATTATGCTCTCAAAGCCTGTAACTAACTCCCGACTTGCGAAACGACATTCACTTACTTGATCACATTTAAAAAGAAATTTAAAACGCACCTATTTATGTAAATATTTAGTGGGTCCCTGTGACTCTTCATTTATGTGCTTATGCCTGCTTACACTGTGCATGCTGCCACTAACCACGCTTGAATGCTGATCCTGTGGAAGTCACCCCTAACCATGTTATTCATGTTGTTTATCAAGCATGATATTACTCACCATCTAATCGCGTTTCCCTTTGCAGCAAATTCAAAGCGCCTAGAAAGAGATTGAGTTCTCCGAGGGCACTTTATCAACTGCATTATTATTATTACTATATTTAATTGAGTCTGGGTGGTAGTTACTCAAGTTATCTTGGTCTAGTGCTGCATTCTTGAGTAGCGACCTGACTACACCTTTTTTGAAAGTTATGATGACGGTGAGCAATTGTTTTTCATTTGTCATTTTGCACGCCTACAGATGGAAATATGGGGAAGGAATGAGACCGAGTGATGAATAAGTCGTGAGAATAAGAGGAGCATATAGAAAGAATGAGTGAGAGGGAGGAGAGGTAGCGACAGCTCGAGAATGAAGAAAGACAGAGAGACAGAGAGAGAGAGAGAGAGAGAGAGAGAGATAGCAAAGGAGAGAGATAAGAAGGACAGAGACAAAGAACCACGTTGAAATTGAAATAACTAAGCGATACAGTGCAATAAAGTGGACG
Organism: Cristatella mucedo; assembly: GCA_009760855.2. Lineage (NCBI taxonomy): Eukaryota > Metazoa > Bryozoa > Phylactolaemata > Cristatellidae > Cristatella > Cristatella mucedo. Next base: position 491,475 of record WPIO01000057.1, read on the forward strand.
TGACACGAACCAAGAGAGGGAGGTGGAAGGACAACACAAGAGCAGCAGGAGAGAGAAAGAGAGAGAACTTGAAAGTAATTGGTTGAGAGTGAGAGTGAAAACAATTAGGGACCAGGGACAGACAGGATGAGAATAAAGTGAGAATTTTAGAGAAACTAAAGATGCAAGGCGACCGAGCGCGAAGGAGGGAGAAAGCGAGATAGTGCGTTGGCAAGTAAAGGTAGCTGGAAGCGAGGAACTGAGAGAACAGCCAATGTAAGAGAGATTGTGAGTGAGAGTGGATATACAGTACATCGTTGAAGAAAAATAGAACAACAATATTAAAAGACTTACTGAGTGAATTACATTAAACTAAATTTCTCTACACTTAGTAAAAGCTATCGTCCTTGTTGTTTGGCTTCCTTGCTAAGTCGATTGGCTTTAAGCACTCAGTTGCTCAGCATTTCCGCATCCACAGCATCAAGATACATTAAGCTAAACTGAGCAACAGTAGTGCGAGTGAGGGAGAGAGACAGACGGAGAGAGAGAGAGAGAGAGAGAGAGAGAGAGAGAGAGAGAGAGAGAGAGAGAGAGAAAGAGAGAGAGAGAGACCGAAAGAGAGACGAAAAGATAGAGAGAAAGAGAGAGAGTGAGAGAGGCAGAGGCAGAGGCAGAGGCAGAGGCAGAGGCAGAGGCAGAGGCAGAGGCAGAGGCAAGGCAGAGGCAGAGACAGAGGCAGAGGCAGAGGCAGAGGCGAAGGCAGAGGCAGAGGCAGAGAGACTGATATTGAGATTGAGACAGAGACTGAGACTGACAGGGAGATAGAGCCAGAGACGGACTAATAAATCAGCTCGGGTTTTATTACCATCTGTAAAGTGCCGAGAAAGAAATTCAATGCTCTGAGAGAGCTATACAAATGCGTTGCTATTATTATTATAATTACTATTGATGGTACAACGATCCAAAGTTCCGCATTCGGACTAGTCTGCTAAAGTTGTAGACACCGCCCGATAAAGGCGTTCGGTCCGGATCACCATCAATATTTCAGACAATTTTCGCATACTGCCATGAGATTGACGTAAATAGCCTGCACCACCGAGAGTAGAATATACATGTGGGCGTGTTGGGCACCTTTCAAAGGTCGTACCTCATGTAAAAGATGCCTTAACTTGAGTACGAACCAGGTCGTGGGTTTGATTCCAGCTGGAGAAAATTCAATATTGACCACTGCAAGTAGTGATGGAGGCGAATTAGGCTCTTCTTCTACGGCTATATGCGCGAGGCTCCTTTGTTAGCTTTAAGTTAATTTTTTTTCAGGTACAGAGTTTTGTGCATAATGGATGTTATTAAGTACGATTTCCATTCGATAGATTCGTGTCGCTGGTCAAGGCCTAGAAGCGCTCACTGTCAGACAAAAGTTGTGAAAGCCTTCTACACAGCAGAAGATTTTCCCCCTTGTCCAGGCGACGGCTATCCTCTTTAGATACATCGCGTTGACATGTGGGTGTAGCCGTTATTTTTTTGGCAGTCAACCTCACCAGAGACGAATCAGAGATCATTCTTCCCACGCAATTCTGTGTAGCTGAATGTCGAAATATTGAACGTGCTGGTGACTCGCCCAAACGCGATCGCGATTTAAAGACCTAGTGATGATATCACCAATGGGAGCCCTCACGTGTAGACCTTGTCGTACAATGTGACGTTTGTCATGCAATCTTTTAGGTTTACAGTTAGCTGTACTTTTTAGTTTTAAAGCAGACTTGAATTTACTTACCTTTATATATGTCAGTCACAGATTCACATCAGACATTTTATTTCGGTGAGAAATTCCATTCCCTCTAGATAAGTTACCAAGTTTAGAAGTCAACCGATCCATCACCCAAACGATCGCAGACCAATGACACAATTCCCCCCACGCTTGAGATCGACATTTCGGATGCAGTCGGTCGATATGTGGCACAGCTTATCGTGTACCATGAGGGAATCTTGTTTCAAAAACGGTAAGTCCGGCAAAATCCTAAATGTTACTCGGCTGCATGGAAATGGCTGCTGATAGTCAATACCCGTGTGATAAATTAGTCTTGACTGAATTTGAGGTGAACAAAATGTGCTAGCGGCTCCAAAAACTGTCATGATTGCGATGAGTAATCGTCAAATTTCACTGAATAAATATAATTCATGATGGTCGTACGAGCAATGAGGCGTGAGGGCTGCAATGACACACAAATGAAATTGTAACAAGTTAGATGGTGTTAATAACATGTAGACATCTGTTAAGTAACATCAGAGAACTTAATCGCTTTCTGGGCACTTTACAGGAGTTATAAGTGCGTCATGTCAATGAGTTTAAAGCTAATATACAAGTCTTCGCCAAAACCGTATACCAATGACTATTCACAACTACCAAAGGCGCGTTTCTAGTTACTCCCTAAATGTGTCTAGTCCGGGGATGTCGCGATGTCAGTAGGCAGCTAGTTGCAACTTTTTGGGAGCCTAAGAACAATGGGTAACGTCGCCGAGGGATTTGAAGCAGGTAGCAGGTATAGAAAAAAATGACGAGTCAAAAAACGATGTGGTACGACGCCTATCCTGATCGTGGAATTCGTTTAGATAAGCAGGCTGGAGCTAGAAAATGAAGGGACCTAAAATTGAGCGACAAAACCATTAAGTTGACAACTGCTTGATTGGGAGCCAGCTAAGGTCGGCAAGATGTGACCTAAAGTGGCAACGGCATAGCTCACGATAGACAAGTCGGGAGCTACACAGAGATTTACGACAAATTTAAGCAATTCCCCAGATCGAAATGCCTGTGATTAGTGACTTGAATTATTGTTACGTCGTTAGAGTTTACATTGTTTGCTGCCATCCAAGCACGAATCGTGTCGGTATGGCATGGGTAGCAGTGCCTAATAAATATCAAGAACTCCCATAAATTAACATAAATAATGTCATTAAAGTAAAGCATTATATATCATAGCTCTTGAGACCCACATCTGCATGGCAAATTCCATAACTTAAAGCTTATTGATAGCTTTTAATGAGGTCTAAACCAACGGTGGTGATGCATTTGGTTTCTAATTCTTACAATTCCTGAACTGCCAATAGTAACTAGCCTTTTTCCAATTCCGTTGTCAATCACTAGCATTGCTAAATAAGCCAGTGTATCACACATTAGTAGTGTGCATGTTTGTGTTGGGCAGTGGCAGAATTATTTGCCCATTACCTACCACCATCAATTGTGCTGGCAGCAAGTAATTGTGTACTAGCCACTAATGTTAACAATATTCAGCCGACTAAGCCTGCACATTATAGGTTGCTTCTTTGAATCTGCCTTGGCCGTAGATTCACACAGGATGCAAATCTTTTCGCTTCTAAGTGCGAACTTTAATTATCACTGAAACTATGAAAAGTGTTCGCCTAGGCACCGGGCACACTGCCAGCTAAATGGAAGAAGGAGAACGCCGGTGGCAAACCATTTCATTGCAGCAGGTGTGTGCCTGGCAGACCGGATGTGTCAGCTGATTCACGAGTATCGCTCTGAATCTCTGCCACCACTTCCATCTGAAGCTCTTCCCATGCAACCTTCTGCCCAGCGTCTCGCACAGCTGGCTATTTTTTAGAAAGCATAGCTTGCTGGATGTCAGGCTGCTCTACTATTGTGGCAAAGGCCTTGCTCTAGATGCCCTTGGACATGCCCATGTCATCGACATGCAGGCAGTTTGATTCTATCCATCATTCTTCATATCCTTGGTGACGTGAAATGCTAGTGGTTCGTGATGGGCAGCACGCATCTTGCACTGTGTGCTATAGGGTGACAGTGGAAGACGCCGGTCACCTTTAGATTGTAGATTTCAGCGACGTGGAAATCCTGCTGCACCGTGGCATTCTCAAGTCGCCTTTGAGATCGACTTTGGGATCCTTGGAACCACCTTTCATGCAAGCCCACCAATAACATCCCTGCCAGCACTAGAGACAGCTCAGATTCCCAAATTTATGAGGGTAAAAGCCACCAGCAGCAGTGTACTTTAGCTGGTCCCCAGCAGCAGTGTACTTTAGCTGGTCCCATCTGTAAGCAGCATCTTGCCAGGTATTTAGTGAGCAAAGCCTACGATGAATTCCTGGGTGGCAGGAAGCTGGCCTGTTGATTCGTGTAATTCTGATCACTGGCCACTTCCCCCTCTTATTCTCGGAACTACTAAGCCCTCGACAACTTAAGCTTTGGTGCCTGCTGGTTTATGTGAACCTCCATTCGCATGAGTCAAGGTATGCTCCTACAGCAAGATAGCACTGCTATGACTTAACCAATGAAGCCAGCCATGAAGATGAAGAATGATGCGGCCAGAAGCCTGCCATCCACTAAATCAGGCTTCATAGCATCCCTGAGCATAATATTAATGATCAATAATAATAATATTCCGTTTAATATAGCTATGTTAGAGAACTCAGTCTCTTTCTAGGTATCTTACATTTGCTGCAAAGCATGAACACATTGGTGGCATGCCGCACCCTAGACCTTGCCCGATCATCATCAGTGCTTCTGTGCGACGTCAAACCATGCTTCCCACTTCCTGTTCAACCGTAGTTTTCCTCACAGATAATGCTTCGGATTGGTCAAAGATTGTAGTGAGGCTATCAAAGGAGTGGACTCCATATTTAGCAAGTAAGCTCTCAATGAGACTTTTAAATGAACTCCATTTGTTGTGGCACCACGCGGGTAAGAGAAAGACGAGAATGAAGTGTTTGTACCGATCAGGAGAATAAGAAATAATAATGACTATAAGAAATAGTAATAATGCACTTGATAAAGCACCCTCAGAGAACTCAATCTCTTTCGATGCGTTACTGCAAATGTATGTATGTACGCTTACTGCAAAGGGAAATGCAATTGAATGGTGAGTAATATAAAGCTTGATAAACAACATAAATAACATGGTTAGGGGTGATATGCACAGGGTTAGCATGCAAATGTCGTTAGTGGCAGCCTGCACAGTGTCAGCACACATAAGCACATGAAGGACGAACCACAGGGACCCACTGAATGCTGTCCTACATACGTGTTTTTAATCTCTTTTTAAATGTGGTTAAGTCAGGTGATGTTCTGACGCAAGTCGAGAGGGAGTTCCAGGCTTTGGGAGCATACAAAATAAATGCACGGTCTCCAAAGGATTTAAGGTTTGAACGAGGTATTGGTTGACTGTTGGATTGCGAAAAGCTGGTGGTACTATGTTTGGCCTGGTGGTGGAGTAGATCTGAGAGATAGGCTGGAGCCAAAGAATGAAGTGACCTAAAAGTGAGCGTCAAAACCTTGAAGTGAATTCGTTGCTTGACTGGTAGCCATTGCAGGTCGGCGAGAAGTGATGTGAGGTGGCAACTGCGATGCTCTCAACAGACAAGCCTAGTTGTGAAGTCTTGCACCAGCTGTAATCGCCTGATGGCACATGCCGGTAGGCCAGCAAGCAGTGAGTTGCAGAAGTCGAGACAGGATGTTACGAATGCACGGACGAACTTAGACGTGGTATCCTTATCTAAACAATTGATTAATAGTATTGGGGTGAGCAATCTGTACGAAGTGGTTCACAAAATCTATCCGCTCCTTCTCGCTCCCATCCTGCGTTTCGTCCCCCTTAATACAGTAATAAGCAGCGTCACCTCGCTTGTCATGGAGACGCTCGTGAAGGAGGTGAGCTTGCACGTGAGTTATGGCCTGCTATACATCAGGACTTACCATTGTGCCATTCTGCTGGCCTTCTCATACAAAACGGCAGCAAGCTCGACATACTGTTTGCATTGCATATGAACGTGAACCGCAGCAGCAGCAGGACGTTTCAGAGTTTTAACGAAATGGCTTGTTCGGCACGGCCTCGGCAGAGCAGGCCGTGGCTAATGAGGAATTAGACGGTACCGACTGATCGCTGCGAGAGAGTTAAATTTTTTCATCTATTACCTTTATCGTTTAATTCGCAATGTCACACTTTTATGTAAGGCCTTCCTATTCATAGCGTAGGAGACCTACTGCATTACCCTCTGGTGATGCGACAACGGCTGTCTTGACACTCAAGAACTTCGCAATACAAGAGCAATTCAAGTTAAATATCCCAAGTTAGTAAAAATAATCATAAAAGTTCACCTCGAGCGCCTTTCAATTGCCAAGCCGCCGTAAACGAGTCCGCGCCACACAAGAAAGGGAAAAGGAAGCATTGATGGGAGGGACGGAAAGGAACGGATCAAGCATGATCTGTGATAAAGTAATATTTCAGCAACTAGTGCGTCGAATGGCTGAGGGTGAAGTGTTACTATTTTAATCATCTGGTTTGAGTACGGACCGCCTTCCGATGAATGCGGCGATGGAAGAACCTTGGAGGCCTTGAAGCAAATACGAACGTTGGATCTCATCGAGGTCGAAAGGCTATGCGTCGACTGGAGATCCGTATTGATGTCCAACGGCATCTACTCTCCAACTGCCGACTATGGCACATCTTTTTCAGCGGTCCTGAACTGCTACTTCTATACTACTCACTACCTCAACTGCTCTCCTAACTCTGCTATGCTTCCCACTTTCTCTTTGTTGCGTGAGACGAAGTCTGTTGGCTACCGAATGCGTACCGAAAGCCGCTTAGGCTGTGAGTGCGCTATACAAAACTCTCCTGCGTAACACCCACATGGTCTTTATGACTTTGTGGAGTTACTGACGGAGATACATTACATTATGTCGGTTTTCCCTGTCTGTAACGGAGCTACCAGTGAGGCATCGCCTTGACCTGGCTGCGCAAATTTGTATCTCTGTCTGTAACTCCACGAAGTCATAAAGACCATGTGGGTGTTGCGCAGGAGAGCTTTGTGTAGCACACTCATAGCCTAAGCTGCTTCTGGTGCGAATTCGGTAGCCAACAGACTTCGTCTCACAAAACAAAGAGAAAGTGAGAAGCATAGCAGATTCAAGAGAGCAGTTTAGGTAGTGAGTAGCATGGAATTAGCAGCTCATAACCGCTGAAAAGGATGAGCCATAGTCGGCAGTAGGGGAGTAGTTGTCGTTGCGAGAAATAAAGCTCACTGCAGTAAAGCACTTTGCAGATCTGATGCCGTTCCTTTGGGTTGCTGCTGGCGTCGTACTGGTGCAATGTTAGCAGCACGAGTACTACTCTCAGTCAAGGAAGAGTGCTAGATCATTGAAAGACTCTTGCTTTGAGCAAATGATCTCTTCCGAAGTCGCACGCTAATGGTGCTGAAGCTAAAGATGACAATTCCATCGCCTGGAATGGGTGACATGATGAGCAGCGTCAGAACGACTAACCTGTAGGAAGCACAAGCTCTAAACTAATGAGGCTTTCTGCTTGCAGCACACTTACATACACATACCATACCTATGTCGTCGATGCTAAAGTACCGCCATTCGAGAGGGGAGACCACTTACTTCCTGAGGCGGATGCTTAGACCATTATACGCTTCGGATGCCCATATAGGGCACCCGGAGATGCTGAGAGATTGGCCCTAGACATTAAGTTTTAGGGAAATGCAATCTCACAAAAAGACTGCCTGGCGTTATTAATACGAGTAACGCAGCCTTTCGTGGCGACTACAGCTGTCGTTAAGCGATCGATGCTCTCCCTTGAGTGGCAGATCTGGATAACCCGCGGTGCACAGTTGTTTCTGTGCTGGCTGCACCAGCAATGGCGATGGATGCTGCTATCAGATGGCACACACTGCCGCCCGACTAGATTATATTAGTGTGGGGCGTCAGCCTCCAGCCCCTTATGTTTCTGCCACTGGGAGTAGTGGCAGCAGCGAGCTACGTGGTGGAACGTCAAATTCTTGTAGCTCGTTGTTTGGGTTGCCAGCGGTGGCTCGTGCCGTTTCACCTGTCAAGACGACTAGTTCCGAATGATATACGTTTCCATAAATTGTGTAGTCTGAGGGTGACACCCCGGTTTAGCCATCGGTTAAGGTGCTCGATTTGACTACTCAGGTCCTAGTCTGTCTCAGGCCTCTGGGCATAATCGATGCACCCCGAAAGTTATTAAGTTCCTTTATCGATGAATTGATCGAATTAGTTTCTAGGAATCGCCTGTCGACCCTCTTCTTCCACCTCGTGGCTATAAGGGCGTATTTTGAAACCCGCCAATTCCTAAGCAAATAGTGAATTGGCTCAGCTTCCGCTTCCGTTCGATGACCTAGTAAGCCTCTTGCTATGCGCTTTAAATGTGACTATATGCTACATCTATGCTATATATTATATATATATATTGAATTTTGATATGTTTATTATATGGATATATTGATATATTAATTGAATTTCGATTGCGTTTTGAATTTTAATGATTTAATTGACCTATTAAGCTTCTAATAGGAAGTATCTTGCTATTGCTAACATCAACAACCGTTTGCAACTGCCTAGAGAGAGAGTAGTTTCGCGATTGTTTCAGTGCACATTTTTTCAAGACTAGTTTTTTTGAGAAAACCAAGCATTATTCTATGTTTCCACGACATTGCCCGCAGATTCAATCTCGCGTGGCTATTGCTCGAGCTTCGGCAGCGTCCACGCCCACGTAGCTGTTCCGCCCCAGCCGGACTCAAAGCACTCCACCCACCCAAAGGGCGAGCTGCGTACCAGCTCCTTGGGCTCTGCAGTCGGGTGATATCAGCAGACTAAGCTGGATTTAATTGCAATAGGTCAGCTTCGGTTGTGCGACCCACTAGCTCCGCAGCTGACTACTTTCTGTAATTCCCTTTTGGCTGGGCTGCCAAAGAAAGCTATTAGGCCACTGCAGCGGAATATGAATATGGCTGCAAGGCTAGCCTTCATGTCCCAGCGGCTTGACCAAGTGTCTCCTTTGCTAAAAGAGCTAGGATGGTTGCCGGTTGAGCAACGGATTCAGAGCAAAGTTCTTACGCTGATCCACAAGGAACGCCACGGCCTAGCTCCGTCGTACCTAGCTGAACTGCTACATCAGTTTCAGCCTGTTCGCACCCTCAGGTCCTGTGTGGACAATCAATTAGCTGTCCTATTCCTCCGCTTACAGACTGTTGGCGACAGAAGCTGTAGCTCTGCAGGTCCTAGACTGTGGAACTCGCTTCCACAACTCTTACGCAACGAAAAATACTCTCCTACTGCCGACTATGGCACATCCTTTTCAGCGGTCCTGAGCTGCTACTTCTATGCTACAACTACCTCAACTGCTCTCCTGACTCTGCATTGCTTCCCACTTTCTCTTTGTTGCGTGAGACGAAGTCTGTTGGCTGCCGAATGCGTACCGAAAGCCGCTTAGGCTGTGAGTGCGCTATACAAAACTCTCCTGCGTAACACCCACGTGGTCTCTATGACGTTGTGGAGTTACAGACGGAGATACATTACATTACTTGCAAACCGGCCAGTTTTGGACGCTATCCATTCTCCTCGCTCGTGGTCGCTCTTAACTTCTCTCCGTGAACTCTGGAGCTGTTTCTACGAAGGCTATGGCATTAGAAAGGCTCGAGCCTGCTTGCGTTTGCCTTCGCGAAAAACAATAAAAGGCAATGCAAGACAACCGTCGTCATCAACACCGCAACTCGCTTTGCTCTTCGTTGCGCCGGCGTCGCCCGACCACGAGCCCCTACAGAGCGACAAAGCTCGTTAGCAAGCGGGAGCAAAAGCACTCGGCGATACTTCCTGCCGATTTAGCTTGAGCACTTTAGTGGAAATCAAAGACCGAGGTTTGAATGCCAGCGCTGAATGCCGAACGAAAAGTTGTCTCGATAGCTCAACCGGTAGAGCACTAGCTCTCTAACACAGGCTGCAAGATCGTTCCCTCTAAATGCGAAATCCTTTACTAGGCGGTCAGTCACACTACAGACGGCCTCGGGCCGATTTAATTTTTTGAAATTACTTAACAAAGGAAGTCGATCGGGCACAACACATATGCGGTCAGCTGCGGTTATTCAGTCTTTGACCATGTTGCATTACCGTTTCTTACCTGCCAGAGAGAGCTGATGGCATCACTCTCACTCTGTGTCCTTCTCACTCTTTCTTTCTCACTTATTGACGATGGGCCGTCTCTTGCTTCAGCATAACTGTCAGAACTAACCTAGCCTAACTAGGCTAGGCATCTAAAAACAACCACTATTCTGACTTAAGTCGTTCAGGTGAGCCTTGAACGAACTTCAAATCTTTTGGAGACTATGCCTTTAGTTTGCATGGTCCTAAAGCCTGGAGTTCACTTCCGCCTGATTCCACCAGACCACTTCATGGAATCAGTTGACTTGATGACATTTAAAAAAGAAGCTACAAATGCACATGTTTATCACAGCATTTAGTGGGTCCTTGCAGTTCGTCGTTAGTATTCTTATGCGTGCTGGCGCTGTGCTCGCTGCCACTAACCCTATTTACATGTCACTCTACATTCACTCTGGGGCAGCTCTCCCAAAACTCCTGGATGTCTTTAGTTCTGTTTCTCACGCACCTGTTTCAGCACCCTAAGTTGCTTTGTATTCCTTATGCGTAGCCCGTATGCGTTCCCTATGTATTCGCCCATTGCCGCTTTCAGTCACCTATTTTTGTCTGCGGTCTCTCTTTTTCCACCTCTTTCTCTGAATCTCTTTCCCTCACTATAGCCAATTGTTATCGGAGTGACAAAGGCTAAGCAGGCCATTGATTCATGACAATCAGCCGGCCTAGCATTGCAGTGCACCCACTACCAACTGGTTCCATGCAGTCAGTTAGAAATATTGGGCAAGGAGGTATAACACTGTCCTTTTCTCCCTTTTACTAATGCTGAATACCCTCTCTTGCTCTCATGCACTTAAACCTTTCTCCCAATTCCACAACTCCACGTGCTTCTTTGACTTGCTCACATACTTTCAGGCTTGTTCCTATTAATTTGAACTGCATTGAATTGCGTCTGTAGTACACACACTCTCTCTCACTCTCTTTCTCTCATTATCCCTTTTGTTCTCTTTATTTACACCGCCCTCTGTCTTAAGCATCTCCTTCATTCGCAGCCACTCGGGTGCGTCAGGCACTCTTCGCCCCGTTTCTCTCCTAATTTCCTAGAAACTCACTCTCTCTGTGTCTAGTACTGGGTCATACGCATCGGAGCTCACTCTCACTCTCTCTCTCTCTCTCTCTCTCTCTCTCTCTCTCTCTCTCTCTCTCTCTCTCTCTCTCTCTCTTCTCTTCTCTTCTCTCTACTCTCTCTCTCTCTCTACTCTTTCTCTCTACTCTCTCTCTCTCTCTCTTATTCGGCGCTCGCGTGGTTATCGCAATGTTTGTGCTAGAAAAAAAGCTCAAATTCAGGGCACGTAATCTTTTGGCATAGTGGTGTATTAAAATGAGGCAGATTAGAACACGTCTCAGTGGTTGCATGGGCTTTCTCTCTCTCTCTCTCTCTCTCTCTCTCTCTCTCTCTCTCTCTCTCTCTCTCTCTCTCTCTCTCTCTCTCTCTCTCTCTCTCTCTCTCTCTCTATGCCCCTATCTCTCTCTCTCTCTCTTCTCCTCTCTCTCTCTCTCTCTCTGCTCCTCTCTCTCTCTTCTCTCTCTACTCTCTCTCTCTCTCTCTCTGCTCCTCTCTCTCTCTCTTCTCTCTCTCTCTCTCTCTCTCTTCTTTCTCTCTCTCTCTCTCTCTCTCTCTCTCTCTCTCTCTCTCTCTCTCTCTCTCTCTCTATGCCCCTATCTCTCTCTCTCTCTTCTCCTCTCTCTCTCTCTCTCTCTCTCTCTCTCTCTCTCTCTCTCTCTCTCTCTCTCTCTCTCTCTCTTATTCGGCGCTCACGTGGTTATCGCAATTTTTGTGCTAGAAAGAAGCTCAAATACAGGGCACGTAATCTTCTGGCATAGTGGTGCAGACAAATGAGGCAGATTAGAACACGTCTCAATAGTTGCATGGGCTTCGTATTCCTTTCATACTGCACCCAAAAATATGTAATTTTAGCGACAGCTTGAGGTGCTTGAGCTGGCTGACCTCGACGGTGGGCTCAGTTCAATCTGTGACTGACAATCGATATTTCAGCTGCAACCGTAAAAACGAAGCTAAGCTTCCGCTGCTGCATACAGCAGCGTCTTTAATAAGGCATTCCTTAACATTTGTCTTTTCAAACAGAGGTGCAGGTAGTTTGTTCCTAAATCCGGCTTGTTAAATTAAACCTGGGTGCATACCGCGCGGTGAAGTACACGCCATTAGCTATACTCGTCTAGTGCTGACTAAATGTGAAGCGGAAGTGAGAGAAAGTTGAGAATAGCAGCTAGAAGCAAGGAAACTATTAAAGCACGTCGCGTCAGTGTGCGAAAGTGGGTCACCTCCGTAGGTCCGGCCTGACTCAGTGAACGGCAAGACGAGAGCTTCAACGGAAACTGCCGTTCGACCAGCGCTTGAAGTCTTTACTGAATTCAGTCAGCGATCTAAGCACGCTCTTACCTATTGGCAATTATTTTTGTGTACGATATGCTCGAGATAATGGTCACTTAGCAGCATCTTAGTTTATACATTGAAAATGATGAGCTGTGAGAAATATTTTAGTGGAGATTCAAGCGACACCACTCCACTGAAACCTTGCTCCACCCTGTGTATTAACTACTTTCTAACCAGCGATAATGACTACAGTATTACTGCACTTGCCCTGTTTTATGTATCAGCTGCGTTCGTCACTGTTGATCACTCCATATCCCAGGTGTAAAATAAAACCGTCGAGAACGGCGATCGCTCTGGCAAGGAAAGCACTGGCGTAGCCCTTGCGTCGGCGTCGAGAAGTTCTGCGTTGACGCTCGATGCCTACCGGAGCTAAATTCTGTATCCCGCCACGGTCGCCTTGAGCTCAGAAAAGCAGTCACATTGTATTCACACTTATTCGGCTCTGCTGTGCGAGATTGGCCAGGCTTCTAGGACTAGGACGCAGACAAGCAAGCTGTTGTCTCGTTTTCCGTCGGGTCGGCGCGGAGCGTTTCAATTGCTTAGCTGCACCAAACCGCCACCAGCAGACCATTGTTTGTTATCTTAGCCCATTCACTGAAATACTAGAACGCCCGCCCTCTTCAGGCTCGACGCTGACAAATCGATTGAACACTGGTGGCAGCACTGGACTAGCACTCAAAGACCTGACGCCCCGCTTGGGCGTCGGCTGGGAGTGAACTACCTGCATTGCTATTGGTAGCGGCTGATCTCCTAATGACTACAGTATTACTTGCACTGCAGAGTGTAGCCAGAATGAAACGGATCGCTGATCCGTTTCATTCTGTCAGCACTCTGCTCTCCGCCCCCACGCCACTTATTTTTTACACTAATTCTCCAGATCATAACTTGTCTCGTAAAAGCATCGCATTCACAGATAATCAGTGGCTGTCCCGGAATTTTTTTACAGCTGCTAAACCTGCAAAATCTGTATGTGGGAGCGAGATCGCCCAAGAGTTTCAGGTGGCGGGGCTAGAGAGGCCATATATATATATATATATATATATATATATATATATATATATATATATATATATATATATATATATATATATATATATATATATATATATATATATATATATATATATATATATATATATATATATATATATATATATATATAGGGGCGGTCCAGGTCACTACAACGCTGTAGCGGGTAGGGGCCAAGTAACCTCTCGCCCCTGGCGCGGTCACTAGTTATAGCGGCGTTGCTCCTATCAGAGAATTGATGAGAATAAATATTTTGCATCCTCTGAGCCTTTAAAGTTAGGGGCTAATATTATTATAAATCATTTGCACAGCAACCTACGAGAATTTAATCTCTATTCAGGCACTTCACATAGCGATGGGGTTCGAGCCAACCATCTCTCTCTTCAAATACATTAACTTAAACCTTTGTCGAGGCGAGAACCTTTACTTTGACCTTTTCCGAGGCGATAACCTTATCACACGTTAAACCTGCATGGCCCAAAGATCCGTTTTAGGTCTACTGCTGTAATCAATGCACAGTCTGCCTCTTGTCGATGTAATCGACAAGTTCTATCGATGCCTGTACTTAAATAAAAATAACGCATTTGTACTTTTGCATGATCCTTCCCTGCCTTCGACTTGTCAAGCTCTCTCAGTTCCTTGCAGTGACTACAGTTGACATCTACGCTGTGACTGCGGACGATTTTTTGGTAACGGAATGACGAAAATTCAGCCTACGCTAGCTGCATACACAGCAGGATATCTATTTCCTAGTCTTTTAGCTGGCCTTTAGGTCTCTCAGTTCTCGCTTCCTTCCCGCCTTTCAGCTGAATTTGCTGTCGCATCAGGCTACTCATCTCATAACCTTCCCGTCTGACTTTGCTGATTAATTAATTAATTAATTGTGCCCCTAAGTAACTTCTAATCTTATGCAAAGCTTGGAACTTCCTGTCGATTGCCCTCCCTTCCTCTCCCGATTTGACATGACTTCCGCAAAATCTGAAAATGCCATAACGTTTAATTCGCACTTTACTTTGACCGAATTGATTGCCTGTTCTTGCTTCCGCATTAGGAACCAGTGAGCTTGAATTTTTCCCTGAGGGCTTTCAGGGATCGTTTGAATACGGAGCTTATCGGAGGTCCTGACGTCCGGCCCTAAGAACTTTCTTGTGTGCTCTCTTTTATGCTGGCCCAAGTATCGTACTGCGGTGTTTTGCACGTTTGCCTGGGCAGGATACGGTGCTGTTCATTGACTCTTGATTATTTCTCACTCTTGGGGAGTTGTAAAGTGGCTGAATAAACATTCACTTCTTATTCTGTTGCTATTATTATCTTTATTTTTGTAAACAGCTATATTCACATCAAATCAAGTGGAATTAGCTACCCAAAAAATGTAAACGGCTGAAATGCCAACTTGCGATTAGGAGTTCCCGTGGGAAAGCCGAAGCTCTCAGCACGCCATAACCCGAAACCCTTTTAATCCGTAGCCACGCCCCTCTGAGCCAGAGCTGGGCTATCTCAACCAATTGGGAACAGCTTGAACCTGGATCACGTGCTCTAAAGCTTCCTAGATAAAGGCGTGATCCAGGTTAACCGCAACAGACTGCTGGCAGCTATTCAGGTAAGCTGTGTCTTGGGTTTGAAAGCTTAAAGAGCACTCGCCGTGTTCTTCGCTACAGCGTTTGACTTGGGCTCAGTAGCTGTATACAGGGTTACTATACCGCCTTTCGAGCAAGCGACAATGTGTGTGTGTGTGTGTGTGTGTGTGTGTGTGTGTGTGTGTGTGTGTGTGTGTGCACGCGCGCGCGAGTGTGTGCATGCACGTGTGTGAAGTTACAGGCGGACATACTTTGCATTCCATTACATCCATAGCTGAAAGGCTAAGTGGATGTTGATGCACTAAGTACGTCTAAACTAAATTTGCGTCGAAATTGAAGCATTTAATAGGGTATCCGAGTAAGCTAGTAGAGCTCGCTTTTTCGAGGATTTGACTCTTTGGCGACTAAATCGGCCTGATCCACTTCCTGCAGTCAGGCTCTGGAGATCGTTGCAAACGCTGTGTGTACTTTTCCTATGGTCCTGACCCCAGCTAGTCAGTCCATCTGAAACCTCGGACCAGTTGCAGGATGAAAGGTTAGGGGACGGTTTTACAAGTGACAGGCGATGAACGTACGCTCAACGAAGACGAACGATGTCGGCCCCCCGCCCGATGGCGAGTGATGGCGATAATAATTATAATAATAATGCACTTGATAAAGCGCCCTCAGAGAACTCAATCTCTTTCTAGGTGCTTTACATTTGCTGCCGCTACAGTTGCCTCATTAGGTGGCAGGCATGCAAGGAGCCTGTCGGCCGGGTGGGGTGGCAGGAGGCTTGAGGAATCGCACAGTGGTATGGCCACGCCCTCACTAGCTCCGGCCAATCAATCTGTGTCCAATCATTAGCAGCCAGCCACTCGGCCACCAGGCATTTCGGCTAGAAACGTGAGAGTAAATCTAGCTTAGCAGCTATGAAGAGATAAATATGCCACTTGGAGCAATAGCAGCATTTACTAGGCTCCCAACGCCTGTGGTGCTCCAGAAGCCCGGAACTCACTACCGACGAACGTCGCAAGCTCTACCGATACCGATCAACCTCTGTCGCTCTACCCTACCTGTTGACAGTTGTCAAGAGGTCATCACTACTTGTTAAGACCAAGATCTCTGATCAGATCGTTTAGATCTATCTGGCTGGAGAATTATGGCTTTCTATACTCGTTGGGACCTATGAAATAGGAATCTGGATCTGCAGTAGCGTCCTCGTTTTCGAACTAACTGCTGTCACCTAAACAAGGCTAGTGCAAGAGTATAAAGTGACATAAAAGTGAGCGAAAAACCTTGGCTTCGTACGCTTCTTGATGGGAGAGGCTAGTCTAGGTTGCTGATAAGAGGTGCAACGTGGCAATTGTAAATTCACAACAGGGAAGCCAATCTTCAGAGCTTTGCATCCAGTGGAAGAGCCTTATTGCACAGCTCGGGAATTGGTGAGTTACGGAAGTGGAGATGGAATGTTACAAATGCATGAACAAACAATAAGATGGGAATCCTGTCTCAGCAGCTCCGAACTATTACGATGATACGTGCTTGAAAGAAAGACGACGACTTCGGAGCTGATGCAGTCTTCCGACTCTAACTCAAAGCCGACATAGTCGTCTTGTGGTAGGTCGCTTTGGTACGCAACCATACAAATGCCGGTATGGTACAGCAGGCCTAATCCTTTTTGAAGAATAGCTTTTCCATTTCCTGACACAAGGTTTGTCAACAGCTAGTAGGTTGGTTTTATCATTATTCATGGGAAGGTTTGATGCCCTCCAAGTGCGAATGCCAGTAGTACAACCAGCCCAAGGAACCGATGCCTGTGAATAAGAGTGCAGTAGGGCATACCCTATGACCTTTCTCTACTCTTGTGTTTCAGGGAGACATTGAAATCCGTTTCGTGAAGCTACCTCAGGCTAAAACAAGATGGCCGAAGAGCTTAAAAGAGCCATTGAGTTGAAGTAAGTGTCCAGATGCAGGAGTGTTGTCCTGTACCATGTGTATCTGCTACTGGATACTCAAAAGAGCAGTGCTAGATACTATCATAGCTTCAAAGCACTCATTTAAGTTCGAGCGGATAACTAACTTCATCTTCAGCCACCGGACTACGCCTGTGTGCAGTTTAGCCTGGATTAATGAGATGGAAAGCACTTGATATGCACATATCAAGTGCTTTCAAACTGGGGTGTCATGGCATTACTGAGATTGTTACGCTCAAAATTGGCTCTGCCAGCATATCTCCTGATGAATCAGCTGAAAATCTAGATGTCCTGTTCCAAAGTGACCTCTCGTTAGACGACCACATCAGCTCCACAATCAAGTCTGCCTACATTCAGCTACGCAACATTGCTAAAATTCGGGCTACTTTAGATAAGGATACCACGTCTAAGTTGGTCCCTGCATTTGTGACATCCTGTCTTGACTTCTGTAACTCACTGCTTGCTGGCCTACCAGCATGTGCAACCAGACGATTGCAGCTGGTGCAAAACTCTCCAGCTAGGCTTGTCTGTCGTGAGCGTTGCAGTTGCCACATCACACCACTTCTTGCCGAATTGCACTGGCTGCCAGTCAAGCAACGGATTGACTTTAAGGTTTTGTCGCTCACTTTAAGGTCACTTCATTCTTTGGCTCCAGCCTATCTCTCAGATCTCCTCCCCCATCAGGCCAAGTATCCTACCACCCGCTTTTAGGAATCCAACAGCCTACAAATAACTCGTACAAACCTCAAATCCTTTGGAGACCGTGTTAGTTCGAATGCTCCCAAAGCCTGGAACTCCCTCCCGACCTGCGTCAGAACATCCCCTGACCTGACCACATTTAAAAAGAACTTAAAAACACACTTAATTAGTGCTAGGGGGTCCCTGTGCTTTTTTCTTTATGTGCTTATGCATGCTTGCACTGTGCATGCTGCTACTAACCACTCTTCCAAGGTGCACCTGTGCATGTCACCCCTAACCATGTTACTCATGTTGTTTATCAAGCATGATATTACTCATCATTCAATCGTATTTCCCTTTGCAGCAAATGAAAAGCGCCTAGAAAAAGAATGAGCTGTCTGAGGGTGCTTTATCAAGCTCATTATCATTATTATTATTACTTACTGTAGACGTTGCCGGCATAGATGGATACCTATTCTCTCTCTCTCTCTCTCTCTCTCTCTCTCTCTCTCTCTCTCTCTCTCTCTCTGTCTCTGTCTCTGTCTCTGTCTCTGTCTCTGTCTCTGTCTCTGTCTCTGTCTCTGTCTCTGTCTCTGTCTCTGTCTCTGTCTCTCTCTCTGTCTCTCTCTCTCTCTCTCTCTCTCTCTCTCTCTCTCTCTCTCTCTCTCTCTCTCTCTCTCTCTCTCTCTCTCTCTCTCTCTCTCTCTCTGTCTCTGTCTCTGTCTCTCTGTCTCTGTCTCTGTCTCTGTCTCTCTCTGTCTCTGTCTCTGTCTCTCTCTTCCTTTCTATCTGTCTGTCTGTCTGTCTATTTGTCTGTGTGTCTTTCTGTCTGTCTGTCTCTCTCTCTCTCTCGTTCACGTCCCAGCCATCTGTTTATTGGCATGCACATGGCTTGTTTTCGCACCGTGCCTGCAGATTTAACAGCCACATGCCATTGTCTATGCCGATACGTTCGACAGTGGGAAGCAGGTTAGGTGGATAAGTAGATAGATAACTCGATTGACAGGGCTCACCCACCACGGGCCATTGTCATGCTCTGAACTCCCCCCCCCCCCCCCCCGACAGCAGGCAGCAGCCAGGTTAAATCGATGGGCAGGACTCGAGTGCTATTTTTCACTTGTCAGCCAGTCATCAGCCGCAAGCCGCAAGTCATAGTCCAGCCCTAAACCTCTCCACATCGGTCTGCAGCATAGGTGAATGGATGCCTCCAAGACCCTTCGTTCTAGGCCACCTTTTCTTGTACACAGCACTGGACACTTGGTTTTTTACTCAAAGGAATTGCGGCCCGATGAGCCGTTGCTTTAAACTATTGACGCAGTACTGCTGTTCCATGGTTTAATACATCTCCTGTTTGAGGAAGCAGGATGGAGCCACCATGTAGACATAGTTGGCTATGCTTCCGTTCGACTTGCAGTGAAAGCACCCAAGCCACATTTCCGGTCGAGATTCTTCATCCACGCATACAAAATCTCAAGATTAAGGGACTATGCCACCAGCGACTTTAGTCCTAGGGCTTCTTTCAGCCATATCACAAAATACTGAAGATGTCACATTAGAGTCTGCTTCACATCGCTTTAGTAAGGGCGGTGTGTCCATGGCTGCTGCATATACCAGCAGAGTCTACTTGTGGAATTGTCTTGCGAGCAACGTGGTTGCAATAATAATAATAATGCACTTGATAAAGTGCCGTCAGACAACTCATCCTCTTTCTAGACACTTTACATTTGCAGCAAAGAGGAAACGAGATTGAATGATGAGTAATATCATGCTTGATAAACAACATGAACATGGTTAGGGGTGGCATGCACAGGGTCAGCATGCAAATGTGGTTAGTGACAGCAAGCACAGTGTCATCATGAATAAGCACATGAAGGACGAATCACAGGGACCCACTAAATGCTGTCCTGAATAGGTGTTTTTAAGCTCTTTTTAAATGCGGTCAAGTCAGGGGATGTCCTGACGCAAGTCGGGAGTGAGTTCCAGGCTTTGGGAGCATACGAACTAAATGCACGGTCTCCAAAGGATTTGAGGTTTGTACGAGGTATTGGTAGACTGTTGGATTCCGAAAAGCGGGTGGTACGATGCTTGGCCTGGTGGGTGAGGAGATCTGAGAGATAGGCTGGAGCCAAAGAATGAAGTGATCTAAAAGTGATCGTCAAAACCTTGAGGTCGATCCGTTGCTTGACTGGTAGCCAGTGCAGGTCGGCAAGAAGTGGTGTGATGTGGCAACTGCGACGCTCACGACAGACAAGCTTAGCTGCAGATTTTTGCTCCAGCTGCAATCGTCTGGTTGCACATGCCGGTAGGCCAGCAAGCAGTGAGTTACAGAAGTCAAGACAGGATGTCACAAATGCAGGGACCAACTTAGACGTGGTATCCTTATCTAAAGTAGCCCGAATTTTAGCAATGTTGCGTAGCTGAATGTAGGCAGACTTGATTGTGGAGCTGATGTGGTCGTCTAACGAGAGGTCACTTTGGAACAGGACATCTAGATTTTCAGCTGATTCATCAGGAGATATGCTGGCAGAGCCAATTTTGAGCGTAACAATCTCACTAATGCCATGACACCCCAGTTTTCAGGGAGTTTCCCGAAATTACATCAAGTCACCATTCAACGAACTAAGAAACTGGCCTGCTGCTGTGGGAGTTGACTGCCATGAACTGGCTTTGTCGGTATGAACTCATTCTTACAACATACTATTCTCACAGATATGCAATTAAGTAGAATTAAAAGCCTGTCGCCTTACAACTTACAGTATGCAGTTTTGAGTGAATTAACTGACGCTAATTCCTATCCAGTTGATATATTCAAATATCCCTTTTTAACAAAACCAAACGGAATACCGTCATCCCAGATAGCCAGATTTCGGTGAAATTTCGCAGTTGATCTGCTTGAATGGCATCATTTCTTCATGTGCGTAAATGCCTAGCCATAGACGCTCTGGTTTTCCCGGGCCTTTGACCACCAAGGTCAAGGTAGTGGAATCGAGCCATGTGGCACATGTAAAGCACCTGGATAGAGATTATGTTCTCTTAGAGTAAATGAATTGAATACGAATTAATTATATTTCGCTATTTTTATTGTTATGTGCAGGCGTCGAATGGCTTAGCTC
Source organism: Cristatella mucedo (assembly GCA_009760855.2). Classification (NCBI taxonomy): domain Eukaryota; kingdom Metazoa; phylum Bryozoa; class Phylactolaemata; family Cristatellidae; genus Cristatella; species Cristatella mucedo. The sequence goes on from WPIO01000057.1 coordinate 512,180, forward strand.
GGAACGAGGGTGAAGAATATTTTGGCAGCCTTAGCGCTAGCACCAGGTCTTTATAGTGTGAACGATAAAATAAATTGTCGGCAATCCGCAGCCAATTTCTCTTTTGTTCTCGGCGACGACCTTAAAATAGTTAAGCTTCGGCTATATCCACAAGCAAATATATTTCAGATAGGATACGGGTGACAGCAGCACTCTAACGTTGTCAGTGACGCTCTTTTAATCATATAAAAATGCTGGCTGATTTAACAGCGTCCTTTTTATAGCGACAAGAGAGCCTTGATGGCGGTCACTACCACTTGCAGTGGCAACACAGGGTTACCTACCGCAGGATTCAAACCCACGACCTTGGGATCGAGGTCGTGAAAAGAAACCACCTTACCCATCACGGTTCGCCATTACTGATTACGGAACTTATTTTTAATATTAGCGGCCCGTGCACCTGTCGCTGCCCTGAGGTACATAAGAGATGTCCAACCACAAGCAAAGGCTACTAAACCACGGCTACATGACACAAAGCCAATAACATGGACTGAGAAATATTTTCATGTCCGCTTGGCCTGCCGTGCAGCTCTGATTATGCAATCGCATTTTAGGAATGTTATACTTACTTCGGACGCCGATTACTACATCCGACTTGTTGGTTTGAGTCTGAATGACGTGGGTCCAGCCTATGCAACGAAATTTATTGTCTTGGCTTCTGTCAGTGACCTTGGTGGTTCAGGAACTCGGTCAAAGGTGGATCTCACTTTGAATGGTAAGTCTGGCATTTAGTTTTGTTTTGAGATTATACCTGAGCTATTTGCATAAACTATGTACAGAAATCTGCAGTGGCTACAGCAGCATATTCTATTGATTTAGCCACGAATTTTTTTAAGAGGCTTCCAGTAGGGGGCTATGGCCGTGACCTTGCCCGAGGCAGACAGCCATAGCGAGGAGAAACCGCCAAATTAGTGTGTGCAGTGCACCCGACTTGGAGATATATACCAGCGTGGCACCCAAACGCTAAGTCCGAGATGTTCCCTGCTATTCATTTTCTAGACTATAAGCATTTGTGTCTGGTCATACCCAGACTCACTTCTCAGCGGCAACAAAGTATGTCAGTGCCACCATCGTCGTCACACGGGTGCTGTAACATGAAATTCTTTGTTGCAGCCGCTCTCGATGGGAAAACTGCTCAGGTTCGAGAGCAGATATGCTAAGTAGGGCTGCTGAATCACACGCTATTGCTTACGTATTACCACGCGTATTGCTGCGTTCTAAACAGATCGGCATAGCGTCTCTTTTTGCAGATGCATTAGGAGCGGCTACTGGCTTCTTGTGGGCTGTAGAGGGTGGTACATCGAAGGTTCACAGGTTCAAAGATGTTTCTGCAGAGCGGCTCTACCGGCGTGTAGCTGCTGTTTAAGTACTGCTAGTGCGGTTCCGCGTTCGGGCATTCAGCGAGCACGGTCAGGGTCGGTCTCCTGTGTGTGGAGGCTATCGTACTCAAGGTAATGCGACCGTATTTCAGGAGGCTTAAAACAACCGGTCACCTTTAGAAAAGTCAAAAGAGCGTAAACTTTGATGGACAATCAAATACTCCAAAGTGGTTACAAATTACTTTTACGAGAAGTAGAGCTAAAGAGCAGTCCTCTAAAGGGGGCTGAGTAGGCAGCCTGCAGCTTTAAATCACTTCTCCAGACGTTACCTACCAAAGCTTTTTAGATCTTTGGTTCCAGATCTTTGACTTTGGGCGGCTTTATTGCAGCAAGGTGCAGCTAAACACTTTTTAAATTTCAGGAGCCCGTTATATTGTAGATGACGCTTTCTGAGGAATCCGGTTGCAGCTTCAACAGCGTCGGTATTTAGACTCCCCGAACGATTGGGAGATAAACGCTACTTTAGATGGGGTGAGGAGTTGGTAGATCGCCGTAGAATAGCAGTTAGTTTACGAATAAACAAAGAAGCTCATGCTGGAGGTTGATAAAGAAGTGACAGTGCGACCCAAACTGGCTCACAGCGAAGGCACGATGACATTTATCCGTGATCACCCTGGGACTTCCTTGCTTCTCTGTACAGCTTGGAGATGCCAAGAGCTGCATTTTTTGCACGAATCCCTAATAGAGCCCTGGGAAAACTTAATCTCTATCCTGGTGTTTTACAACTCGCTACAAGAAAATCAATAACCTGCAATTGGTGCCATGCATGGTATAGTGTACAGACTGGCAAGCAAGAGTAAATAAATATCTTTCTTAGGGCATCATAAAATGAAAATGCAAGAAAACGGGCAACTTGTTAGCAAGACTAATAGTTTGCACCGAATCGTGCAAATGTTAGCGTGCCAAATATTCGAAACAAAGCAAACAAGGTAACTGGGACGAAGAAAAAGCTAACCAAGGCCATGGCCCAGGCAGGCGTTTCTTCAGCAGAGACCGGCATGCTAAAAACTGATTGCAGGTTGTAATAGTGGCTGAAAACGAGTTCCTTACTATGGGCGAATACTACTTGTATGTATGTATATATACATGTATGTATGTATGTGTGTGTGTGTGTATGTATGTATGTATGTATGTATGTATGCATGTATGTGTGTATGTATGTATGTATGTATGAATGTATGTATGAATGTATGTATTTATGCATGCATGTTTCACCATCTGTAACTCCACAAAGAAATAAAGACTATGTGGGTGTTACGCAAGAGAGTTTCGTAAAGCGCACTCACAGCATTCGGTACGCATTCGGTAGCCAACAGACTTCATCTCACGCAACAAAGAGAAAGTGGGAAGCATAGCAGAGTCAGGAGAGCAGTTGAGGTAGTGAGTAGCATGGAAGTAGCAGCTCAGAACCGCTGAAAAGGATGAGCCATAGTCGGCAGCAGCAGACTAGCTGTCGTTGCATAAGAATTGTGGAAGCGAGTTCCACAGTCGCACAAGACCTTCAGAGCTAAAGCTTCTGTCGCCAACGGTCTTTAAGCAGAGGAATCAAACAGTTAATTTATTGTCCAAACTGGATCTGAGGGCGTGGAGAGGCTGGCAGTGGTGCAGCAGTTCAGCTAGGTTCAAAGGAACCAAGCCGTGGCCTTGGCCTTGTGGGTCAGCGTACGAACTTTGCTCTGTATCCGTTGCCCAATCGGCATCCATCCTAGCTCTATTAGCAAAGGAAACACGTGCTCAAACCTCTGGGACTTGAAGACTAGCCTTGCAGCCTTATTCAAAGCCAGCTGCAGTGGCCTAGTTGCTTTCTTTGGTAGCCCAGCCACAAGGGAGTTACAATAGTCAAGCTGAGACAGAACTAAGGAGCTAGTAAAATTGTTTGCAAGCCGCTGTAGAAGACAGCTCTTTTTAATTGGATAGGGATCGGACGTGATAGCTAGCTGTAGATGTAGTCTTCTGAATGAAGCTTTTAAATTTTAGGCAGCTTTCGAAAATGAAACCTAAATTTCGAGTACGTGGTAGTGGTCGCACTACAGCATCACTTATTAGAAGAGCAAAGTTACAGCAGATTTCGACGGTTTGATTGTCAAATCCACTAGAGTATCGTCCGCATAAAAGTGATATCCTATTCCATAGACCTTAATCACTTTTCCCAGAGGTTGAATATAAACGCAGAGCAGCAAGGGACCAATGACGGACGCTTGAGGGACTCCATCTGTGACTCGTCTTGTGGGTGAGACCTGACCCCCCACACGACACGGATTGAACACGATCAGATAAGGACGATTTAAACCTCGCCAGTGCCTCGTCTGCCAGACCGAACGCTGTTCTCAATCGTTAAAGTAGAAAATCGTGATCATTAGTGTCAAAGGCAGCTGAGACAGATCTAGCAGAGCTAGGGCAGTGACATTCCCGTCATCATCGCCACTTGGAATGTCATTGTTTTCACGGAGGAGAGCAGTTTCAGTGGAGTGCTGCCTCTTGAACCCTGATTGAAATGTTTCTGACTTTCCATTATTTTTAATATATTCAACCAGCTGCTTAGCAACAATTCTTTCAAGAATCTTTGACGAGAAAAGAAGAAGGGAAACTGGGTGACAGTATTTAAGGACTACTGTCTCTAATCCAGGCTTTTTAAGTACGGGTCTAACGATTGCCCATTTGAATGACTTGGGCGCGACCCTTTTTACCAAAGAAAATCTTTTAAATTGACTAGATCTGCATCCGATCCCGATTTCTTGAAACGACATTCAAGCCTGCTTTTGAAATTTCTTTGTAAATTGAAAGGAATCTCTACGACTCTGTACATGGATAGAATGAATGGAGCGTGCTTATCAAGAGCATTCCCGAGTGCCATGTTCACTGCATCAGTGAGGGTATTGAGGCTGTCGGTCGATTCTGGGTGCAGATAAAGAAGACCTGCACCACAAACAGATTTAAAAAAATTGTCTTTATATCAATGCTTTGTAAGTCGCGTCGCTTGACAATTTCGACATTACCCTGTACATACAAGGGAGCAGGAACAGATAATGATCCGAGATGGTCAGCGGGCACACCATAAGGTTAGTGGGAAGACATTCTTAGTGATCGCGAGATCTAGAATATGACCACGGACGTGGGTGGTATGATTAACGTGGACAAAACCAAAATTCTCCAGTCAAAAAATGAGCGGACCTGGCTGTGGCTAGGGTTTTCAACGTGAATATTGAAATCTCCTGAAATCAGTAACAGCCTGTCACACACAAATATTTTAGCGAGGAACCCTGAAAAATTCCTCTATAAACAAGTTTAGACAGCCGGAGGAGGTCGGTATATCACAACAGTGAGAGGCATTGTCTTTGATGACGACCTGACTGCAACTGATTCAAATGATGACCCATGCGAAAAACTGCACATCATATAACCAAACGATTCACGAACAACAATCTGTAGGCTCCTTCACCACCAGGTTTTAATTTAGTGCGACAAATTAGAATGTGACGAGGCACTGAGGACTAGGTAGTTCGGGGGTGAATGGCACAAGCAAGGAGGGCGAGTAGGTACGCCGGCAACGCGATTTTAGCTACCTGTGAGCGTGAGACACAATATCTGTAAATCGATTCAATGCTTAATTGGGAGCCAGTGATACTCAGACGCGAGCTGTGCAGCTACACTGCGGACTTCAGACCAGACGAGACGCTCTGAGCTTTTCCTTATTATCTTATCTTATTATTATCTTATTGTCTATCTTATTATATTATCTAATTTGCATTTCAAAGAGAAAAAAAGCGCCATTCGGGTTGTGCTGGTTTTAGATTGAGTTCGATATATTTTCCCACCAAACCTAGCGCAATTGTGGTTGACCCAGGAGGATGCTATCAGATTTTCTCGGTTTTAGTCGTGGCAAGCAAATGGTGTGCTAGGTAACAGTCGCGCCGTCTATTTTTGTTCACACTCCTAGCGGTAAATGAACAGCAGCAATCTGCACTAATGCTACTGCGAGCTGCGGCCCTTTCACCCCTTGTAGGAACCAAAGGTTCGAGCGATCCTCTTACTATTAACGATATTATGGCCTTCAAACTGCGATCCGGAGAGACGAGCATCAATGTCTTTGATCAGCGGGACCTGGGAGAACTCCTGACCGTCGACATCCAGCTGCATCCTCCAATTGTCGCCGAGAGACTTCACCTTCAATTCATTGTGGTGGTGGATGTAAATAAGAAGAAGGTGTACATTTTCCCATGCTATAGCTGGATTGCTAACCAGAAGACACTTCGGACCGCAACAGGTAGGAAGCAATAGGGCTAGAGTTTAAGCTCCGAGCTCGACGATTTGGATGTGCTTCATGGGTTTTAAAAAAAAACAACATTTGCCAACAAAGTCCCCTACGATTCAATTGACAGCCATGTGAATCCAATCTCTACTTTTTTGCATGGTCGTCATCTCGAAAGATAAAGTTTCTTAATTTTTTTGATTTTGTGCCGTCCCAGGATGGTAGGGAGCTTGAGGGTTGGCAGAGGCTAAAAATGGTACAATATTTGTGTTACGCCCTAATAGAAATAAATCTCTTAATCCCATCGAACTTTAAATATTCCGGAAAGCAGGTATGTCAATCAGTTAATCATACTATGCCCAGTGTCAGCAGGCACGTGTGCACAAAGGTCAATCGAGTGGGCGGTGGAAATTCAGTAAGGAATTTGTAGGTTTCTATTTTTCATCAAATCGAGGAGATCGTTACGCCAGTAGGTAGTGATTTCCTTGCTTCCGTAGCCTACGAACAGAAGAACTTGGTGTGCAATGTTCAAATGACTAAATGTTCGTTTGAGACACAGCTCGATGATTTGAGTTTGAAGAGCTGGTGGTGTGACGCTACGTCTGTAGGCGGTATTTCGGAAGGTAGGCCTGAGCAAGGGAACGATGGGACCTGAAAGGAAGTGAGAGAACAAAACATGTAGTCGACGGGCTGCTTGATTGGGAGCCAGCGAAGGCCGGCGAGAGGCGTTTCAGTGTGGTACTTACCAATTGTATGACAGAGAAGCATGCGAGCTTTGCACCGGCTGAATACACCGTGTGCTAATAACAAGCTCATAGTGGGACAATGCCAATGCAACACTGGCAGGTGGAAGGTCACACATGGTGCTAGCAGGTAGTAATTAGCCCATGTCAGCCGCATCCGGTTGCACCAGAGTCTTGGTCGGCATCCAGACTGTGACCGCGTATCCAAGATACCTCTTAAATCGAGAGGAGCATTCCTTTGAACTGGCGGTCAGCTCCGAAAATGTCTGCTGCAAAGGATGTTCTACGTCGTTAAAGAATCCTACCTAGACCACTACTGGGCACTGGTTCGGTAGTCTTAGTGAAATGCAAATTTTACTCTAGTTATTACTTGTAAAAAGAAAATTGTGGAGCAAGCCGAAGGAGCGTGTGAAAGAAATACCATTCTTTCATGTGGAACTCTGGATGTTGGATGCTGGCTGGATGCTGGAAAATCAATCCCATCTGTGGTTTGGCCGAAACCTCTGCAGGCAAATATGTAGCATTCTTTGGCTACCCCACTTACTTGCTGCCCCATCTGCAAGATCAGCTCACTGCAGGTCAGTCACGCCCGACCCTAAATCCGACTTGCAGTGGCAAGCAAAGGACCCACTATCCCTGCCAGACCAGCGTGGAGAATGGAGAAAGGTCCGATCAGGCCGACGGGTGGCAGAGAAGAAAGCGTCTGCTTTGCCATAGCAACCTTGTGGATAGCGTCTTCTGTTTCTATGTAATCGAGTTCAGCTGAGAGTTGGAACTTGCTCAATTTAATGTGCACAGAGCCAAGCATGCAGCAGCACTATCCGCTGTCCGTCCAGAGGCAAATCCGATGTATCAAAGTCTGAGAGCGAACGCTTATCTATTCAGTCGTGTGGTGCAGTTGCTTCGGTCTGGTGAATCGCCTATTCCCAATTGGCCATTTCCCTCAATGTCGGGGTCTTGAGTTGGTACATTATATTCCCTCGGGCTGCATAGACAATGTAAAGCTGTCACGTGGCATTCCTTAATTAATGCTTTATCTGCCATCTTTTCAGCCTCCCTCATTTTTAATGAGACCAACTCCAAGCTGCTGGAGCAGAGGCTGTCTGAATTGAAAGAGCGGCAAAAGGAATTCATATGGGGAGCAAACGAAAGATATGCCGGCTTTCCGGGCTATACCGATGCAGAGAGAAGCGAGGATGTTCCACTGAATGTTCAATTTGCCGATGTTGACAAGTTCAGCTTCAAAGGTGCCGTTCAACAAGCTGCCTTACAATTTCAATTTCAAGCTATCGCTACAAAAAAGGAAGCCATCCCAGATTTCGAAGGATTCCTAGCCATGGCTAAAGGTAATGCCACCAGCGTGACGTCGTCCACGACGCGACGACTAACGTTTTCGGGCAGCGCGACAGCAGTGAATTATGCTATCTATAAGTTTGAGTTATTCGACAGGTATGGGAAATCAAGGCGACGATGAGCTCGTGATGAAAATGGTGTTCAGCAACTGGACCAGAGATGAAGAGTTCGGCAGACAGTTTCTAAACGGCCACAATCCAGTTGTGCTGCAGAAACTTACGGAGATCCCTGCCAAGTTTCCGGTTCAAACGGAGTTGGCAGAACAAGGAGTGAACTTATCGGTAGGTGTGCAGCAGCTGCAGTTGTCAATCCGTTCAGTTTTTAGCATCCTCTCTTCCTTGCTGTGCAGCTCCTAGCTGCTGGCTCCATTTATCTATCCTTGATTTTCTTGTTCAGCGAGCTGAGTAAGTCGTAACAAGGAGCATATTTGAAGAACCTGGAAACAGTTTTAGTTCTCTTGAATGCGATACAATATTTATTTATTACTTTTATAATTACTATTATTATATACCCGTCCCTTCGTTGATGCCTAAACTAGGGCTGGGTATTTCCCATCTCATGGCTGTTATAACTCATAGCCAACGTTAGTGCCGTACATCCAAAGAACAAAATCCAATCAATTTATTCCAAATATTTTCTAATATTATAAATTAATAATTGATATTTAATAACAATAGTCAATTAATTCAAAATTTCCTCGCAAGGGTGATTCTATTGAGGAGACATAGTTGCGGTTAGGAAGAAAACGCAGTACTGTGATTAGTGCTAACGTTGTATTACACTAGCAGCTGTTAGATCGTCTGCACGCGTTACAAAGAGGTGTACATGTCTCCAAGCGTTTCGGCTAGCTGAGGTAAGGATTGAAAATACATATCAAATTGCAGCGTATAGTTAAAGTGGGAACGGAATGAGAAAGCTCGTAAGAACTTTGATGACACAGGAGTAAAATAGCCAAACCTATGCCAAACTCGGGTTACACAATTTTTGAAGAGCGAGAAATAGTTTCAGCCGTGCAGACATGCTTCAAAATGACCTAATATATGTACCTCAGAATAGCTACTTTACTCGTGATCTTTCGATAGTCGAAGTATTGTTTATGGTAAAACAAAGGCTAGTAGAAGAGGCCGACGGTCACAGCTCATTTCTCATAACGGCAGCTACAAAATACAACAGTTCTGTTGTTGTTATCGCGAGGGGGTGTGTTAGTCTTCGGCAGACCCACTCTGGTAGCTGGTCATAACCGCACTGTAATTTAAACACATATATAATTCATTTAGTGCCCTAAGAGAACTTAATCTGTATTCAGGCGCTTCACATATGCCGCGGGACTCGAGCCCACAACCATCGGTCAGACCTTGGTCGGGGCGAGCACCTAAGCTTGTTCCATGCTGGCCAATACGTTGCTAAGCCTTTCTTGTCATTATGCAGCTTAAATTAACTCGCCATTTTTATGTGGCATAAAGTTGTTTTGTAAAGTTTTTGGGCAGTAAAATGCCTGAATCAGTGATTCTGTTTAGTGCAGTAGACCACGAATATGACGCCAAACCATTCTCTGTATGCTAAATTTATTTTTTTTAAGCAGTAGCACATGAGGCTTCAAATCTGTGAAAGTGGAAGACACACTTGCTAACACGTGTTTCTAATGAACCCGTCTGGCGCTTTATTATAATAAGATTACATTTTAGTATTGATGCCACACCCTACGAGAAATTGATGAGTTTGTGCGCAGTGTGCCTGCACAAAAAAATGAACATGTCGACTGGCTAGTGCTAGCACAGAAAAGTACAGTGCATTCTGATGAAGAGCATGCAATAGAGAATTGGTAAGCGTCCGTTTGGTGCTTGCTGAGCTGGAGGTGACTGTATTCATTAGCTGATTCAAAAGCCTCATTTACATAGTAGCTCAGGAGCCCGTGTGGAATTTTTTCCACGGTCAGTAGTCAAGTAAGGTTTATCTGCTGTAGAACTTGAACCACTTCCTTGTCGCGTTCTAGAAGCACCTCAGCCCTAGGCAAAGAACCTAGGGTAGCACATGTTCACACTTTAGCCTGTTAGCATTGCAGAAATTGAACTCAGTCACGCTGTAACATTTTTCGTCGTTGATACTTTTATTACGCTATCAAAACTCAGTGTTTCCTTGCGATACCCACATTCTATAGTTTTGCTCCTCATGCCTAGCTCAATCATTGTAGGATGGCAGCCTCTACATAGCTGACTACGCTACTTTGCATGAACTACTACCGAAAGAGGACCAATCAACGACGGCCTTCTTTTGTGCTCCGATCTGCCTGTTTCGCTTACTTCAAAGTGGAGACCTCATTCCAATTGCCATCCAGCTGTCACAGAATCCAGGCCCAGAAAGCCCAATCTGGACACCGAGAGATGGATTTGGCTGGCTATTGGCAAAGATTTACGTCAAAAACGCTGATGGACAGATTCACCAAGCTGTCACGCATCTGCTGAAGACCCACCTGGTCCTGGAGGCTGCGACCACAGCAATGTGGAGACAACTGCCTACAGCACACCCAATCTTCAAATTGTTGCTTCCGCACACGAGGACGACGATCGCTATCAACGCTGCAGCTCGGGAGACGCTCATTAACGACGGAGGCGTCTTGGACGTAACACTTTCTACTGGCGTGAAGGGTGCCTATGAAGCAGTGCGTCGATCCTTCGATGCCTTCAAGATACAGGATTTGATTTTCCCGGACTCCATCAAGGCCAGAGGCGTCGACGATCCTAAGCTTAAGTACTACTATAGAGATGACGGCGTCCAGCTGTGGAATCTTATATTGCAATATGTCGAGGAAATGATCGGCATCTACTACAATAGTGATGAAGATGTTGTACGCGACACTGAACTACAGGCCTGGATGAGCGAGCTGTACACTCACGGATTTCCGGCAGCCAGTGACGGTAGCCATCATGGAATTAGCAAGTCGGTGAGCACCCGACATGAGCTCGTACAGCTGTTGACCATCTTCGTATTTCAAGCTTCTGCTGGACACGCATCCATCAACTTCTCTCAGATGGCGTACTTTGGATTCGCGCCTAATGCTCCGCTCATGCTTCGAGCACCTCCGCCTACCTCAAAGGCTGGGATCACGATGCGAACCGTGCATCAATCACTACCTCGGACCCCGGATGTGGCCAACCAGCTAGCCATTATGTTCGTTCTGTCGCGCTATTCACCCGGTGAGGTAAGCCTGAAGTGACTGCTTGTGAGCTAAAGAAGATATTTGGCAGAGAAACTCTTCTTTGCAGTAGGCCTTATAGAAACTGTCGTTCATCATAGAGGCATCACGGTCATGGCTGCGTGTGCTAGTTGAGCAATCAAATTGGGTTACTCTTATCGCAGCGCTGAGAGGTAGCAATCCATCTTTCTACCAGCTTGCTCACAGTGCACAGACAAGAAGAATGTTGTGAATGCCATAGATAATCATAACAATAAGATATGTGCATATCTATTTTGGATGGCTTATAAGAAAATCTCGGCTTTCCACAGCAACCAATCATCTCCACCAAGGTTGCAAGGGTTATCTGCTGCACCTATCCAGGTTTTTCCACCCTCCCGACCTTTGCTGTTTAGCTAAACGTGCCCGTGGTGCATCGAAGCATATCAGCACGCAATTGGTTCTTACTAATTACATTTCATTCATCTCTTATGCGATGTGCTGACCATTTTTTAGTACAGGACTTGAGACACCTCAGCAGCTAGCTTTGTTTGCAGTAACTTTTCTCAGCGTAGCCACCTGCCTTCCTCGGCCACCGGAGCAAAGTGTGCGACTTGCTTAGCACTAAAGCTACAAAATTACTGCAGTTCAGATTTTTCCAGCTTCCTCATCGTCGCAAGTACGCGTAGCATATACTCATGTAGCCCGTCGTTAGCTATCGCTGCCGACTGTGCTGTTTAAAAACGCTAGGTATTTGCTCTGTGCTTATGCTGAACTGATATATACAAGCTGCTCATAGTGACCACCAAGTAGTTAGGGTTTTCAATAATCTGCAGTATCTCAGCTACCACATCACACCACTTCTCTCCGACCTGCAATAGCTCCCAGTCAAGCGACGCATCCAATTCATAAACAATATATAATTCATTTATATAGCGCCCTAAGAGAACTTAATCTCTATTCAAGCGCTTCACATATGCCTCGGGGCTTGAGCCCACGACCTCAGTCAGACCTTGGTCGGGGCGAGCACCTTAACCGCTAGATATTTTATTTGATGTTGCTTCGCTGTCTTTCTCCAACCTATCCATCCAACTGCATCTCAATATGGGCCTTATCGGACCACCCATGGTTATGTCTAACGTCGTTTAGCTGTGTCTCAAACCAACACTAACTCTCTAGAGACCGCGCCTTTTGCTTGCAACGATTTTTAGTGCCGGTTGCATTTTCAAGTTGCATTGCATTGCAGTGCATTGTTAGCATCGGTTGCATTGCATTGCATTGTCAGCAAAATTATTATTTAACAATTTCAAGATTCTATCACTCACTTTAAAGTACATTTGTTCTTTGGCTCCAACCTACCTATCAGATCTGCACCCCAACAGGCATAAGCATCGTACTACCTGCTTTTCGGAATTTAATCGTTATGCTAACTTGTCTTCAAATCTTTTCTAGACCGTGCCTTTAGTTTGTATGTACCCAAAGTCTGGAACTCACTTCCGACCGACATCACGACATCCCCTGACTTGACCACATTTAAAAGGAAGCTAGAAATAATCTATTATTAACAGCATTTGACGGGTCCATGTGATTCGTTCTTTGTGAGCTAATACGTGCTGATAGTGTGCATGTTGCCACTAACCATATTTGCATGCTGACCCTGTGCATGTCACCTCTAATGCTATGCTCATTGCCATTGAGCATGCTACCACTAACCATTCAACCACGCTTTCTTTGCAGCATTTTAAAATTGCCTAGAGATTGGGTTCTCCGAGAACGCTATAAAACGGCATTGATATTATTAAGCCACATAAACCTGCATCAGAAGCCACGACGCTAATAGATCGGCTGCTTGCAGCTGTGAGTGTTCACTTGCTACGCGTATAGCCCACGAGTTAATGTCCTTGCTCTTCACGGCCAAGGCGGTGGGTTTTTATTCTGCAGTGGGCGATCCTTAATTCCCAACTGCAAGGAGGTGACAGCCGTTAAGGCTCTTTAGCTGCTATACAAACAAGGCCTTTAAGTCAGCTAATTTTTTTCCTTGCAGATATTCGTGGGCGTATTTCCGGAGCTCCATTTCTCAGAGGCCGCCCCGAACGATGCAGCTCGGAGGTTCAAGGCGAAGCTCGACGCTCTGTCGGCCAGCATCGCAGAAAGGAACCAGCAGCTGATGCTGTATTCGTACCCGTACATGAAGCCTTCGCTTGTACCCAACAGCGTAGCTAAGTGATTCCAGAAAATGTAACAAGTTTTGCACGCACAAACTAATGGCAGCTTTGCCTGCTGTCAGCACTGAGACCATCTGTCCCTCTACAATACTACTGATACTGATTGTGTTACTGCCTGTCTTTTGCACCACGTGCTCTCGTTAGCTGCTACGTGAATGCCTTTCCCCCTACGATACCATAACGATACCGATTCTGTTGCCGTCTTTTTTCCTTTTTACCACATGGTGGCGTCATCTGCGGTGTGGCTACCTTTTCCGCCTGGGATCTTCATCAACTTTTACGTAGACTTCACTGACCACAATAAAGGTTCGCTGCTGTCATCAGTGGGAGCAGACAATTCTCTCGACAATGCAACCGGCACTAAAAATCGTTGCAAGCAAAAGGCGCGGTCTCTAGAGAGTTAATGTTGGTTTGAGACACAGCTAAACGACGTTAGACATAACCATGGGTGGTCCGATAAGGCCCATATTGAGATGCAGTTGGATGGGTAGGTTGGAGCAAGACAGCGAAGCAACTTTTGAATGAGTGACAAAACGTGGAAGTCGATACGGTATATAGTCGATACGATGTATATAATATATGTATGTGTGTGTGTGTGTGTGTGTGTGTGTGTGTGTGTGTGTGTGTGTGTGTGTGTGTGTGTGTGTGTGTGTGTTTATGTATGTATACGCAGGCCCGAATTATTTTCAACGTTGCCTAGAGGAAATTAGGCAGACTCGACTGTAGAGCTATCTGATGTGGTCGTCTAGTGAAGGGTCATGCCGGGTTATGAAGGGTCATGGTCAGGGGTTTGGAATTGTACCTCAGATTTATTTTGTGCAAGTACAACAGGAGAAATGTTAACCAACGAGACCATTCTGAGCATTGGGTTTCCCAAATTTGTCGTTGTACTACATTTCCCCACAACTATTAAGTTTTTATGGTCATTTAATTTGAGAAAGTGCATTGAAGTCTGTTGGCTACCGAATGCGTACCAAAAGCCGAGTAGGCTGTTAGTACGCTATACAAAACTCTCCTGCTTAAACCCACATGGTTTTTTATGACTTTGTGGTGACTTTGTGGAGTTACAGACGGAGATACATACATACATGCATACATGCCATTCAATTAGGGATCTCCGAAATACATGCAGCATAACTGTTACCTTAGTTTGACATGCATGAAGACAGGGAGCGAATAAAACTTTCGTACATTCGATCGGGCTTCCTTTACTGCAATTGTAAAGCACCTAGAAACAGATTGAGTTCTATGAGCGCGCTTTATCAAATTTATTATTATAATTATTACAGCTGTGCCACTTGCTTAGTAGTATGAGCCTAGATTTAGCTTGGTGACACGTCAGCTAGCGCAAGAGTAGAAATTGTTAAATGTATTGGGTCGAGCACAGATCTCTGAGGTACTCAGTACTTGAGTGGCTCCTCAGGCGACTACTACCCGATGGTATCCTGGCCTCTCTTTTCATTGAGATATGACCTGAGCCGCCATTGCACCATTGCACTGCCAGTGCAAGATTGGAGGTGCTCGACAAGGACCTGGTGATCGATAATACCAAGCGTTGCTTAAAGATCAAGCAAAACAAGCGGAGAGAGTTCACCCAAGTCTGCATTCCCGAGAATGTCGGTATACACCTGAAGTAATTCTGACTCTATAGAATGGCTTGCTCTGAAACCAGACTGTAACTTAGTTGCTAGGTTTAAAGATTCAATATAAGAGTTCGGCTGATCTGCCAAAACTCGTTTTCATTTGTCTGTAATATGAGTAGAAGCACTGAGACTGGGGGAAGTTGCTCAGGTTCTCCCGATCGAGTATTGTCTTTTTAAAGTGTGGCCTAAGAAAGGTTCTAACTGAAAGGTTCAGGGAGCCAACCTGAGGCTAAGGACATATTTACTGCGTTAGTTATGTAGGGCAGCAGCAGACCTGTGTATTTCAGAAGGAGATAGCTGGGCATTGGGTCTTAGGGCTAGTAGTGCTCTTAGAATGAGCGATGGACTTCGAAATGTGGGCAGCCCGACTCTGTCACTTCAGCTGGACCAACGTCGGGGTTAAGCTTTTCACCAGCTTTCTTTGAACTCTTTTGACGTCGGTATCGCTGAAGTCGTAACTCTACAAAAGTGACAGCCTCGAGTCAGTGTTGAATCGGTGCATTTTGAGCTGGCTAGACAGTGCCTGCAAGTCGCTCAGCCCAAACATGCCAAGCCAAACAGGTTGATGAAGGCTGCGTCACAAGTCGAGTCGTCTTTTGGTCGTAAGGTTGCTTGTCAAGTCAACGGTAAGGACGTCGCCACTTTGCGGAGGCCCGAGCGCTTGAACGGCGGCGCCGCGATGATGCACTCGATAGAGGGATTTACCGCCGCCGAGGTGGCCGGAACCGCCAGCTCAGACGCCGCTCGTTGGGCGGAACCTGCAAGCTGAGTACCGGCTCGTTCGGTATTCCTAGCATTGTCACATTGTCTCGAACCGCTCAGCACGCTCCCCCACATGCGTCACTGTAAATTCCTCAAACTTAGAGGTCATCAAGCCTGTTGTAACCCCATCGGCCAGACTTAACGCTTGCCTCTGGAATCCTCGCTCTATGTGCAATAAACCTCTAGTAATAAGCGACCTTATTTCTGAAAATGGTATCGACCTGCTCGCCCTAACTGAAACTTGGCTGAAATCGATAAACTGTCCGACAATTAAAGACGCAACTCCATCTGGTTTCTCGCTCTTTCACACCCCTAGATCTATCAAAACTGGAGGTGGAGTTGCTTTTGTCGTGCGCTCGAAATTCAACTTCAAGCCATTTGCGGTACCCTCGATGCAGTCTTTTGAATCAATTGTCTTGGTCTCACCCGAAAACAAGCTACCGATAGTGGCAGTAGTCTATCGCCCACCAGGTACCAAATCCTCCTTTATCTCAGATTTCTCCGATCTCATTTCGATTCTGTGTGCAAGAAATCGATCCTTCCTCGTAATGGGTGATTGCAACGTTCACTTTGATAACTTATCTGACGCTTTCAGCACCGAATTTCGTGCATTGACTGACTCATTGTCTCTTGTGGCTCATGTGCATGGCCCTACCCACATCAAGGGTCACACACTCGACCAGATTTTCTCATATAACTGCACTTTGTCATCACCAATTATTACCAAATCATGCTTATCTGACCACATGCAGATCTCATTCAATCTACAGTGTGTGCCCACATCCTCCTCTAAAATAACCTGTGAATCGCGAAACCTCAAGACCCTTGACATCGATGCTATCCGTGCGAGAATATCTGCTTCACCTCTGCTGCTCAATCCTCCCTCCGATTTGTCATCATTGGTAGATAGCTTCAACACGACACTAGCTGACACGCTCGACGAGTTTGCACCTCTGACAAAGCGCACTGTGCGCCCCCGCCCAGACGGCCTATGGTTTACCGCAGACATTAAACTAGCCAAGTCTACTAGACGAAAGCTTGAAAAAGCATACAAAAGATCCGGACTAACTGTCCATCGACAGGCATATGAAGACTACTGTAGGTCGTACCAATCGATCCTAGCAAAGGCTAAGTCTAGTTTTTATAAAAAAAAAATTGTTGAATCACAGATGCACAATCCACAAATGCTGATGTCGAAAATAAACCATCTCCTCAACCGTTCCCAGGTTTGCTCCTTACCTGATGATTCTAATGATGATCTAGCCGATCGCTTCTCTCGATTCTTTGTGCAGAAGATAGACAAGATCAGGGAATCCATCCCTGCGATGACAACCTCCCCACTAGAATGCTGTTCCTCGGTTCCTGGCTGCACCTCAATGTCTGCATTTAAGCAGGTCACTAGTGATCTAGTCCTAAAGTTTGTATCTCAATCAAAGAAGACAACAAGTCCTCTGGACCCTATTCCCGCTGTCCTGCTCCTACGTTGCATTGATCTGCTGCTGCCATGCATAACTAACATCATTAATGTGTCATTAGCCTCAGGTCATGTCCCAGCACCTTTCAAAAAAGCTGTATTCAGGCCACTTCTCAAGAAAGCTACACTTGACCAAGAGAACTTGAGCAACTACCACCCAGTTTCCCTTCTACCGTTCCTATCAAAGACACTCGAACGGGTCGTGGCGGACCAGCTGAACTCGTATATCGAAACCTCACACCTTGCTAGTAAGTTCCAGTCTGGCTTTAGAGCTAATCACTCCACAGAGTCAGCATTGCTTCGGGTATACAACGACCTACTTAGGAATGCAGACATGGGTAGAGTGTCTCTGCTTGTTTTGCTTGATCTTTCGGCAGCTTTTGATACTATCGATCACAAAGTTCTTCTAGAGCGCCTCTCATCTCGCCTGGGCATCACTGGCACTGCTCTGCAGTGGTTCAGGTCCTATCTCAGTGGGAGACTCCAGAGTATTGACGTGAATGGACAAAGATCATCTGAAGTACCTCTGAAATATGGAGTACCTCAGGGCTCTGTGCTAGGTCCGGTCCTTTTCACCGTTTATACTCTCCCTCTTGCTGGTGTGATTGCCAAGCACAATCTAGGCTTTCACTTCTATGCGGATGACACTCAGTTGTACCTTTGCTTTGATCCCTCCCAGCCTTCGAGCACCTCAAATTCTCTAAACTCACTTGCTGCATGCATTGATGACATCCGCACATGGATGGCAGCAAATTTTCTAAAACTTAACGATGATAAAACTAACTTGCTAGTTATGGGCAAACCCAGTGTGATCCAGAGATTGGAAAGGCTGACTCTCAAAATTGGCTCTGCCAGCATATCTTCAGTTGAATCAGCTCAAAATCTAGGTGTCATATTCCAAAGCGACCTCTCGTTAGACGACCATATCAGCTCCACAGTCAAATCCGCCTATTTTCAGCTTCATAACATTGCTAAAATTCGGGCTTGTTTAGATAAAGATACCACATCTAAGTTGGTCCATGCATTCGTGACATCCCGTCTTGACTTCTGCAAGTCACTGCTTACTGGCCTACCAGCATGTGTGATCAGGCGATTGCAGCTGGTGCAAAACTCTGCAGCTAGGCTTGTCTGTCGTGAGCGTCGCAGTTGCCACATTACTCCACTTCTCGCCGACCTGCACTGGCTACCAGTCAAGCAACGAATTGACTTCAAGGTTTTGTTGCTCACTTTTAGGTCCCTTCATTCTATGGCTCCAGCCTATCTCTCAGATATACTCCCCCATCAGGCCAAGCATCGTACCACCCGCTTTTCGGAATCCAACAGTCTAGAAATACCTCGTACAAACCTCAAATCCTTTGGAGACCGTGCATTTAGTTCATATGCTCCCAAAGCCTGGAACTCCCTCCCGAATTGCGTCAGAACATCCCCTGACCTGACCACATTTAAAAGAAACCTAAAAACACACCTATTTAGGACAGCATTTAGTGGGTCCCTGTGATTCGTCCTTGATGTGCTAATGCGTGCTGACACTGTGCAGGCTGCCACTAACCACATTTGCATGCTGACCCTGTGCATGTCACCCCTAACCATATTATTCATTTCGTTTGTTTATCAAGCATGATTTTACTTACCATTCAATTGCATTTCACTTTACAGCAAATGTAAAGCGCCTAGAGAGAGATAAAGTTCTCTGAGAGCGCTTTATCAAGTGAATTATTAGTATTATTATTATTATTATTATTTATCTCTTTGTTTGGCGTCCGCCGCAAATAATACTGCTTTCGGATTTCATGCTTTAAACGTTTTACTATCCAAGTGCTTTAGAAAAAGGAAATGTGTTGCTTATGCCTCTAATAGAAATTACTTGGAATAGGTGGCGAAAATTCAAATTTCCGTCATCGTAGCTGCATAGGATGTCCTGGGTTACACGACTGAGGGCAGTTTCAGTGGAGTGCTGTCGCTTGAATCTCGACTGGAATGTCAACGTTGTGACGGTCGCCTTTAGTTCGACAAAGCGATCGCGTTGCAGATTGTGCGTTCGGCTCCGCTGTACGATTTTGGCCAGGCTTCAAAACTTGGGCGCAGACAAACAAGTTACTGTTCCTTTTTTCGTCAGGTAGGCCCCACTCTTTCAATCGCTTAGCTGCACCACGCCGCTTCCAGCAGTCTGCCTGAGCCCTGAGTGAGTCTGAGTCTGCCCGTGCACTGAAATACTAGGGTACTTTCTTTCGGCTCGACGCTGAAAAACTGACTGGCCCTTGCTGCTGGCAGCACAGGACTTGCACTCATAGACCTGATTGGGCCGATGGGCCGGCAGTGATCTACCCGCACTGCTGGCTACAAGCACGAGTTGCTGAGCAGTTCATTCTGCCACGTACTCGCATCCATCTTCGCATTTATTCGCCGCTTATTTTCTGTGGATCACATTCGCCATCTCGTAGCTCACCTCGCTACGGCGGCGCATTCACAGTTTTATGTGCAAAGGCGGAGCGAGAACTGTCATCTGTGGACAACACCTACAGAATCTGTACGTGGGGCAACAAGATCTCTCAAGATTTTCGTATAGGCAGGGCTAAACCGGCCATTCGGGAAAATCTGTAGCGAAAAATCGTAGTATTATTCAACCCAAATCCGGTCGTTGCTCATAGAGTAGAATTAAGACGCATTCATCGTTAGTGATTGTCAGGGGAGGGGTGGAGCTTAAGAATAGGAGCGGTCCAGGTCGCGGCCCTGCTTTAGAGGGACGGGGCAAATGCCCTTTTGCCCCGTCCCTCCCCCACCATTGCTGCTGAAAATGGTTATTTTCCTATCACAGCAAGAGAATTCAAAGAATAGACAAGAGTAGAAATTTGACGTCGACTGAGCCTTTGCATTGAGGGTTTAATGCTATTCCAAATCATTGGTATAGCGCCTTAAGAGAACGTAATCTCAATTCAAGCGCTTCACCTATGCCACTGCAATGCAACGTGTCACGGATCTCCGTGTGTAACTCCACAAAGATTATATGGGTATTACGCAGGAGAGCTTGTATAGCCCACTCACAGCCTAGGTGGCTTTTGGTAAGCAGTCAGTAGCCATCAGACTTTATCTCAATAATACAACAATAATAATTATATATATATATACATACATATATATATATATATATATATATATATATATATATATAGTAACGAAAATAATAATAATACATTTGATATAGCCCCCTCAAACAACTCAATCTCTTTCTATAACTTTACATTTGCTACTCAAGAAGCATGTTCGAATGGTTAGTGGTCGCACGCTCAATAAACAACCAGAATAACGTGGTTAGGGGTGACGTGCACAGGGTCAGCATGCAAGTGTGGTTGGTGGCCGTTTGCCCAGTGTCAGCACGCATAAGCGAGCACAAGATGAATCACAGGGACCCACTAAATGGTATCGTAAACAGATGTGTTTTAAGTTTCTTTTTAAACGTGGTCAACTCAGCAGACGACGTGACACAAGTCGGGAGTGAATTCCGGGCTTTGGGAGCATTATAGTAAAGACACGGTCTCCAAAGGATTTGAGATTTGTACTTGATGTCTTGATGACTATTTGTATTTGAGATAAGTATAAGTATACAACTAGATCTCAAAACCCGGGTGGTACGATGCTTAGCCTGGTGGGGGAGTCGATCTAATAGGTAGGCTGGAGCCAGAGAATGAAGAGACTTAAAAGTGAATGACAGAACCTTGAATTCGATGACTGATGATGAAGTAAAGTGCTTGACTTGGAGCCAGTGCAGGTCGGCGAGAGGTGGTGTGATGTGGCAACTGCGACGCTCACGACAGACAAGCCGAGCTGCAGTTTGTTGCACTAGCTGTACGCCCCTGATTGCACAGGCCAGTCGACCAGCAACCAATGATGTACATAAGTCAAGTCGGGATGTCACGAATGCATGGACAAACTTGGATGTGGTACCCCTATTTAAGCAAGCCCAAATTTTAGCAATGTTACGTAGCTGAAAGTAGGCAGACTTGACTCTGGAACTTGTGTGGTTGTCTAATGAATGGTCACTTTGGAACAGGGCACCTAGATTTCGTGCAGATTCAACGGTTCAAATGCTGGTAGAGCCGATTTTGAGTGTTAACCTATCCAGTTTCTGAATCCCACTTGGTTCCTCATAACTAGTAAGTTGGTTTTATCATCATTCAATTTAAGAAAGTTTGCTGCCATACATGTGCGGACGTCATCAATACATGCAGCAAGGGATTTGAGAGAATTCGACGTACTGCGGGGCCTGAGAGGGATCAAAGCAACTGAGTCTCATTTGCATAGAAGTAAAAACCTACATTGTGCCTGGCAATCACGTCGGCAAGAGGAAGACTATAAGCCGTGAAAAGAATAGGACAAAGCACAGAGCCCGTGGAACCTCCTATTTCAGAGGCTCCTCGGATGATCTTCGTCTATTCACATCAATACTTTGGAGTCTCCCACAATGCTCGACCCCACGACCTCTGTCTTTAAGTCCACTAATCCTGACCTTGTTAGAGGCGAAAAACCTTAATCAGAGTGTTAAAGCATCACGCCCCAGAGATCAGTTTTAGGTCTCTTTCCAATCCTGCCTTCGTCTGTTTCCAACGCACAGTCGCCCTCCATCCAATGTAATCAACGATCGCACGATCGCTGCTTGTACGCAAATGAAGATAAGAGACGAGTATGCACTTTCGTTCGATCCTTCTCTGCCTTCCGCCTTGTCAAACTCTCTCTTACGTTGAATACTCCCGGCATCCGCTCCTTGATGGTGGCAGCCGAGTTTGTCAAATGAAATGACGAAAAACTAGCGTCGCTGGCTTCATGTACAGCTGTTTATTAATTGCGTGTTTTTTTAGCACACCTTTAGGTCACTCAATTCTCTTAGTCTTTGCCACATGGCTGACTTACCTGCACATCAGCTTCTAGTCACCTTACCCTCGCGTCTGACTCTGCTGATTAGTTGGGCCCCTAATCTCTCATTTTTTGCACAGCGTGTCTTCAGCCGCTTCAGCTGTAAAAGCTTGAAAATGCTCGAAACTCTCGATTTGACAAATTTCTTAACTTTTTCCTGCACACTTCGCTTTGACCGAGTTAATTTTATGTTTTTGCTTAAGCCTTAGGAACTAGTGGGCTTGAATTTTTCCCTGTGTGCTTTGAGAGATTTTCTGAGTATTGAGCCGATCGAAGGTCCTGGCGTTACGCCGGTAGTGCTCCCTTCTAGGCTTTCATTTGCTGGTCTAAGCATCGTACTTGGGTGCTTTTGCATGCTTGCCTGGACAGGATACGGCCGTTGACTCGTGATTTTTGCTCGTCTTTCCGGTAGCTGTAAAGCCCCTCATTATCTAATCATCATTATTTTATACAGCTACATACACACTGAATCGGCTGGAATGAGCCTAATGAAAGTATAAGTTGTTGAAATGCACTCTTGTGATTAGGACTTCGCGTGGGAAAGTCGAAGCTCTTTGTGCCCGGTAACCCCTTTAACCCTTTAATCCTTTGCCTAGCCCCTCGTGACCTCAGAGCTGGGCTTGCTGAACCCGATCGGGAACAGCTCGAACTTGGATCACGTGCTCTGGAGCTTCCTATCTAAAAGTGTGGTCTAGGTCAACCGATACAGACTGCTGCTTCTGATGAATTTCAGGATTTGATTTAGGGATCAAGGTTACGACACTCTTACGACTCGTAAGTTTAAAGCGCTAAATAGTACTTGCTGCGGTAGTAGCCCACCCGCTGTAGCCCAGCACGTTGTGAAACGTCGTCCCACGGCCGTTACCAAGGTCCAATTCAAATTCGAAGAGCCAGCGTCCACCGGGCCGGACGCAAACGGTAGAGAATACGAGCCACTTCATCGCCGTCGCCCAGTTGTTGGACAGCCTCTTAAATTCCGCCAACTAAATTTCCGCTCACTAAAAACCAAGGGGTTACTTATCCGCGATCAGGTGGTCCAGGAGAAGCTAGATGCATTTCTGCTTACCGAAACCTGGATGACGCCTTGTTCCAGCAGCTGTATTTCCGAGACCACCCCACCCGGGTTCTCATTCTATCAGTCCATGCGTTCTGACAAGGTTGGTGGCGGGGTTGCAGTTGTTGTTCGCGAATCGTTTGGCTATAAAATGTGCAGTTTCTCGCATGGGTCATCGTTTGAATCGGTTGCTATCAGGTCTTCATCAAAGACAATGCCTCTCACCGTTGCGATATATCGACCTCCTGGCTGTCTAAACTTGCTTATAGAGGATTTTTCAGAGTTCCTCGCTAAAATATTTGTGTGACAGGCCGTTACTGATTGTAGGAGACTTCAATATTCACGTTGACAACCCTAGCAACAGCCAGGTCCGCTCATTTCTTGACTGTCTGGAGAATTTTGGTTTGGCCCAACACGTTAATCATAGCACCCACGTCGGTGGCCACATTCTAGATCTTGTGATCACTAAGGATGTCCTCCCCACTGACTTTGTGGTGTGCCCACTGACCCTCTCAGATCAGTGTTCGGTCTCGTTTACTGTTCCTGCTCCCTCGTACGTGCAGGGCAATGTCGAATTTGCCAAACGACGTAACTTACAAAGCATTGACATGGACAAGTTTTTGAAATCTGCTTGTGATGTAGGCCTTCTTGATCTGCATTCAGACTCGACCGGCAGCCTCGATACCCTCACTGATGCGATGAACATGACACTCAGGAGTGCTCTTGACAAGCATGCTCCCGTTCGCTCTATCCGTGTTCAAAGTCGTCGAGATTGCTTTCAATTTACAAAAAAAACTCCTTAAGATGCGCCGTGTTAAGCGCAGGCTGGAACGTCGTTTCAAGAAATCGGGGTCTGGGGCAGACCTAGTCAATTTTAAAGACTTCCTTCGAGTTTACACCCGAAAGCTTTAAAAAGCCAGGGCTTCTTTTTTCATTAGAAAACTGAATTCCTGCCAGTCGGACACTAAACAGATTTATAAGACAGTAAACTATTTACTGGCCAATGCTGTGAGGTCTGACTCCCCAGATATTAAGGGCTCAGCCGAAAAGTTTTCAGCCTTCTTTACTGAAAAAATTGTGCACATTCGTGCCTCCATTAAGCCCCCTCCGACCAAAGCAATCGCCGTTCCTCAACCTGTGACCTTTCTTAAAAGGTTCTCCGATGTTTCTGCCTGTGATGAGGCTGCCTTAATAAGGTCTAGCAAAAAGAGCTCGTCTCCTGAAGACCCTATACCTTCATCTCTGTGGTCTTCACTTGCAGACCAACTTAGCCCTGCCATAACAAAGATTTTTAATGCTTCTTTGGGAAAAGAGGTCGTCCCCAAGTCCTTCAAATCGGCAATCATTAGACCTATTCTTAAAATGCCTGGATTAGACACAGAGGTCCTTGCAAACTATCGTCCAGTTTCCCTTCTTCCGTTCTTATCAAAGATTCTTGAAAAAATTGTTGCTAAGCAGCTAGTTGAACATATTGAAAATAATGGAATGTCAGAAACATTTCAATCAGGTTGCAAGAGGCAGCACTCTACTGAAACTGCTCTCCTCCGTGTTAACAATGACATTCTGCGTGGCAACGACGACGGGAATGTCACTGCCTTAGCTCTGCTAGATCTGTCTGCTGCCTTCGACACCATTGATCACGAAGTTCTGCTTGAACGATTGAGAACAACGATCGGTCTGGCAGACGAAGCACTGGCGTGGTTTAAATCATACTTGTCTGATCGTGTTCAATCCGTGTCGTGTGGGGGTCAGGTCTCAGACATGAGAAGGGTCACCTGTGGAGTCCCTCAAGGGTCTTTACTTGGTCCCTTGCTGTTCTCTATTTATACGCAACCTCTGGGAAAAGTGATTAAGGCCCATGGAATAGGATATCACTTCTATGTTGACGATACTCAGTTGTATTTGTAATTTAAACCGTCGGAATCTGCTGCAGCAACTGAGAAACTGAATGCTTGCCTTGCCGATATTCGATCCTGGATGTCGGAAAACTTCCTGAAATTAAATGACGATAAAACCGAACTGCTTCTCATAGGACAGCCTAAGCGTGTGGCTGGATTAAAAGGCTTTGCTGTTCTAATAGGTGATGCTATTGGGCGACCTTCACCACGTGCTCGCAATCTAGGTGTCGTGTTCGACAGCTGCCTCAATTTCAAAAGCTTCATTCAGAAGACTGCCTCTACAGCTAGCCATCACATCCGATCCCTATCCAAGATTAGAAGCTGTCTTCCACCGTGGCTTGTAAAAAATTTAACTAGCTCTTTAGTTCTGTCTCGGCTTGATTATTGTAATTCCCTTTTGGCTGGGCTGCCAAAGAAAGCTATTATGCCACTACAGCGGACTATGAATATGGCTGCAAGGCTGGTCTTCAAGTCCCAGAGGTCTGAGCACGTGTCACCTTTGCTGAAAGAGCTAGGATGGTTGCCGGTTGAGCAAAGGATACAGAGCAAAGTTCTTACGCTGACCCACAAGGCCCGCCACGGCTTGGCTCCTTCGTACCTAGCTGAACTGCTGCATCAGTTTCAGCCTGTTCGCGCCCTCAGGTCCTGTGTGGACAATAAATTAGCTGTCCCATTCCTCCGCCTAAAGACAGTTGGCGACAGAAGCTTTAGCTCTGCAGGTCCTAGACTGTGGAACTCGCTTCCACAATTCTTGCGCAACGACATCTACTCTCCAACCGCCGACTATGGCACATCTTTTTCAGCGGTCCTGAACTGCTACTTCTATGCTACGCACTACCTCAACTGCTCTCCTAACTCTGCTTTGCTTCCCACTTTCTCTTTGTTGCGTGAGACGAAGTCTGTTGGCTACCGAATGCGTACCGAAAGGCTTAGGCTTATGCTGTGAGTGCGCTATACAAAACTCTCCTGCGTAACACCCACATGGTCTTTATGACTTTGTGGAGTTACTGACTGAGATACATTACATTACATTATATTAGGCATAGTAATGAGCCTGCCACACAATCATGCCCATGATTTTACAGTAGCGCTTAAGTTATGAGAAGTATCCCACGAGTTAATGCTCATTATGAAGGACATCCTTACTAATGGACATACTTCCTCGTCAGCTAATGAGCCACTTCACTCATAAATCCATTAACGAAATTGAGATAGTTACAGTATATCTTAGCGGGGCTGCAAATCGCGGGAAAGTGCCAGACTTGAACTACTGTCACGCGGTATTTTCACTAATATTTTCAGTTAAATTAAATAAATAAATTTTAGCTGATTTACCAGCTTCTTTTATATAGCGGCGCACACTTTTGTGGCGATCACCGCCACTTGCAGTGGACGATAAAGGATCGTCCCACTGCACGATTCGAACCCACCACCTGGGACGTGAAGAGCCACCGCGTTTACCTCCTGGATGAATTTAATGCGACCATGAGCAAATTAAAAATATATCATTCGGAATTTAGATCTCATCCTTTGTATCTTGCACCGTGATATTTGCTATTTCGGTTCCTCTCTTTTTACTGCACTTAAAGCAAAATCTGTAATGAGAAATATTTTCTGCTCTATTGGGCTACAGTGACAAGGATATTAAATAGCACAGGCACACTGGCTTTCCAAACCACAAATGGTAGGGTCATCTTTTACTACTGTGATACTTTTCATGGAGCCTTTCTTTTATGACCAGCAGGCAGTAGAAACGCTTTTGTGAATGACATAGGCAACATGATTGCCACGACCTTTGTATTTTCATTGTAAATAAATAAATAAATCCTAGCTGATTCAACAGCCTCTTTTTATAGCGACAAAAGAGCCTTTAAGGCTATCATCACCGCTTGAAGTAGCGATAAAGGATCGCCCACCGCAGGAATCAAACCCACGACCTCGGGACCGAGGTTATGAAAGCAACCGCCTTACCTAGTGCGCCATCACGGCTCACTATAGACACTCACAAGCACACACCAACTCACATCGCTCGGTCTTATCTCTAAAAAACTAGATGATTTAACATCCTCTTTTTGTATAGCGACAGAAGAACCTTAAAGGCTATCACCCCCACTTACAGCAGCAATAAAGCATCGCCCACAACAGGATTCGAACCCACGACCTCGGCGCCGAGGTAGCAACAGCCTTATCTAACTCTAGGGATCGTCGAAGCTTTTAGTATAGCACAGTCAGCATTGAAAAAGGGTCCCTTTTCCTGTCAATGCGGAATCCTTGTATGCAGTGGCAAGATCAGTACAACCTGTAGCACAGTCTCTGTTGAGAGATTCTGATCAGTAATCTGCCGCTCGCAAGGTGTCATAAATGCAACAGAATATCCACTGTTCATGAGGACTAAATCCAGATGCTTGTGGAAACTGTAGATGCACTCTCGCTGCATCGCGACTCGGCGGGCTTACATTTTTTGTAATGGTATTCACGAGAGGTCGTGCATTGATTTTTAACAGATGCGATTTTAATCATATTAGGTTGCTGCAATGCATTTGCTCTCTAAACATATAATACTGTTATTCTTTACTCGTACTTCGACGAAATAGCTCATTTAGTTGAGGGCGAGAATGGTTCCTTAATGATGAACGCACTGCGAGGCCATTGCTCGTGTTGGAAGCACATAAATGGTGGGCCATGCCTTGACATTGCATTTAAGTCCAGTTAGGAATTGAACAGACTACTAGAGTTTCTAGCATGCGGTGAGCCCTTCAACGCATAGGGTGGCCTGTTGCTGCTGTTGGACTGATAGCACACTAACATATACATAAGCAAGGGGTTTCTGGCTTTGTTTTTGCGTCTGCCGAAAGTAATAATGCTTCGGATTTCATGCTTGACAAGCTGTAAATACTTCCTTAAAGAAACGGCGCAGTAGATTGCTCTAATAAGCGAGTTCTACTACCTAGCTTAGGATCCAAGGTCTGTTAACTGGACGTCTGTTTTGGCTGACAAGAACGACTAGCGTACCGATCAGCAGACGTCAAGCGAATGTGGTCGGAATACGTCGAGCAACTGCAAGCTCTTACGCCTCCGCAGGTTCAGCCTTCGATTCGCCAGCATTCTGTTGAGGGATGAAGGGCCTCGATCTTTCTGTTTCAAGATCCTTCGAGTCACTGCCGAAGGGTTATCGCAAATGATATGACGAAGTCAAGCTCCCTTCTGAGGACAGTGCTTGAGCAGAAGATTCATGGTCAGCCAATGCTGCAGATGCTGAAATGGTGCCCAGTCTGGACGCAAAGTCTGCAACAAGCACCTTTCTCCAACAGATTCGCAATTCTCTCGTGAGGCGGCTGAAAGTGCACGACATTTGATTGCTAGTATTTCCGAAAAAGGGAAAGGCCCGGCCGGCAAAGATCGGCTGATCCAACGGCCCCATACGTATCACAGCAGAAAAGTCTTTGCGGCTACCTCCCCCCCCCCCCAGATTGCAGGGGGCAATCGAAGATTGCCCCCTGCAGGATACTATTCACCACCTGGGTGGTGAACTGTGGTCGTGTAAGCACTTGACGGCAAGCACTCGATTGCATGCACTAGATGCATGCAAGTGCAATTACCCGAGCTGACTCGAAGATCGTGCAGCAGTGCAGGGAGCCATGCTGACGTTCTGAGGAACACACAGCCCGCGTTTTGCGTGCAAGTAAAAGCGTCGCAATTACTAACAAGAGCACATCAAACACCTGAGGCCAAGAAAGTTACCCCTACCCCGTGCAGTCATCAAAAGGGGTGTAAGCAGGCCGACCGTGCCGGGCCACCCGTGCTGCCACTGCCAGCCAATGATCAAGAGAAGGGGCGTAGGCTAGCGGCTCCTCGAAGGGCGTAGGCTAGCACATTCTCGAAGGGGCGTAGGCTAGCGCCTCCTGAAGGAGGCGTTGGCTAGAGCACTCTCAAATGGGCGTATGCTAGCGCCAGCTGGCTGGTTTCACAGGTTTTACCAAAATAGCAAGGCTCAGCAAGACGCATAGATTGTGCCTAACCTCGCTTGGAAGTGCTGCTTCTATTGCATGGCGCCTGCCAGGCGATTACAGCTGGTGCAAAACTCGCAAGCTAGGCTTCTCTGTCGTGAGCGTCACGGTTGCAGCATCACACCACTTCTCACCGACCTGCACTGGCTCCCAGTCGAGCAAAGGATCGACTTCAAGGTTTTGTCACTCACTTTTAGGTCACTTCATTCTTTGGCTCCAGCCTATCTCTCAGATCTACTCCCCCACCAGGCCAAGCATCGTACCACCCGCTTTTCGGAATCCAGCAGTCTACCAATGGCTCACCAGGTAAGGCGGTTGCTTTTCGCGACCTCGGCCCGAGGTCGTGGGTTCTAATCCTGTGGTGGGTGATCCTTTCCCGCCGCTGCAAGTGGTGGTGATAGTCGGCAAGGCTCTTCTGTCGCTATACAAAAAGAGGCTGCTCAATCAGCTAGTACTTTTTTTTACCAATACCTCATACAAACCTCAAATCCTTTGGAGACCGTGCATTTAGTTCGTATGCTCCCAAAGCCTGGAACTCACTCCCGATTTCCGTCAGAGCATTCCCCGACTTGACCACATTTAAAAAGACCCTAAAAACACACCTATTTAGGAAGGCATTTAGTGGGTCCCTGTGATTCGTCCTTCATGTGCTTACACGTACTGACACTATGCATGCTGCCACTAACCACATTTGCATGCTGACCCTGTGCATGTCACCCCTAACCATGTTATTCATGTTGTTTGTTTATCAAGCATGATATTTATTACTCACCATTCAATTGAATTTCCCTTTGCAGCAAATGTAAAGCGCCTAGAAAGAGATTGAGTTCTCTGAGGGCGCTTTATCAAGTGCATTATTATTATGATTATTATTTTTAAAAGAATGAAGGGACCTATAAGTGAGTGGTAAATGCTTGAAGTCAATGCCTTGCTTGACTGGGAGCTTGTGCAAGTCAGCCAGAAGTGGCGTGATGTGGCAACAGCGACGCTCACGACAGACAAGCCTACCTGCAGAATTTTGCACGAGCTGATGGCACCTGATTGCACAGGCCGGTAGTCCATTTCACCTTAAAATTAAAATGTTCTGTGATTTTTAACGGGGATAGGCTAGTAAAATTTTAATTGGGCACCGTGCCTAATGCGTCTAGGTTCATAATAATTTATTCAAATACTTTAGACCTTTTTCAGTCTAATCTCTAGCCAGACCAGACAGACACGAGTGAGTTAACGCCGTCCTCCCTCGGGATAAAATGAATCATGTGAATGCGACTGTCCCTGCCCTCTACTACTTGCCCGACGAGAAACTATGTTAAGGTAGTAATCAGTATCTTGAAAAACTTACATGTCGTATGCCGACGCCTTATGCTGACGGAGACGACAGCCTATCGATCTCAGGCAAAATTTAAAGTGCCTAGAAAGTGATTGAGTTCTCTGAGGGCGCTATAACAAACTTATTATTCTTATTATTAGTATTATTATTATTATTATTGGCTATGGGCGTTTCAAGGGCTCGTCTTCACGTTTTTGGTGACTAGAGGCAGCTCCTTCTTTCGCTCGTCGCCCCATGTGCGACGTCATTTGTGGTTAGGCTATTCAGATTCCAACTTGGTGAAAGCAATGCCCTGTGGTCCCTGCCCTGTGGTCCCTTGGCCAACTTCGCGCGGTTACGACCTTGCTACCGTTGCTGAGTCGGCGTGTCGCAAAAGCAGATACACACGAATCCCTTCACCGGTTTCCAGTAATTTATATATTTATTTAAATAATATTAATTATTTTAAGTAATTTAATTTATTCCTTTTTTTTAAAGTCTGCCGGTTGGTTCGCAGCCGAGAAACGCTCTGGATGCGTACACAGCATACTTCACAGAGTAACTGAACTTTATATATAATTAATTTGTATAGCGCTCCAAGAGAACTCAATCTCTATTCAGGCGCTTCACATATGCCTCGGGGCTCGAGCCCACGACCTCCGCCAGACCTTGGTCGGGGCTACCACCTTAACCGCTTTAAGGCCGACACGAATGGATTGGCGAAGCAATGACAGGACTAACATGATAAGTCGACGTCGCAATCGCTTGCGTACTGGTGCGTGGTGGTTTTCTCCTCCTTGTGTTATGTGCACTAATCGTGTTCTAGTTTTGAGATTGTCTCGTGTATCTATGGCGCTGAGGTTGAAGGTCTCACCTTTATCCAGCCAAGTGAAGCGCTAGTAGTATTAATGTTTGAAAAGCTGAGAGTTTATATAATTAATTTCTATAGCGCCCCAAGAGAACTTAATCTCTATTCAAGCGTTTCACATGTGCCTCGGGGCTCGAGCCCACGACCTCAGCCAGACCTTTGGTCGGGGCGAGCACCTTAGCCGCTCGACTAAACCAGCTCGGCGTTTAGGAGATGCATTTGACGCCCAGCTCAACGACCACGCTTCTGTTCGCGTCTGTCCGACGAGTCACGTGGCTCTGGCCGACCCTCGCTACCTGCGAAATGAGAGATCGAGTTTTGACAATAGTCGGTGGTGGTGGCGCATGGTGTTAAGTATTCAGGTTACTGCAACGGCTCTTGGTGATGTAGATAAAAATTAGACCTTGGTAGTAATTCATGAGCCTGACGAGAGGGGAGGCGAAGTAGAAAGTGTTATACCTTCGATAGTTGATTATAATTGGTTACCTTTAGTTTCTCGTATTGCCCTTGCCGAGGACGGGGTACGGACATTTCCCCCTGGACGTTTCCCCCCCCCCGACATTTCTACGCCGGACATCCCCCCCCCGGACATTTCCCCCTGGGTAGGACATTCCCGCCGGTATATTGTTTAGGGTTTAGGTTTTAGGGATTAGTGTTTAGGGTTTTTAGGGTTTATGGTTTTAGGGTTTAGGATTAAGCGTTTAGGGTTTGTAAGGTTTAGAATTTAGACTTTAGGGTTTCTGGGATTTAGGGTGTAGCGGTTAGGATTTTAGGGTTTATGGTTTAGAGTTTAGAGCTTAGGGTGTGGGGTTTTAGGGTTTAGTGTTTAGGTTTTAGGGTTTAGGGCGGTCTGCGCCTCCGCCGCCTAAATCCACCCTTGCTCGCATTCCGCGCTTTAATTAGTGCGTATTAGGGCATAACTAGATCTCTTGAGGTCGAATTATACTCAGTAGACCTCCGAGTCTTAGCGCTCATTTGCAGGAACGCGCGGCACGCCGTAGCGCGCGCCCGCTTTGACGGGTATGAACACGCGCCTGGCGGCGTCGAGCGGGACCTAACTTCCGCGGGACCAAACTGTATAGTTCGCCGCTGCCGCAGCCGCCGCAACCGCCGCCGCCGCTAGCTCCATTAGAAACAATCCTTCCTATCCATCCATTCCTCTAATTATAATGAGTTGATTTTATTTTTATAGAGCATGGACTTCATTTAATCATATATATATATATATATATATATATACCTGCATTCTTAGGTATACATTAATCAACATGGGGGAATGTCCGCGAGGAAATGTCCTAGCGTCCACCGGGGGGGGGGGGACGTCCAGGGGGGAAATGTCCTGCAGCCGCCAAGGACGGCCTTAATTTTAGGAGTAGGCATGTTCGGTTATGGCTCATGAGTGTCTTTATATAGAGATAATTGAACAGCCCCATTTGCTTAGCGGCAGAAGAGCCTTAACTGCTATCACCGCCGCCTGCAGTTGGTAATAAGGGATCGCTCACTCGCCGGATTCGACCCACAACCTTGGTCTTGAGGAGCAAGCACCTTGGCTCATGGGTTATCACAGCCCTACTTGTGCGCTTACCATGCCTAAAAGTAATATAGGTTTGCTTGTGCACATTCGCCTAAGCATGATACCGTGCACATCACCAAACCTCTGTTATCGATTCTATTTTCTATACTATTATACTATTATTATTATTTATATTATTATTTATATTTATATTTATATTATTATATTTATATTATTATATTTATATTATTATTATTTATATTATATTATTATATTTATATTATTATTATTTATGTATTATTATTATTATACTATTTTCACTGTTATCTTTCGTGAAACTATTCCACCTACGGCGCGAATTTAACTGTCAACGAAGCCAGGCGAAAACTACAGCGAGAGTAGTCTGCATCGAAAGCGATGTGTGCACGCTTTTACACACAGTTAGCTATGCGTAGGTGTCGCATGGTGCATGGTGGAGGATAAAGTTACTATAGAGCACTCTCTGCCTATTCGCTACTCGGCACTAATTACGGCAGTTTAGCTCATTTTTTTTAAGGCAGTCATCGTAACCGGGCGTTAATTGTCAACTTAATAGTCAACTGCTCTCCTGACTCTGCTATGCTTCTCTCTGTCTCTTTGCTGCGAGAGACGAAGTCTGTTGGCTCCCGAATGCTTACGAAAAGCCGCTTAGGCTGTGAGCGTACAATATAAAACTCTTGCGTAACACCCATAGAGTCGTTGTGGCTTTGCGGATTTACATGTGGAGTTACATTACATTGCATGGCATGTAGTCAGAATAGATAAGTACCCAAGTGATATCTTTTGGAGATTCGCTTAGCTCCCGAAGCCACAATTATGGAAGCGCGTGCCATTGAACGATTTCACTTTATCTAAGTCCTAGTCATCTTAATTACCTGAAGCAAGTGGACTCGTAAGATTCGTAAAAACTATTTATATTTGCCGACGATTACCGTGCGTGCAAATTAACCGAACACACATTTTTTGTAAATTACTAACAAGTCAGCAACATTCTGAAAGTTTAAGTGCGTCTTAAAAACATCGCAAGGCTGTCACCTTTGCTGGAAGAGCTAGGATGGTTGCCGGTTCAGCAAAGGATACAGAGCAAAGTTCTTATGCTGACCCACAAGGCCCGCCACGGCTTGGCTCCTTCATACCTAGCTGAACTGCTGCATCAGTTTCAGCCTGTTCGCGCCCTCAGGTCCTGTGTGGACAATAAATTAGCTGTCCCATTCCTCCGCTTAAAGACAGTTGGCGACAGAAGCTTTAGCTCTGCAGGTCCTAGACTGTGGAACTCGCTTCCACAATTCTTACGAAACGACATCTACTCTCCAACTGCCGACTATGGCACATCTTTTTCAGCGGTTCTGAACTGCTACTTCCATGCTACTCACTACCTCAACTGCTCTCCTAACTCTGCTATGCTTCCCAGTTTCTCTTTGTTGCGTGAGACGAAGTCTGTTGGCTACCGAATGCGTACCGAAAGCCGCTTAGGCTGTGAGTGCGCTATACAAAACTCTCCTGTGTAACACCCACATGGTCTTTATGACTTTGTGGAGTTACTGACGGAGATACATTACATTGATTAGCTTCGCGACGCCAAAAGTTTCCGGGAAAATAACATTAACTAAGCTGAATTTTTACTTAAGGGAAAATCTATGAACGATACCCATATTTCGGGCGTTCGTGCACAAGCAATTTCGAAGCTTATATTTGAGCCATTCCTGGCGGCGATTCTTGAGCCAACGGCGACACATGCCAACAGTCCTCACACGAGTAGCCGCATCGCATGTGTGAAGCGGCGAGCGCTGCCGGCTCGATTACATGTCATAACTGCGACAAAAGCGAGCTAAGGATTGTAAGTAAATTTATCATTCTCTATTTACACAATTGTCTCTTCTTTTATGTAGCTAAGAGTAGCACTGTTTCCTGTGAATTCCGACATCGCTAGAATTAGAAGGTTTGCAATTACGAACCAGAAAAGCCGTTTTGGAATGATCAGGCGCCGTCGTGCTTATCAACGAGCAATGAGTAACAACATTTTTCGAAATCTAATTAAAGAACTGCGGTCCGATTAGCGTTTTGCTGTTTGTCATTACTAAGTCAAATGCCTGCATCGACCTTGGTAATAGCTGAATGTCACAAAGGTCTCTGCTCGCGATCATTTTTTGAAACTAATCGCATTAATATGAGGCTAACTACAAAAAAATACGAGGCTTCATCTTACGCAACCAAAAGGAAGTGAGAAGCATAGCTGAGTAAGGGGAGCAGTTGAGGCATAAGTAACACGGTAGTAGCAGCTCAGGACCGCTGAAAAGTATGTGCCATATTGGCAGCAGGATATTAGTCGTCGTTGCATAACAATCGTGGAAGCGAGTTCCTCAGTCTAGGACCTCCAGAGCTAAAGCTTCTGTCGCCAACGGTCTTTAAGCGGAGGAATGGAACAGCTAATGTATTGTCCATACACGACCTGAGGGCACGAGGAGGCTGGAACTGGTGCAGCGGTT
Source organism: Cristatella mucedo (assembly GCA_009760855.2). Taxonomy (NCBI): domain Eukaryota; kingdom Metazoa; phylum Bryozoa; class Phylactolaemata; family Cristatellidae; genus Cristatella; species Cristatella mucedo. The sequence goes on from WPIO01000057.1 coordinate 547,301, forward strand.
TTCAGCTGGGTATGGAGAAGCAAAGCTGGGGTGGGCCTTTTGGTTTGCATAAGAACTTTGCTCTGTATCCGTCGATCGACCGGCAGCTCTATTAGCAAAGGAGACACATGGTCAGACCAATGGGATTTGCGACCCAGCATGTAATGCTGAAATTTGCACTTTGATGACATCAAGCTTTCTTAAACTGAACAGCGACGAAACCAACTTACTAGCCATCTGCGCCTAAATAAGAAAGTGGGTAGGGTAATCCTCGAAATGAACTAGGCAAGCACGTCTCACCAACTTTATTCGCGGACATGTTGTCAAAGGACATTGCACTCGACGACCACTATCAGCTTCACAGTCAAGTCGGCTTACTTTCGGCGACGAAGCCGCGATGGCCCACTAGGTGAGGCGGATGCTTTTCACGACCTCGGTTCCGAGGTCGTGGGTTCGAATCCTGCTCTCATCGAGACAAGCTGCCGCACCCACTACGGGCACGCCCGACTTGCTGCCTAGCGCATCGGTCGTTGCCGAAACTGCTTCGCCGAACTGCAGACGAGCCTCACGAGCTCGTCTGCAGTTTTCGCTGGCGACAGGGTTTCCGGAGCAGGGGCGGGAGGGGGAAGGTGCAACGACTTGGAAACGGTCGCCGGACTCTACGGTCACCGAGTTCGGGCGGCTTCAGCCGCAAACATCCCGCAGCTCCGTCACCACGCTCCCGTCTGCTATCGGGACAGCAACGAGGTGGACACGGCGCGAGAGAGGTGGACTCGCCGCGAGATCAGCTCTCGTCAATGAGATTTTCGCCTACTTTCACCGTTTTTCCCACTATAAATACAGCGGATCATTACTGCATCGCGCCTTTTCAACAAAAAAAACTCTTCGAAGGCCGGCAGCCACGTCGGCGTAACGACTGGTCGAACGCCGTCTCGTCTAACTCCTGGCTTGAGGTCACCACACACCTCGATAATGCCCTCTCTCAACGACCTGGAGTCCGCCGGCTCGGTTCTTCTGCGGTGCGATCCGAGGCTCGAACGCTTCCCGATGCTGACCAAGACCTCTGCCGAGTTATGGGAAACTAGAGTATCTCGAGGCGCTTAAAACCTGAGCTGAAGCCTCCGCCACGCCGCCGCGGCTGCTCTGAAGCAGCTGCTCTGAAGTGTAATAATCTGCGCCCGCAAGATTAACTCGGAGACCCCCGCCCAATCGGTTAGCGGTGCAGCCCACAATTCCCGTTTCCGGTATCGCCGGTCGGTACTCGAAGAGGCTACGCGAAAGCCGATAATAAGTCGCTGCGGATCTGCATGCAAATGGGGTAAGTTCTGACGGTTTGCGGCGGAGCGTGTCTAGAAATCCATACGTTTAATGATGGATGATAGCAGCGCTAAGCTGGCAGATCGCGGGAGCGCCTCCGTGTTACGGTGTGGTCGTAACACAAAGCACGGCCGGCCGCGAGCCCTACGCTCCCGCAGGACGCCGTCGCCCGTCCATCAGTCCTTTGAACCACACGTTCTGCCGGCGCGAGTCGAGCTTGCAGCTGCCATACCGCTGTGTCGCGATAATGCACGCAGTGGGTCCACGCTGCCGCACGACCACGTTGTTGGCGGTAGTCCTGCATGCGCCCGCTTATCGGTATTTGGTGCTGGACGCCTCCCGCGATCGCGGTGGCTTCCCCCCCCCCCTTGACGAGACATGATGCTCGGCCGTCCTTGACCACAGGGAGCAGCCTACTTTCGTCGCTCAAGCGCACGTCTTTCAAATCGATCCGGCGACGAAGAAAAACTGGATGCCTTGCAGCAACGGAGCCGTCAATGTGTCGTTTTATTTCGACAATACCCGAAACGCATATAGGATTATCTGCGTCGAGGGATCCAAGGTATTCTACGCTGTCGAGCACAGCCGCCCGCTAGCGCATGTCTAAGCAGCGCTAGCGCATGTCTAAGCAGCGTTGCACATCGGACAGCAATCCATGTGCCTGTCGCGTCTTTTTGCGTGTGTTTTCTGCCGTCTGGTTTGAAAGGGGATTAGTCCGTCCGCATCGCCTGTCCTTCTCCCTCATCGCTGCATGCTGACGCTCAGCTCAGTCGTTATTAATTTCACCTCGGTGCTCATCCGACGGAGAATCGTTTGCCCATGTGGGGGTGAGCTCTGTGAGGCCGGCCCGGTGGTGGCTGCCCAGCGAGCTGGTAGCCAGCCCTGCCGTCTTGCATTTTGCCTGGCTGGAAGCCGCTGTGCGTCCATCTCCCTTGCTCGTGGCTTGTTCTTGCCTGAGAGTGTCCGGCCTTGACTGCCGATGCTGGGAGCATCAGCAATGCCAGCTCCTAGCCACCCAGTGTGTGGCCAGCCAACCTGGCCTGCACGTGGTACATACAGCCTGCAACTCCACAGCTTGAGGCATAAACTGCCCCCCCCCCCCCCCCCCCCCCCCCCCCCCCCCCGCATCTTCTTGAGCTGACGAGTGTTTGGGGGTGCCTTCGATTGCCTGTTACCAGCTGTGCTTTGCTCGAAGCAAAAGATCTAAGCTCAATAGCTACTCTGCTGGCCGTTAGGCTGCCAGTGCTAGTCCAGTCGGCCCAGGCCTCACCTTTTCTCTCTGCGAAGTGGCCGTCTGGTGGGACTCCTGGCCTGCAGAGCCAGTAGTCTTTGTGCACGAGCCCAGCTCGGCTTCCATTGGCGATTGATTATGTACAGTATGTTAGAGGCTGCTGCTTAATCAGAGGGATAATAGCCAGCAGCTGCCAAGCTCGGTCTTTGTAGTATTTGGCCGATCACTCATGACGATTGATAATATGTTGCAACAAAAGCCGGAGGCTTTGGCCACCGCCTTGGGTCATGTTTGTAGTGGAGATGGAATAGGTGGGATTTCAGGCGGCCAACCCCCTCCCCACCCAGCTTTCAGCAATTTGCTAGCTTTAGATGTGTAAGCCGGAACTGATAGCACCACAGGCCACACAGTCGAGGGTCGGCGGTCTCTCTCTCTCTCTCTCTCTCTCTCTCTCTCTCTCTCTCTCTCTCTCTCTCTCTCTCTCTCTCTCTCCTCTCTCTCTCTCTCTCTCTCTCTCTCTCTCTCTCTCTCTCTCTCTCTCTCTCTCTCTCTCTCTCTCTCTCTCTCTCTCTCTCTCTCTCTCCCTCCCTCCCTCCTCTCTCTCTCTCTCTCTCTCTCTCTCTCTCTCTCTCTCTCTCTCTCTCTGGTAATACTTTTGGAGTCTTATCGTGTCACTTCCCTAGAGGGAAGTGGATCCGATTGTCTCGATAGACTCCAGCTGGTCAATCTTCCTGCCCCAGTTCAACTTAGGCGATGCATGTTAGTGCCTCATGTCTAAGTATGCCCCACCGACCCTCTCACCTCCAGTGTGAAGGGCCGTGTGTCGCCCCCCCCCCAAGTGTAAAGGGCCGTCAGTGATGACTCTCCAGTCCGGTCTTGTCAGTCCTGCTTTTCACAGGCTAGCCAGCATATTTCCGAGCTAGCCACCCTCATCATTGGCCCTCTGCTTCACCCACGGGAGTTTGAAAATGTGGCACTAATTGCCTGTCATATGGTGTCTGCGGTTGCAACCATTAGCTTGTGGAAGCTGGCTGGGCTTTTTTTTATGCCTTGTGGCAATGCTTGTTGCTGACGTTGTGGTTACTGGGCAGTACCGACGACCCCCACCTAGGCCATACTCCATACATGTGCACGTTTTTGTCCACTCTTTGGCGAAATGAAAGCTCCGGCTGCTCTCGCAGCTACTGGCTGTTTTCCTCGACCTTTTCTCCAGCCGAACTGAGACCCTCCTCTCGACTCGAGTTTCCCGTGTGTTCGCTGAGCCGTGTTGACGTTCCTCTGTGAGCATGCAGTCGGTGTTCGTGCATTGATCACCCGATGCTGCCTCACAGAGTTGTCTCGATTCTGCTCTTCCCATTCGCCTCGCCTCCCCCGAACCGTGGTCTTCAGCCTGAAGAATATTCCAGTGGTCTGACGTTGACCAGGTTTTGGGTCATGTTACACTTAAGAGCCGTGTCAGGCAACCAGCTAGACAGGCGTGAGCGCGAGTAATCTCTTGTCACTCAATGCCGATTGAATAACGTCAGACAAGGTTCATGCAGTTTACCAGCAGGCAGGGACAAGGTGATGAGAGGAGATAAAGTGAATGGGGGTTCAGACAGATACATAGCCTTATCCTACTTGGAGAGTATGAGTCTGAGATTATGGCACTTCCCCTCTCCTTATACTCCTTGACGTGAGCTTCGTTTCTCCAGGCAGCACTGTGTCCCCATCGTTCGGTGAGCTGCAGTATTTGTGCGTTGGTGCAGATTGCCGAGTAGGATTACTCGGCAGCTCCGAAAGTTTGTAGAACTGCTGTAGGGCTTTACAGCCCCTGCAGATCTGAGCCGGGGAGGGAGCCAAGAATTGAGTGCAGCCAAGTGCTCAATCAGCTAAGGCCTATCAGCTTCCTGTGCCCATCCCCCCATGCCGATCTCTCAGAAGCCAGTGGGCAGGGCAGGGCAGTCACTCATCCCGGTGGCTGACCTACTGCAGTGGGCATTGTCATTTCGTTGCCTGTACCGCCAGGCAAAAGCAATTTTGGGGAGAGGGCCTAGCCCCCCCCCCCCATGATCTTGGGAGGGCTCGAACCCTGGAGCTGTGGCTGGTAAACTCGGCCGGCAGCTCAATGGCCGGCAGCTCGGAGAGCTACTGGCCATCCTCTGGCGCTTATAAGGGCCGCAGAGGATTGCTGCTAGGAAAAAGGAAAAGAGTGCTTGCTGACCTGCTCGGTGGCATTTACCAACGGCTGTACGTGTTGTAAAAGATGCCGAGATCAAAGTGCAGCAGTGCTTCTCCCCCCCACGAGTTAGCAGATGTGTTGTTTCGAGAATTTGCTTTGGTGTTTCATTTATTCCGTTCTTGTTCGCGCGTGTGTGTGTGTGTGTGTGTGTGTGTGTGTGTGTGTGTGTGTGTGTGTGTGTGTGTGTGTGTGAGCGCGTACGTGTGTGCATGTGTGTGTGTGTGTGTGTGCGTACCTGTGTGTGTGCCTGCATGCATGAATCGGTGAGGTGTGTGTAACTTGGTTTAAGCTGACCTTTCATGGTAAATCTAGCCGAACTGGGTTGGTAGGCTTAACGATTAGCTCAGCTAGGCCTGAATAGTTGAAATTCCGATGATTGGAGGCTTGTACTCAATGAGCAAAGGGCCAGTAAAGCTTGTCCGTGTAGCAGGCCTGGGGTTGTTTAATGTCAAATTACAGAGCCTGCAATTAGCAAGCTGTGTTTGGTTGCAGGCATCGGCAGCAGCCGCCTTCCTATAAGCCCCGGCCATCGTGAGGTATCTTTATAGCTGCCGTGCAGCAGGCGTTGCCATTTGCCATGCGGCTGTTGTATGAGAAAGGCAGGAAGGAAAAGGGTGGAGAGGAACAAGACAGAGAAAGACTCGTTTATCCCTCTCTCCCCCTGTGTGTATATATATATATATATATATATATATATATATATATATATATATATATGTATGTATATATATCGGGCTTCCTTTCTAGCGTTTGGGAAGTGCCCAGAAAGAGAAATAGTTTTCATAGGGTCCTCAACGGCTTTGTTACTCTTTGCTTCTGTCTGTCTGTCTGTCTGTCTGTCTGTCTGTCTGTCTGTCTGTCTGTCTGTCTCTATCACCGTATGTCACACTGTCTTTTGTCATTTGTCACACTGTCTTTCTATATCCATCAGATATTGGGTGGCTAAACAAATATTGTAGTTCTTATTGACTCTTTGTGTATGTGTATATATCTGTCTCTGCCCCTTATCTTTTTCTCTCTTGGCTCTTGTTGTTTCAGTCTTGTAATGTAACATATCTCAGTCTTCAACTCCTCAAAGCTACAAAGACTTGTGGGTGTTACGTAGGAGTGTTTTCTTTAGGTCATCTGTCGAGTTCCAGCTGAAAGGGAGTTGTGCTTAACTTTTCACTGCTAGCATCCACGAGGGGATTCACACGCTCGACGCGCTCACTCACCTAATCACATCATCGCTGTCGTAAGCAGTTGTTAGGCTAGGACGTGCCACGGCTTTGGGGGCCTTCGGGTGAAGAATGCCACTCCTGCCTGATGTAATAAGGCACTAGCTTGCCAAAGCCGCCGCCTGCTGCTTCTGCCTTGTCAGTCACTGCTGCAGCCATGCGACAGCGTAGTATTTGCCGGCAGATACCCGTTGTCACTCTGGGTCCGACTTGCAGCTGAGCACTTGCCGCAGAGCTTTTCTCTCTCTCTCTCTCTCTCTCTCTCTCTCTCTCTCTCTCTCTCTCTCTCTCTCTCTCTCTCTCTCTCTCTCTCTCTCTCTCTCTCTCTCTCTCTCTCTCTCTCTGCCTCCCCAGAGATTCTGCAGCTGCCCTCGCCGGATTGCTTTAGGCCTGTTTTTCTGTTGCACCTCAACCAATTGAGTGGCATGGAGAGAGGGTTCTTCTTGCTGCGGCTGCAGCCGAATCAATTCACAGTTTCTTAATTGAATGAGCGTTTTTCCCTCTACCTTTCCCTTTGCTACTGCACCTAGCAGCAGCTGCAGCTAGCAGCAGCTGCTGCTAGCTGCAGCTGCTGCTAGCATATCATGTTGGGCCTGGGGGCTTTGCCAAAGCAAAACACGGGTACATCTTTCATTGTCTTGGCTCTGCTAGCACAAACGTGTCACCAGCAGCCCGTGGCCATTGACCAGGTCGACAGCCGGTCCTCCCTGTCGTGTTGTGCTTGCATGCTGCTAGTGTCTCGAGGCGATTTAGTAACCTGGCAGTGCAGCTATTTTTGAGCGTGCAGCCGATAGCTTCGAGAGAGTAGTGTGTGGAAGTCTTGCTAGTACAGGCCTGCCAATCAGTGGATGCTGGCCCGGTTAGCAGCAGATTTCCAATCGGTTCTTCGAATAGGCCACCGTCGGCTGTCTCCTGCTGCCTAGCCAGCATCGCTGGCTAATTGATGCCCCTGGCAATGTCATCACCAAAATTGTGTATGCCAAGGAGGGACGGCAGCTTGATCTTGCCGGAAGCAGCACATCCCACCAAGGCTGAAGTGTCCTGTCGGCAAGCCAAACGGCCGACACACCCTTTCTGCTTCCTACAAGGGGCCATCTGTTCCGGTCAGTAATGAGTCCGGATGCACAGACTTAAGCCAACCGCAAGTGTTGTTCTAAAGAAACACAGGCCCACCCCTTTCTATCCCCTGCCTTATGCAGTGTAACCATGTGTGAGCTGAGGTGAAGAGGCTTTAAGAATGGAGGCCGAAGTCTCCTTTAAAGACAACCTCGGGGCAAAGAGTAAGTCGGGCAAGAGTCAGCAGCAGCTTCTGCTGCTCATTTCTAGTGCTACACCAGAGTGTTTAATGAGCCACTTCTCTGTTGCTTTTCCGTGCTTGTCGGTACAATCCTCAGGGGTTGAATAAGTAAACCACTTTGATATTTTGTTTTTGCTTTGGTTTGCCTTGTCTGTGACCAGGTTTTCTGTGCTTCAGTACTGCACCCACGTTTTGATTTTTGAGCTGGATATTTGCTGTGAGGGCTCACTTTATATCAGTGCTGTACAAGGTTAGCAATAGCATTGCTGTTAGCTGTGGCTACTCAGCTGATTGCATTGATTATTGACTGCCGATGGGTGTCACTCATAAGTTTGAGAGTGTCATCCAATAACAACAAGTGTTTGTTGACCATAGGTGGGAGTGCTCATGACAGCCTTACTCATGACAGCCTTACTTACATCAAATGTGTCCACATACTAAATACACTCATGCACATGCAGCATGATGGTAATGCCACTCACTGCCCTAGCCCTGCTGGATCTATCTCTGTCAGTAACTCCACAAAGTCATAAAGACCATGTGGGTGTTACGCAGAAGAGTTTTGTATAGCGCACTCACAGCCTAAGCGGCTTTCGGTACGCATTCGGTAGCCAACAGACTTCGTCTCACGCAACAAAGAGGAAGTGGAAGCATAGCAGAGTTAAGGGGGCAGTTGAGGTAGTGCGTAGCATAGAAGTAGCAGTTCAGGACCGCTGAAAAAGATGTGCCATAGTCGGCAGTTGGAGAGTAGATGTCGTTTCGTAAGAATTGTGGAAGCGAGTTCCACAGTCTAGGACCTGCAGAGCTAAAGCTTCTGTCGCCAACTGTCTTTAAGTGGAGGAATGGGACAGCTAATTTATTGTCCACACAGGACCTGAGGGCGCGGACAGGCTGAAACTGATGCAGCAGTTCAGCTACATCAGCCCGAATTGACACGATTGGTCACGAAACCCTACTCTAACAGCCGTCGGTCTGGCAGATGAGGCATGGTTGATCATTTTCAGTTCGTGTTGTGTGTTGGTCAAGTCTCTACCAGACCAGACAATTTTCGAGTCCCACAAGGCTCTATTCTCGGTCGTTTGCCATTCTCCATTTATACCGAGCCTCTGGGAAAAGTGATTCGGGCCCATGGGATCGGTTATCATATCTATGCTAAATACCGTGATAGCCCAGGAGGTAAGGTAATCGCTCTTCACGTCCGACATCGTGGGTTCGAATCCTGCTGTGGGCGATCCTTTATTGTCTACTGCAAGCGTGGGGATAGTCGTTTCGACTCTTCTGCTGCTATACCAATGGCGCTGTTAAATCAGCTGTACTTGTCATTTAAACCATACGACTCAACCTGCAGTAACTGATAAATTGAATACCTTATAATATTCGATCCTGGATGTCTGCCTATTATCTCATATGAAAGATAAGACATCCGAACTCCTCGTAGGACACCCGAAGCATGCTGCCCCGCTAGGAGACTGGTTTTTTAATGCTGATGTAATTTGGCCTTCATCGTGTGCTTGGAATTTAGGTCTCCTCTTTGATGAATGGCGTGACTTGTGAACGTTTCATTAGGAAGAGTGCCTCCGCAGCTAGCCATTACGTTCAATCCCTGTCTAAGATTACGGACTGACTACCAAGATGGCTTGCAAAAAATTAACTAGCTTCCTGTTTCTGCCTAGGCTGGTTGCAATTCTGTTTTGCTACCGAAAAAGTCATTAGGCCACTGCAGCTGGTAACTTATATGGCTGCAAGACTGCTGGTTAACAAATCACAGAGGTTCAGCCATCTGTCTCCTTTGCTGAAGTAGCAGCAATGGCTCTCGGTTAATCAACAGATACAGACTTGAGTTCTTACACTGACCCATAAGGCCTGGCTCCTTCATGCTAGCTCAATTGCTGCCCTAGTTTCAGCCTTCTCCTGCCCTCAGGTCATCTATGGATACAAGATTAGCTTTTTCCTATGCTTAAAGACAGTTAGCGACCGACGCTTTTGCTTTGCAGGTGCTTGACTGTGGAACTCGCTTCCACAATTATTAGGCAATGCCATCTACTCCTACTCTACTGTTGCCGACTGTACATCCTTTCTAGCCGACCTGAGCTGCCACTCTCCATGCCACTCACTTCCTCGACTGCCTTCCTGACTCAGCTATGCTTCTCACTTCGTCTTTGTTGTGTGAGATGAAGTCTGTTGGCTATCGAAAGCCGCCTAGGCTTTTAGTGTGCTACAGAAAGATCTGAGTAACGCCACTTAGTTTTCGTGGCTTTGTGAAGTTATATGCTGAGATGCATTACATTATATGGATACTCAAAGATGTTCGTATGGTGCAGGAAGAGATGGAGGTTGGAGAAATGAGAGACTGACACGACACGATTGCATTAGTTAATGTGAGGTTTAATTTTCAAAATACAGCATAGCCTGTTGTGTTTTATTGGTTCATAGCCTCAAGAGGAGTATTAATGGACCTTATGACACGAAGAGTATTGAGATCTCCTTATGAGCTCTCCTGCTGCAGTTATTGCTTGGATGGGGACAAAGGGTGGAGACCAGCTGTCATGACAGAAATCGGTCACCTGTAAGGTTATGGCCACTGTTGATCCACATGGTCCTATGAGGAACCGGCCTATCGATCAATTATATCGACTCTATGTAAGCCTAGCCGAGGACTAATCGCCACCACCACTCGTGAAGTCATCAGCTTTGCTTCACAATCTATCTCTAATCATCACTGATAGATGAACAATATCATAATACCTTTTTACCTGAAAGTCTTACCAATTGTTGTGTATCACCTAATTTGATGTCATCATAATTTATAAAGCTGCACTATCCTGACTTTGGGCTCTGTTGTTGTCCGGAGGTGAGATCGTAAGCAGATAGGATTGCACTTCACGTCATAACGACGGTTAGGACGCTGAGTGTGGCTACAAGCATATACAATACAGTACCATTTTGCCTTTGGTTGTTGGGCTCTTGTGTCGCGGTACCCAGCAAACAAATGCTGCCTCGATACTATTTTCGTGCTATGGAGCTACTGAGCCGTAATGGCTCACTAGGTAAGGCGGTTGCTTTTCACGACCTTGGCCCTGAGGTCGTGGGTTCGAATCCTGTGGTGGGCGATCCTTTATCGCCACTGCAAGCGATGGTGATAGCCGTAGAGGCACTTCTGTCGCTATGCAAAAAGAGGCTGTTAAATCAGCTAGTTTTTGTTGTTGTTTTGTTTTTTCACTGGAGGCTCCTCCGAAAGCTCTTCATCAGTGATGCGATCATGGGCAAAGTAGCTGTGTGGGCAAAATATTCCTCGAGTTAATGCGACTTTGCCATCGTTTGTTTGGCAAGCCACTACGAACCGAGAGAGAGAGAGAGAGAGAGAGAGAGAGAGAGAGAGAGAGAGAGAGAGAGAGAGAGAGAGAGAGAGAGAGAGAGAGAGAGAGAGAGAGAGAGATAGAGAGAGAGAGAGATAGAGAGAGAGAGAGACTTTGAAAGCATTTTATCTTACCGTTATGAAAATATTCCAACAGGCTTACATGTACATGTACTTAATATCATAGCAGTTATTTAGTTCTCTGAGGGTGCTACACGAATATCTTATTATTATTATATCTTAGGTTAAGGCACCACTTGTGGCTGCAAATACATATAACACACTGCAGCCGAAAGCTGTGTACCATTGGGTTGAGTACCTAAAAACCATTGCCTCGAGCAGGGAAAGATCCCGAGTTTAGAATACCACCCAGCTGGTCTCTCATTCTTGGTGTGGTGGGATCTACTAATCCTGTATCTTAAAATAAATTATCGTCGGCTGTTGCAGGCTGCCTTGCTCTGGCTTAATTAGCTGAAGTTATGGCTGTACCTGATGAATGCGCAGAACAGCAATTAGTTTTCGTGAAAGCTAGGCCCAACCCTGATTCCACTGTACGTCCTGTTTACTTCGATTGTGCATGCTCGAGGTAAACTCCACGAAGCTATGTACACTTGGCAGGGGTTTAGCCAAACGATATTATATTTTTCGTCAAAATCCTAAGCTGCTCTAGTGCTCTTTTTGCTGCTAGCAGCTTTCATCTCAAAAAGGCTGTAAAGTGAGAAGCATAGATAGCTGAGTAAGAGGATAGTCAGGAGGAAGTGAATAGCATAGAGGTAGCAGCATTGGACGGCTGGAAGGGAGGTGCTAGTGTTGACAACAGAGGGAATTTATTCATTGCTGTGCAATAATTGTGGAAATGAACTCTGCTGCCCAAGGCCTACAGAGCAAAAGCATCGGGTGTCAGCTGTCGACTGCAAGGAGTTTCCAAGTTATTGTCTTCAGAAGACTTCAGGATACGATTCAACTTGGCTGGCATAGAATGACAGTGTGCTGCCACGGTAGGTCGTATGAGCTAATGGTGAGGACTTTTGTTTTTATCCACTAACTGATTGATTGGGAGCCACCGTAACAGTCCTTTAGCAAAAGCAACCCGGGGCCGAATGCTTGCTTTCAAATACCATACACAGCAGCCATATTGAGTGCAAACTGTGGAGGCACGAGGAGCAAGTTACTGAAGCCTAGCCGATAGAGAAATAGGGAGTACATGCTCATGCACACTGATTCACACACACTTTCTGGCACAGCAGGCCTTAGTTTATTAAACTAATTATGCATCTTTATCTCAATCTAGGAGAACTAAAAAGAAATTGGGCATTTCGGTGACATGTTTACTTTCTTGACCCAGCTGCATGATAGTTTTGCTGTCGTGACTGCTTCAATGCTGCTGCTTCACCGTGAAAGCGATAAAGGCTGCTGCTGTATCTTTTGAGCTAGGCTTGCCTAGCTGCCGGCTAGCTTTGGCAGAAGTTCAAGCACGGTTGAGCACAAAGATCCTAACGACCTCATGTGTTGTTGGGGTGGGGGGTTTGTGTACTTCCCGGACTGACATAGTAATGAGATTGGCACTCAAACAATTTACATAGTGCCTGTAGGGCCCCTTTGGGCTGGTGCCTTTTTGATAGGTCTCTAATTCCTCAGCTAGCTACTATGCCAGTTCTCTCTCTCTCTCTCTCTCTCTCTCTCTCTCTCTCTCTCTCTCTCTCTCTCTCTCTCTCTCTCTCTCTCTCTCTCTCTCTCTCTCTCTCTCTCATTCATTCACTCAATCTCTATTCTATCGTGTAATAAGCAGTGGACAACAGACTAGAGAGTGAGACCCCTACCGGTTTGTAGATAGCTTTGTCTTATGTGCCAACTGTTCAGGCAGGGCCTTCTCTGGAACAAGGCAGGACTGCTTGTTTGTTGCTGGGGTGATGCAGTACAGGGGCTCGACTGTGCCTGTGAGGTTAGTGCAACCAGTCACCTTTGTTGCATCTGGTCTAGCTGCTTGGACGTCATCGGCCAGCTTGTGGAGCCAGACGGTGTGCCATGTGTATCGAGGTTTATAGTCCTACCGTTTCGTGTAGCCTATTTGTGTAGGCAATAGTTTATCCAGCCGGGACACAGCTGCCACCCATACGCTGACACTCCTTGTCAACCACATCGACTAGGGATACCTTACCAACAGAAATTATACTCGTTCAATAAAATTTGGAATTTTATTCAGTGGATGGTGAATGTAAGCAATGCAGCAACTCTTGAGTAGTGAATTAAATATGCAAAACAGCTATGCCCTGAATGGCTAGAATTTCTTCAGGCACACACCTGAATGGGTCGTTGTAGTTCTGCGGTACATATTTGGGCAATTTTTTTTTAATTTTAGCAAAGCTGCCACTTCGAAAATAAACTGTGTCAGAGTAAGTCTTTCCGAGCATGGCGCTAGCTAACTGAGATAGCAAAGCAGGGACCGTGGTGGCGGTGTTGGTGGTGGTGTTGCTTGTGATGCTGAATAGCACTACACTACTGGTATTGGCTGCTTTATTTCTCATCGAAGCTGCCCCCCCCCGAACATCTCGTTAACGGTTTATTTGTACTAAAACGTTGTAGGAAAAGTGTGTGTGCACCTGTCTTAATCGTGGAGCCGGATATGTTTTGTGCCACCTTTCACTGGTCTTCTTGGCTTTTTGATCTCCTAACCGTTCGCAATCTATGGACAGGCTGCCGTGACTGACGGCTCCTCTAAACTCCCACCTATTAGCTGTCATTTGCAACCCTATGGAGCATAGGCGCAATTGTTTCTTCTTTTGAAAAGTAGAAAATCGAGTAAAAGCCGGTGGTTGGCTGCAATGGACATCGGCTGATGTCTTAGCTTTGCTGGCCGGCGCTGCTTGGGGGATTGCAGGATTGACTCTGGTCTGCAAGGCTACTTGCTGCAATTTCCTTCTGGTCTTAAGAGCAAAGCCAGGACTAGCTTTGCGGTTTCTGCTCTCTTCTTACCCCTTCGGCGCACAGGCACGTACTCACACATTCGTACGTGCATGCACTTCAAGCTATGTTTGGGCATTTTCAAGGAGTCTTGCTGGCAGTGGCATCTTTTCGTGTCTTCTGTGCTTCGATCCGTCCGGTTACCCTAACGAACAGCTTAAGTGGGCGGCTCTGTTGAGCAGAAGCTGGCCTGGCAGCACCCTGCAGATTCCCTGTGCCTAGCCATCGTGGCTAGCTAGGCACACCAACATCATCATGGACGGCATCGGCTGGTTTTACCGGCAGCCACACTGCCTGCTCACATCTGAAAGAGTGTGTGTATGCATGCCGGGTTGTGAGACCCTAGCCAAGTTCAACTTGGTTCATGAGACCTCTGGGGGGAGGGGTAAGGTTTGCCACGGCCACCCGTCGGTGGGCCTTTCCCTCTTGGATGGCAGTTGGGAACTTCCCGAAGATTCCTTGCCTTTGCTGTGCCCCCCTTGCCTCTTCTCATATGCAAGCCCGCTTTCCTTTCCACCTCCCACCTCCCTTGCGGCTCTCGACAGTCTGGCTATGGCTATTGTAGCTTAGGTTCGGCACAGTAGCATTGCTGCTGTCCTGAACGACTGTGCACCTCTATCTCTCCCTCCTCCCATCCATTTGCTCTCTTCTGGCCTACCAAGCTTCGACCTGGCTCATCGAAAACCCCTCGTTCAGCTCATTCTTATGTACCTTCTTCCGGTTGAATTCTTCTGTACCTCCTTTGCCGTGTCCGACCGTGCCTTGTTTCCCACCTGGCAGGTAGCACACGATGTACTTTGCACTTCTTGATGTCCACCTTCGGTCACCCCTTGGTCAGTCCATGCCATCCCGTGCAGACGAGCTTGCTCGTTCGTCTTCGGCCGGTGTGCTCGTGGCTGGCGCAGGATGGCCGTGCAGCCTGGAAGGTAGCTTCTAGGTGCATGTCGGTTCTTTCGTTTCACTTTGCTGTGTGTGTGTGTTCGTGTGCGTGCGTTCGCGTTCGTGCGTTCGCGTTCGTGCGTTCGCGTTCGTGCGTTCGTGCGTTCGCGTTCGTGCGTTCGCGTTCGTGCGTTCGTTCGTGCGTTCGTTCGTGCGTTCGTTCGTGCGTTCGTTCGTGCGTTCGTTCGTGCGTTCGTTCGTGCGTTCGTGTGTGTCTCGCATCTGCCTCGCCCACCAGCACTGGCCAAACTGCATGAATGTGCCTGCTGCTGCTTCTAACTGCTGCAATGGCCACTTTCTGCTAGCCGGGTCACATGGGTATTGCTGCCGTCGAGCTGTAGCAGCTGCAACAGAGGGCTGGGGGGGCCTTCGGCGCCATCTTGATTGGTGTGGCTTCAGTAGCAGGCAGAGCAGCAGCCTCACCAGCTCGAGGAGTGGGCTATATTGTTGCGTTTTGCATCTGCCTGCAGGCTATCATTAACAGCACACTTACTGGCAACATGACGTTCACGAAGACCTCACAGAAATTCGGCCAATGGTCCGATACTCGGGCCAACACGGTGTACGGCCTAGGCTTTGGGACAGAGGCGGAGCTGAATAAGGTAAATCCTGCTTTTGTACTATGTAGGCTATTACCCTCTGTGGGTAATTGCCTAGCATCTGTTGGTCCCCGACAGAGCACTCGGGATGGCTATCTCTTCTCCCTTTGCAGCAGAAAAATTGAAGTGAGCATTTTTTTTTACTACATAATTGCACCAATAAACCGCTAAGCTAATCGGCGTAGTTAGGTACGGTCATGGGATTGGGATTGAACGAATTGAGTCCAGTCGGTACAGCTTATGTGGTGTCGTTTGTCCATAGATCCAGGTCAGTTTTGGCTGTGGGCACAGGCTGTTCTACGTTATTGCCAGTCTGTTTACATTTCAGTTAAATAAAAAAAAGTGTTCAGATATCTTTCTGTTTCGATTGTCTCTCTAAAACCCAAACATTAAGCCCTAGAACCTATGCCACAAACCCAAGAAATCAAGTCCCCAAAAATCTAACCGCTAAACCGTGAACCTCAAACACATATAGCTTAACTTCTAAAGCTTAAGCTAAAGGGTAGTTCTAAAACATCTATTTAACGCAAATGTAAATAGATGCTGACGACAACGTTGTATAGCTTTCTTTGGGCATCATGCCTGTTGCAGAAAATGACTTGCCTTGATGCACAAACGATGCCGTATTAGTTGGTCAGTAAGCCCAGTGAGTCCGAACGTCAGTGTACCTAGCAACAGTATAAACTTGGTTGCACTTTTTACAACAATTTTGCCCTTCAATTTGTAATCATCCCTATTCAGTTGGGTGATATCAATCACTACCTTCACTTGAAGGGCTCACCCTAGATGTGAGCCCATCCATTAAAATATATCCATGTCACTTAAAATAGCAAGTGCAAGAGTGGTTTTGGTCCGTCCTTTGAGAGATGCTGACGTGTTTGCAAAACTGGTGCTCAGCTGACGGTCTGGCTTGGTGTGCACTTGGCTTTTATGGTGTTGTGTTAAACAGGAGTTAAGTTCTACTCATATTTCGCAGACATTAAAAACTGTTCCAGCAAGCCTCAATTACATAGGTCGCCTATATGGCAAGCCCTCGATTTAAACAGACGGATGCTGGCGTCTTATTGTCCGACCTATACCGTTGGCACTGCCAAGCAAGTTTTAATTTCCATTTTAATCCTCAGGTCCAACTTGACCCCTACAGCAGTGGGCGGTGCACAGTTTTCTGAACCGTAGGTGGCTGCTGACTTCTGTTTTTGGCTTCATGGCTTGTTGGCTGCTCCTAAACCAAGTATGCAGGGCAAATTGGCCGATCTAAGGACTGCTCTTTGGGCTGTTCGACTTTTTTTTCTACAGTTGACATCCTTAGATTTTTCTGACTATGCTAGGATAAGAATTGAATTTGTGGAAGAATACCCCAAGGAGATAGCATGCCCTCTTATCGTTTTGGGGAAGTGCAGGCACCTCACACTCTCAAAAGATGTTTTAAGCCCAACAACATGCACTTAGACCTGGCACTTCATGCAGAATGCCAATTACTGAAGAACATCCTCAGCTTTCCCATGCCTGGCATTACGATGTCCCCTGACTTGACGGCATTGAAAAAAATTATATTGATAGACACGCTTCTTTCTAGCATATGCCAAGCTCCCAACAAAAAAAAGAGATTTAGCTCCCTTTGGGTTTTATGCAAACGTCTTATTATAGATATCTCGACTACCGTTCTTATTATTATAACGGAATTTATATATGCCGAGCTGGTTTGGTCCAGCGGTTAAGGTGCTTGCCCCGACCAAGATCTGGCTGAGGTGGCAGGCTCGAGCCCGGAGGCATATGTGAAGCGCCGGAATAGAGATTAAGTTCTCTTGGGACGCTATATAAATGAATTACAATTACATATTCCCAGGAAAAAGGCAAGCTAGAACATTTTAGTGGTCTATCTTGACCCCTCTAGATTAATTATGCCCACACAGGCATTCTTTGATGTTGATGAAGGTTTAGTATACCGATATTTCTGTTCTAACAGAGATAGTGATTATATAATTATTCTTTGCACATCACATTAAGAGAACCAAATCTCTACCCAGTGCTTTACAACTTGGTGCAAAAGAAGTAATAACCGAGATCTTACGACAAACAAGGTATCAGGCCTGGAAAACCATGCAAAAGCATATAATAATAATAATAATAATAATGCACTTGATAAAGCGCCCTCAGAGAACTCAATCGCTTTACATTTGCTGCATAGGGAAACGCGATTGAATCGTGACTAATATCATACTTGATAAACAACATGAATAACATGGTTAGGGGTGACATGCACAGTGTCAGAACGCATAAGCACGTGAAGGATGGATCACAGGGACCCACTAAATGCTGACCTAAATAGGTGTTTTTAAGTTCTTTTTAAATGTGTTCAAGTCAGGGGATGTTGTGGCACAAGTCGGGAGTGTGTACCAGGCTTTGGGAGCATATGAACTAAATGCACGGTGTCCAAAGGATTTGAGGTTTGTACGAAGTATTGGTAGACTGTTGGATTCCGAAGAGCAGGTGGTACTATGCTTAGCCTAATATCCTGTTTAAACAAGCATGCAAAAGCACACTGGAGACACTCAGTAGAGCCACGGGTGATTAGAACCCCTGGTTAATAGTTTGCTTTGGATCATGCGTAGTAAGTATGCATAGCACACGTTGACTGGGGCGCAGGGAAAGAAAAGTTGAACGTATGTGTGCTGTCAGGTCAATGCAGGTGTTGAATGCAGCCGGAATTAAGTTCCACATTTTCGGTGCAAACCTTTGAAAGCCTGATAGCCCAAATTTTAATTTACTGGGACAGAGGCAGTTGAAAGCCGAAGAGCTGGTGGTGTTAAAACGGGGGGGGGGGGGGCTTGGAGAGCAAGGAGATCGGATAGTTAGGCAAGTGCAAGCGATTGAAGCAACTCGTGGGCCAGAGAGATTATTACAAAGTCGATTCGATTCTTGATAGGGGGAAAGGGGGTGCAGCTTTTAGCAAGCTGGCTGTGATAGCTGCCCGGCCAGCCTCGCCCTCTGCACACCCATCACTGCCCTCTGATGCTCCATCACTTGAGGTTAGACGTGTTTCTCACCCGTGATTCACACATGTGCCATGGCCACAATGGCACACATGGCCACAATGTGTGCTCCAAGTCTTGGAGCATCGAGGCACACCAAGAAAAGTAAGTGCATTGACTGCTGCCCGATGATAATGTACTTAGAAATAAGATAATGTAACAGGTAATGTAATTCAGCCTCTCGGTGTCGTTTTCCTTAGAATCACTTTATTGGAAAGACCAGTGGTGCTTAGAACACCCTGGTCATAAATTTGCTGGGCAGGTTGAGGCTGCATTTAGGTTATACAAAGCTTGCAGTTAGCAACACCCTCTGAAATATTCTTAGATAAGCTGGACGCATCGTACTTCAAATGATTTGTTTGTTTTTACATCTGTAAGTGAGCAAATTTGTAAAAGAAGTGGCGCCAATTTGTCTTTTGGCGACTAGATTGACCTCTGGTATCGGCAATTCAGATCATGCGATGCCAAGCTCGCATTGGACTCGCCCTGACAGTGAGGCTCTGGCATATTGGGAGTGCATTGAATATGAATGTGTATACACAGGTGAAATATTTTAACCGAAGTTGCCCTAGTAAAATCATGTCGAAGCTACAAATTAGCAGTCTCATATTAAGAGCCCGACCGTTCGTCTTTCGGAACCCCAAGATATAACCGAATTGCAAGCAATGTATAGCCGTAAGTTGTCACAATTTGGTGCGAGTGCACACCTGGGAAAGTGGAAACCTGGCTTTTCTGAAATTTCGTTCGACTGGACCACCATGCTGCAGAGGCACGAGGCTTCCAGACAACTGCACTTTGAAAGCATTTTTACTGTGCATGGTTTAAAGGTTGCCCGGTGCATTTTCTCTCTTCCTGATTAGCATGTGCTCTTTTGCTTATGCCCCAATCAAAGCCACACCCTGTCTAGTTGGACTCATTCTCATCAATTAGTTTAAACATTAATTTGATTTTGCCTCTTCTTGCCGGCTGCCGTAATTCTTTTTGGGTTATTGCCAAGGTCAATGCCGATTTTTGTTAAAGGGTTCCTCAATCTGTCATCACCTGTGCCTGCCAATCTCTCGTGAGCTGTAGTTTGTTGTGTGAACTGTGTCTGACGATCTGTCTTCACCCACGTATACTTGCATGTATCTTGTCAGTTGCTGTTTGTTTTTGGTGAGTTCCCGTGGCTGTTGTAGGAAGGCAGGGGGCGTTGGTTGGCTTAATTAATTCTGCCAGCCCTCATCTGCTATGGTTTTTTGCTCTTTTGTTCAAACCAGTGCTTCAAACCAGTTCGCACCCACTGCTGTTTGAACGGTGTCTGTAGTTACCTTTCCTTTCCAACTGTCATCAGCTGCTGGCCTCTTTTTACCCTTTACCCCTGGGTATTAGCCTAGGACTAAAAAGTGTGCACTTTGCAATCCAGATCTCGTGTTCGACTCTTGCGCTAGGCTATCTGTATTGCCCTCTGCAAGCAGGGTGACAGCCGCAAATGCTCCTTCACCACTGTACTATTTAGGCTCTAGTTGAGTCAGCCACTCGGCCCCTTTTTTGGTACTTTCCACCTCTTGCCAGCTTGCCAAAAATAGTAAGAATTGTAATGTTTTCATAGCACCTTTAAGAGAACTCAGCTATCTGGGCACTCTTGCAAGAGAGGAGCAATAACCAAGAGAGGCAATAAGCAAGGTGACACGAATGGTATCATGCTTAGACAAACATGCAAAAGCAAGCAACCTGACACTGAGGGCCACTGGCTAGTGGGACAGCTGGTCAGTAGCATTCATGCCTAGGTAAGTAGGCACGAAAAGCAGCAGGAAAAGGCGTGTTTACTGGGGAGTGGGCTCTGGGTAAACTTAGCAGAACTGGTGTCTTTTGCTGAGACTCACATGATGCAAAGTCAATGCAGGTGGTTCTCTGAGCCGACCGGGTGTCGTTCTCGGGCCGCCCCTGCCCCCTCCATACCCCATCCGTAACCTCCCCCCCCCTGCTCTTGTCCTGCTTAGCCCCCTGCCCACCTCTTCGTGGCAGCAGGTAGCCTGGCGGCCATCCCAACGACACTTATTACTGCTGCCATGGCCGTGACCTGAGGTGGGTGCTCGGTCGGACGAGATGCTACCGAGCCACAGCCTCACCAACCGCTTGCCTGTGTGCTGCAGGGGCATTAGGCCTGCTCCTAGATAACAATTGGTTGCTCGAACGAGCTGTTCCGTCTTCCGCCTCGAGAAGGCGTGGATGGCCTGGCCAGCGCAGTTAGTGCCGTACAAAATAGCCCTCACGGCTGCACTTTGTGTGTGGGTGTGTGTGTGTGTGTGTGTGTGTGTGTGTGTGTGTGTGTGTGTGTGTGTGTGTGTGTGTGTGTGTGTGTGTGTGTGTGTGTGTGTGTGTGTGTGTGTGTGTGTGTGTGTGTGTGTGTGTGTGTGTGTGTGTGTGTGTGTGTGTGTGTGTGTGTGTGTGTGTGTGTGTGTGTGTGTGTGTGTGTGTGTGTGTGTGTGTGTGTGTGTGTGTGTGTGTGTGTGTGTGTGTGTGTGTGTGTGTGTGTGTGTGTGTGTGTGTGTGTGTGTGTGTGTGTGTGTGTGTGTGTGTGTGTGTGTGTGTGTGTGTGTGTGTGTGTGTGTGTGTGTGTGTGTGTGTGTGTGTGTGTGTGTGTGTGTGTGTGTGTGTGTGTGTGTGTGTGTGTGTGTGTGTGTGTGTGTGTGTGTGCTTGGTCCATGTTTGTCTAGCGTTTGAGGCAAAGAGCAGGGAGCCTGCTGGGTCGGCTGTCGCTCGCTTGCAGTCCTATTCTGCCACTGCTATATCGCTCACTCAACCAACTACGAATGTGGAAACGACAAGTCCTTTCTGAAATGGGTCGAGTGCCTAGAAAGAGATTTGGTTACTTGTATCATTATTAGTATATGCCTGAACGACTTAGTGTGTCTGACAACTGAGCCTTTTTCACGTCAATCGTGGCTTGTGGGTCACTAAATTAAGCTTGGTGAAAGCACCTACTTCAGTTAGACTGTGTGATCTACTCACTGTGTCAGCTTGGGATGGAAAACAGGCTCGCCTTGGGTCATACTGTCTATCAACACACAATGCAGTTTTCAAGGTCAAAGCTGACTAAGCAAAACCCGACGTTATGTTTTGCCTGTGCGATGTTCTTTCTACCCTTGGCGGGTGTTCAGTCTACACTTGGTGACGTTATGTCCTCCCTTGGTTCCAGTCCCTGTCCTGTCTCATGCTGGCTCTGCCAGGATGTGCTAAGAGTCATGTGCCAAGCCAAGTCATGTCCTGCTGCAGAGCAGCTCCAGTCAAGAGATCATGTACCTGGCGATGTGCTGATATGGAAGAGGCTCGTTGAAAGTGCCGGGGTGCTACTAGCTAGAAGACGGCTCTACCCTTGGCTCTACTTCATTTTGATGTCGGAGCTGGCTAAGGGGGGGGCCTGCCATTCTGCCTCGATATTTGCCCCATATGACTTCCTCCAATTAACCCACGTTCGCTGCACTCTTCCCACTTTGCCGTTGTCCGCCCATTGCACGCTCGAAGGTTTTTTAGCCTTCGGCTGTGTTAGAGACAACTCGCTGGTTCTAGAATGATGGGTGGGTAAGTGCCGTTAGCAAATGTCCCCACGACTCTATTGATCTACCACGTTGAGAAGTTTCACAAAGGGAAGTTGTGCAATGTCATTCCTCCCTTGATCCGAGAGGAGCCGGCGGTGGCATACGACGATACTGCTTTGTCTTGAAAGGCCTTGTAGGCCTGCTTGTGGTTACGGTGGTACCCTCGACCAAAGTGAATCACTTAGGGTGTGACACAGGAGTATGGCTGCTGGGAGCTGGCACCACAGCCTGCAGATCTCGTTGGTTGCTGCATCAGCGCTTTTAAGATCCCAAGCTCTTGCACAAAGCACTGTGAGGAGAGAGAGAGAGAGAGAGAGAGAGAGAGAGAGGAAGAGCACTGAGCTTGGTAGCACGGGCTTCCAAGAGGAGACTCGTGTGCTGCCGAACGAGACTCGTGAGCAGAGTGCACAGCGAGCAGAGCCGGTGCTCCACGATAACTCTGCACGAAAGGTGCCGCTGGGTAAGTGGAAGCCACCCAACCGGGGAATGGTGATCACAACTGTGTCAACCAAGCACGAGTAGCAAAATAATTCGGTGTCTATTGTGTCAACGTGCACCCAACCGAATCGGGAACACTCGTTGCGTTCAGTTGACCGACGGGCTGCCCCACGAATGAGGCACGCGAATCTCCGTACCTCGAAATCCAGCGAATGGCTAACAAGTTTGTCAGACCCAGAATCAGACAGATCGAAAGCTCCAACCTCAAGATTGATTGACATCTGATTGATTGACAGCTGATTGACATCTCAGCTTTAAAATCTTTGCTAGCAACTTTCCTAGGCCAGAGCAAAGCATCTCTAATGCTGACAGCAGGATGCGCATCCGCGATCGTGGGGTCATGAATAGGACTACCTTAGCCATAGACTAGCAGACGGGATAGTTAGTAATAAGAATGACTGTTACAGAACACAGAAGCCCACCAAGGACAGTTGGGATTTTGCACCGCTGGTGAGGCTTGAACAGGGGCTGTGATGCGAGCGCCCAGCAGCCAATCTCTTGTGGCACACGAAGTGTTTCCCTTTGAGCACATTACAAAGGGATGTTGAACTTTTTTAATAGTGTGAGAATGTTGTGATTCACACGGTAGTGAGTTCAGGCTTTGGAAGCTGACACACTGAAGTAATGATCTCCAAAAGATTTGAGTTTGGTTAGTGGTACAGCTAATCTATCGAAGTCAGAAAAGTGGGTGGCACGATATGAGCCCGATGAGGAAGTATCTAAGATAACTAGGCCGGAGCCTGAGAATGACGTACATAAAGGCAAATGACAGAATTGTGTAGTCGATATGCTTCGTCATATGCAGCCAATGCAGTTTGGTGAGAAGAGATTTTTGGTGTGGCATTTGGGACGTTCTTGGCTGACAAGCTTAGCTACCGATTCTTTTGCCACCCCTAAGTGTCATAATGCACAGGTATGAAGGCCTGCTAATGGTCTACTAACCAAAGGCCATCTTTTGTGTGCTTTTGCACACATTTGTTAGCATAGCTCGAGCTTTTGCTTGGTTTTCAAAGCTCGGTTTCTTTGCTTGTAGTTGATTTTGGTCATTGCTTCTCATGCAGCAAGTGGTAAAGCGCCTGAATAGAGATTAAGTTATACAAGACTATTTTTAGCTGCTTGCCTTGGTGTGGGGAGGCTGTGCAAGGGGCATGCCGGCACATACAGCGAAACTGCAGCTTTTCGGCTCCATGGCTTCAAGCCGTATGACCAGAAACCACGGTAGCTGGCCGACCGACTGATGTTGCCTTGATCCATAGCAATAGGCATGCCTGTGCGGGCCGAGGGCTGCACCGTAGAAGGGGAACCGCAGTATTAGCTCACTGACGATCAAAGATGACTGGCTCAGCCAATAACATCAGGGGAGCACTGCCTGCCGAACAAACCTGAGTACTGCTTGCTGGCCACAAATCTGGGGCAGTGTTGTTTTGGTGGCTTGGCTGGAAGTGCTTTCGTGCTGACTACTGAGTGCTGACCTACTTCTACATTGTGGGTGTCTTCTACTGACGTCAGCTGTCCAGGTTGTGGATTGGAGTTTGCAACTTCCTACCTCTCCCACCTACCACCTCTTCCTTACTGCCATCGGCGAGTTGAGGCTGGCAAGATATTAGCGGATCGTCTAGAAGCTGTGCAAATGCCGTCTGTTTGGTAGCAAGGCATGCAGCGATGTAAATCGCATCTAATGTGTGCTCGTGCTTTAGTTTGCAGACAAATTTGCCGAAACAAAGAAGCGGGGCAGCAAGCTCCTTCCGAATGTCGCACCAGCAAACGGTGAAGGCGACAGTCGCGTCTTGACCGTCAATACTGACCAGGTGAGGAGCAATGCGCAAGGGTCAGCTGATCTAGCAGCCTCCCTTGTTTATCGGCCGAAGAGCCTTGACGGCTATTATTCAGCACGGCCTGGTCCACAACTCGAGCACGCGAGCGACGTCGGCTCGAGCGCAAGGGTCGTGAAGTGCGAGTGCCTGACCCCCAAGACTCGTCCAGCAGCTGTTGCTGCAGCTGCTGCCGTCAGCAGCTCCTGTTGCTGCTTGAAGAAGATGCAGCTTGAAGAAGATGCAGCTAGCTGTTAGCCTAACCGATCGGCTGGCCTGATTCGGCTTGCTTTGGCTAATTGGAAAGCTGCATTCAACCAACGTGCCCCCCCCCCCCCCGTGCTGCTCACTTTCGTGACTGCCTGTGGCCCTGCCTGCCGGCCGAGCAGCCTGCTCCCCTCTAATCCTGCCGGGGTTGCTGCCAATCCACACAATGATTGGTGATTGTGGCTGTGTAGACCAGGCTCCTTCCTTGCAAGTGTTTGTTTAGAGAGCAGCCTCTGCGGTTGCTCACCTGCTCATCACGATGGCCTACTCTGGCAATAACCTGCGATCAGTCGGGGCTTCCGAAGGCAGCAGGAATAGCAAAGATACTGGTGCACTACCCCCCCCCTTCCCCAGCAGTGATAGCTAACTGGTCAGGTGTCACGGTCGATCTGGGGGCATGGAGCGGAGAGCAGGCTCTGCTGTGAGCTAGAAGGCAAAAGCTGTGCCTTGTCAACACTAGCCAGCCCCTCCTCTGCAAAAGCTCGATGTGGCTCCTGTTATTTGCTTGCTCTCTTCTTTCTCTCTGCTCTTGCGCACGACTCTTGCTTCCTCTTTCGTTTGCTCACCTTCCTTCTCCTTCTCACTTTGTGCATGCTGCCTCTATCCGTGACAGCTGCTCTGCAGCTAGGATATAGCCACCGTTTGCAGCTTGCACCGTTTGCAGCTTTCAGCTCCCTGATGCATTGTGAAGGGGCTGGGGTTGCGCCATTCAAGCTTGCCACATTACCTATCGCCAGCTGCTGTTTGTGCCGTGTGCTGCCAAGCTGTACACTCCGGATGTCGGATGCTTCGATGGTTAACGGGGCTGCTATTCTTGGTTTCAGTTGCTGCCTTGCACCAGCTAACTAGCTTGCCACAAACCAGCTTGCCACAAATGTTTGAGCTGGGCTGCTTCGTCAGCAAGAACAGTAGCCCTAGGTGCTGCCTTCCAAACCGGTGGCCAGTAAACAGGCTCACTGTCGAACGTCGTGGTGAGGCTTATGTGTGCCGTGGCCCCAAGCCCATCCAAACAAGCTTGTGGGTGGGCGGTGGCTCAGTATCGATCGTCGCCAGAGAAATTGCTCGTCTAGGGGTCCCTGAAATTGCCTACCGGAAAAGTCACTGGCCGAGAGAAGCTAACTCCGATTCCATCATGACTTGTGCTGGCTTTTGCTCTTGGCTGCTTTTTTTGCGTCGAGGCTGCTGCTGCTCCTGCTGGGTTGGTGACTGCTTGTGAGCGAGCATCTAGGCAGCTCACGACTCCTTGGCCATCCCCGAGATGGCGATGTCTGTTCAGTCCGTGCAAATTGTCGTGTGTGCTTCTGTGAGCTGACGCTGGGCGTGTTATCCATTAATCTATATCCATGCTTTCTCTCCACCATATGTAAATTGCCTAGGCAAACATGCAGCTCCTTTACCTGACATACAAATGGCATCTTATTTTATTGTTATTATTACTCACCTGTTTAAACTCCCACCTCTAGTACTCCGTCAAGTGCAATACGCTGACCTGTACGAGCATGCAATAGCCTCTTTTTGGAAGATGAAATAGCTGGCTGTCATTTTTGTGTCAAAGCTTCAGGTTCTGCCCTAGCATCGTGCAAAGAGGCTATTGTCATACCCCCTTTTTAAAAAGTCGGCACTAGACCAGGCACTAGACCAGGTGAGCATAAGCTACTTCCATCTACTCTCCCTCCGGCCCTTCGTATCAGATACTGGAGTAGTATCAGGCCAGTTAGGCTCTTATACCCAAAATTCAAAACCCAGTAAGTTAATAATAATAATAACAATAATAATGTACTTGATAAAGCGCCCTCAGAGAACTTAATCTCTTTCTAGGCGCTTTACATTTGCTGCAAAGGGAAATGCAATTAAATGGTAAGTAAAATCATGCTTGAAAAACAAACAAAATGAATAACAAGATTAGGGGTGACATGCACAGGGTCAGCATGCAAATGTGGTTAGTGGCAGCGTACACAGTGTCAGCACGCATAAGCATATCAAGGACGAATCAAAGGGACCCACTAAATGCTGTCCTAAATAGGTGTGTTTTTTAAGTTCCTTTTAAATGTGGTCAGGTCAGGGGATGTTCTGACGCAGGTCGCGAGGGAGTTCCAGGCTTTGGGAGCATACGAACTAAATGCACGGTCTCCAAAGGATTTGAGGTTTGTACGAGGTATTTCTAGACTGTTGGATTCCGAAAAGCGGGTGGTACGATGCTTGGCCTGATGGGGTAGTATATCTGACAGATAGGCTGGAGCCATAGAATGAAGGGACCTAAAAGTGAGCGACAAAACCTTGAAGTCAATCCGTTGCTTGACTGGTAGCCAGTGCAGGTCGGCGAGAAGTGGAGTAATGTGGCAACTGCGACGCTCACGGCAGACAAGCCTAGCTGCAGAGTTTTGCACCAGCTGCAATCGCCTGATCGCACATGCTGGTAGGCCAGTAAGCAGTGAGTTGCAGAAGTCGAGACGGGATGTCACGAATGCATGGACCAACTTGGACGTGGTATCCTTTTCTAAACAAGCCCGAATTTTAGCAATATTATGAAGCTGAAAATAGGCGGATTTGACCGTGGAGCTGCTTTGGAATATGACACCTAGATTTCGAGCTGATTCGACAGGAGATATGCTGGCAGAGTCAATTTTGAGCTTAAGCCTTTCCTATTTCTGAATCACACTGGGTTTGCCCATAACAAGTAAGTTAGTTTTGTCATTGTTTAGTTTTAGAAAATTAGTCAGCTTTTCGAGCAAATCTTCCCACAGAGTCAGCACTGCTGCAGAAGTATAATGACCTACTCCGAATATCCGACTAGGGTAGATTCTCTCTGCTAATTCTGTTATATCTCTCCTATGCTTTTTCTAAAATTGATCAAATCCTCGTGAGCGCAGCACGTCTTCCGTAGGCTTCGCCAAGGCTGTTACAGTTTTTGTGGTCCCTTAGTAGGAGAATTCAGAGAATAGATGTCAACGGCCAATGGTCACCTAATCGCCAAGCTTAAACTAGCTTCATTTGTGTGCACATGACATGCAGCTGTGCTTGTGCGTTGATCCTTGCCTACTTTCAATCACCTCAAACTCTTTAACCGAATTCTGACGTTTGCACTTGGATGGCAGCTAACTGTCTCAAATTGAATGGCGACAAAACCAACTTACTTATTATGCGAAAACCAACTGTTACTCATAAACTGGAAAGTTTGACCCTCCAAATTAGATTGCCAAGCATATCCCTTGAAGCCTGGCAACTGAAATCTGAGTGTCGTCTTCTATGTTGACTATTCATTGTATGAACACATCGGCACCGAAGTCGTCAGTTTGCTTTCACCTACGTAAAATTGCAAACACTCCGGCTTACCTAAATGCTTAGATAACGTTTCAGCATCCCATCATCACATTCTGACTAGGCTGTCGCCAAACTAGTTCATGCATTTGTGATCAGGGATCTCGGCCAATACCTTTAATCGTTTAAAACTGGTGCAAAACTCATCGGCTCCTCTGGTATGTTTTCATTAGACTAAAATCCATTAGAGCCTGTGCCTTTAGTTCATATGCATCCAAAGCTTGGAGCTCATTCCCAATTTATGTCACAACATCCCCTCACTTGACATTTAAAATGAAGCTAAAAAAAACTTTGCTCTGCACACCATCATGTGGAATTGCGTGAATTGCCCTTTGAGTGCTTATGCATGCTGATACTGTGCATGTTATCTACTAACTAATTCCCAGGCTTTATTTTTGCCTTATGTAAAGTGCTTTGCAAGGGATGTAGTTCTCTGAGGGTACAATGCAAATGTCTTGTTATTAATAATTTAATTATTATTACTCCTGAGCTTCCCTGGCTCACGATCTAGCATCGAATCGGCTTTAAGATCCATAGTCGGGCCTAGAGGTCACTTTACTAGCCATCCGACCTCCTAGCATCTGCATTGTGCTTTCCAACCACCATCTCAACGCATTATCATCTCACAGCCTGTTGCACTAAATTGAAATCTTTTAGTGATCAAGCCTTCAGCTCGTAGGCATAACAGTCTGTCGTTCGCTTCCAGGTACGGCCTCTGTATGCAATGGCCTTGCAATTGTTATGTCTCAACTCAAGATGCATCTCTTCTGGTCACCTTTTTTGCCCCAGTAAACTTGTCTTTTTCTGCGCCATTATTCTTTGTGTCCATGTGTCTAGCATGCTGGCCTAAGCATGGTCGTCGTTTGCTTTTGTATACTTGATACCGGATGTGTCACTAACTTGAGTGTAATGATTCTCTCGCAGCACCTGGATAAAAGATAAAGCTCTCCTAGGATGCTGGACAAGCAACTTTTTTCTATTATTATTATAGAGTTGTCTCACTCACTACTTGTAGATCTTCCTGCTTGTGCATCAACTAAGTTGATAACGTTTGGTGCAAAAACCGGCAGTTTGGCTATCTATTGTCGTCCGTACTGCTCCATCACAGCATATTGCTCACCCATCTGCTCTAGCTGCCCATCAAGCAGTATACCGACTTCGTGATTCTATCATTCGCCTTGCGGCCCATCCATCTCCTGCACTATCATACCCATGTGAAGTAGCTCCAACTCTGTTGCGCCACCTGATCTTCCCCTGACTAACAGACGTTTGCCACGAGGTCAGCCTGCAAGTGAGCCCCAGTTGTCTGAAAACTTTGGTTCTACTTCACAAGTTTCGGCATCTGCTAGGTACCGGCTGCTGTCGGCCAGATGTCACCGGACCGTGTTCATGGTAAGGTTATATAAGATATTAGTTCATTAGGGTAGCATGTACTTATAATGGTGAACTATATCGGTCCTTTTTGTAAGACAGCAGCCATATGGCTCAAGTGTGAGGCAAATTTCCTTGTTTCTCTGTCGACCAACTGTTCCTACGGCTCCTGCTGGTGTGGCATCTGGCATTACCCTCTCTCTCTCTCCCCACCAAAGCTAGCACGAGCATTTGGTAGCTACACGCATGTACCTTTCTATGCAGCTGGTGAACATTTAGCCGAGCCTGGAGCTGCTGGCCTAGCTTCCTGCTGGAGCTGGTCGATTAGCCCCCCTCCCAATACTTGTGCAAGCTGGCAGATGGGCTGTTAATGATGAGTCAGCTACTGCTGCATGCCGACTCTGGGCCTGGCTCTGCACCGACATAGATCGGTGGGCCATTAGCATTTCAGCTGAACCTAATGCAATTTGATGAAATCGCCAGGGAATGCTGGCTGCTGCTGCTGCCAGCCGTCAGCCACCCGGCCCTTTCTGTGCTTTGACACTATCTAGCCTTCCTCTGCATATTGTCCGTCTGCACTTTTATATTGGCCCAGGCATTGGTCCAGCCCCTACCCTTCTCACCGAGTCATACAGCCGGTCAAGCTCCCGGCTGCTGACTTGCTCTCCGGATGCCCCACAGAGCTCGTGGTGTCTTGTTGTCAGTGCCACGTGACCCTCGATCACGTGCAGCTTCCACCACCACTGGTTGCCAGCCATTGACAGCATCGTGAGTGGCTGCACCTGCAACGGATGCTGCTGCAATCCTAGCGCTCACCCGGCGGCAGTTTTGCTGTGCACGTGCTGTGCTCTTAAATGTATTAGTCCCAGACATAATTTCTAATCACAGTCGGGTGTTCCTGTAGCCCGTGGGCTCTTCTGCCGGCAAAAGATTAGCTGGGCGTGTGCAGCTCTGGCCCAACGTTAGCCACTGGCTCACGCAACTGGTCCACTCTGGTCGTTGCAGAATGTCGTCGAAAGGGTTGCAGCTGACGATTTCAAGCCAGCGGTCGAGCCTGCCTACACCAGCATTCACCCGCCCAGCCCGGTAAGCAGCTGCTTGCATGGGCAGCTGCACTTGAGCCAGGCGGTGGGGCGGGGTATGGGAACAAGGAGTGCCGTGAGCTTAGGACTAATGGTGACATGCCCGATCTCTTAGGGCGCGTTGCACAGGATTTATCATTATTATTATCTTTATTAGCATTTACTATGACGTTTCATGTTAGCTGCCGCTGGGGTACAGCTTGCATTGCTCTGACGAATGGATCATCGCTTTCTCAATCACCAATCGCTAAGCCTTCCTGAATAGTATCCCACCTACTTACGGCGAGCTACTTACGTCGATGCATGTCTGCAAATAGTGCTGTGGATCCTGCAATGGCCACTGAGTGAATAGCAAAACTAGCGACAGTCTTGTGATTTGTATGTGTATATGCATCGAAAAACAACGTGTTCATATTAGCTAATACCAATGTCATTTAGCATGGAAAGTGAACTTTCTGCTACGGATATTGTATCCATAGTAGAAATTTCAACTTGATAGCCAGTAGCTGTAAACCGTAAAATTTTAACCCTAAGCATTAGAACCATAAACCGCGATCACTGAATAGCATGTAAACCCTAAACTGTGAAGTCTAAATCGTAAAACCTGTATGTATCTCTGTGTGCACATCACACACGCGAACAAACAATGTTGGCCCAAAAAATCAATGCACTCTGCCCTTCGGTGAGGTAGATCGCCATAACATGATTAATCGAAGAAACCAACCCAGTTGAAATAAATTGAAGCAGGCCGAAGTTGAAGCAGTTTACCACCGACAAACAATTCAGTGAAATAAAAAAATATACTGGCTCGTTGATCCGCGATTTCTTATAACCGAAGAGAGCATTCTGGGCATTGACCCCCACAATCTCAGACGTGTCCTGGGTAATTACCTGCCTAAGTTTAAGCAACTCATCACAATTTCATGGCAGAGTGACCTGTTTTCGTATTCTACAATCCAACTCCACCGCAGGATCTCGGGACCAAGGTGGTGAAAAGCAACTGCCTTACATAGTGAGCCATCACGGCTCGCTGCTTGCCACGTGCGGGTGGAATACCAACATCCCTAGCAAAGTCCAAATAGTGTTCTGCGGTCATTATCCCATGCACCTGGTGCAAAGCTTCCTACTCCAGCTTTACCAAGCGGTCCCACACCATCATTACTCTCCACCGCCATTGTTCGCTGTCTTTTGGGGACAAACGTCTAGAGATTCCTTCCATTTTCTCCACCCTCGCTGAGTGCCTGGAAGGTAGCAAAAGGTGTGAACTTCTATCGGCCAGTCCAGAGAACTTTGTTCCCATCAGTAATGGTATTTTCAGGCCGGTATTTTCGGGCAAAAGCACGCCTCCTGCGTTTGTGCACAATGCAAGTAGCTGTTTCCTCTTAGCAACCCTGGAGCTCATACCTTTCGACCTTAGTCTTTTCCTAATCGTACGTACATGTACAGTAATCCCAAAGAGCTCAAACTCTTTCTTAATTTTCATCGACTTGCTTAACTTGCGTGGCATTGCCAAACTTTTATTTTTCAGTCCGGGGGTATAGTGTGTATGTCGAGCACAGATGTCTACCACTTCCGATTTTTTGATTAATCGTTCCGGTCTGTTCTAATTCCTTCACATTGTACCTCGCTGTTACTTGTGCAATGGTAAGCTTTCAAGCGATCGCTCGATTAGAATAATCCTTACTTTTTAATGCGATGCTTGCAACCATCTGGCACTCGGGGAGCTTGGAAAACCAGATCATCTTTTACTTGAGCGCTGCTTGCTACCGAAAGCCTTCAAAGCCACGTGTGTATCATATTGTGGTGCCCAGAAGGTTTGGATTGCTTCCTGACATTCATGTGTGATTCTGTGTTGGAGCCTAAAAATGTTTACCCAGACAGGTAATCCGAGTTTTTGGAGTAGGGAGATAACTTTGCCGTGCGACCTCGGGTAGTTAACGACTACAGTCCACCAAATCGTGCTGAATGATGCAGGCTGAAGCTAACGAGCTCCTTTATATTTTAAGGCAACACTTTTTTCTAATTTTTTAAAAATTGTTTTGTGCATACAGAACTAGCAGAAACTAAGGACCTCTACTCTGGCACCCAAGTAATGGTGACCCTTAGCAAATAGGGAGTAGTAGGCATTCGACTGCAAAACGTTTGACCAAAGCACAAAAAAAGGAATGTGCCAAAAAACATAATATCATTTCATGCTGGCTTTTTCATAAATCTATGTATACAACAGGAAGATAACGAGAAAAGCATTTTTTATGCAAACATTATTTTTAAAATGTAAATGTCGGATTTCCCCATTTTACAGCACACACCTTGGAAGTGGCAGCGTTGTGTTTTGGGGGTACTTGAAGGCGTTCGGTCACTACCAGCCACGTGCTGTCATTGGGCTGTCGGTACCAAGCGCCAAAGAAGTATTTCTGGTCGTAATTTGGTCCGAAGTTGGAAAAACTTTGAGTTTTTATCAATGGTGCAATCCAAAAAATGCAAAACTTGAAAGAGTCAGAGAAAGACCGAGTCTGGTGTGGGCCGGACAATGTGTTGTGAGATGCTGGCCGTCACAGGCTGTCGTGTCCTCTCACCTGCTTCGGCTTTTTTCGAACTGCTATTATAATAAGTATTATGAGTATCATGAGGCCCGGGCCTGACCCCGAAACCGACTAGCCGGCCAAATACTAAAACCGGTGTCAGAATGCCAAAGCAGCTGCCTGTGTAGCCTCGGATGTGTCTTACACTTGGTCTCCTCTTTTCTATGAAGAGCGAGTCGAGCCGAGTGAGCTTACTAGCTCCTGCTACACCTGCTGCTGGTGCTACTATCTCCTCTGGAGCCGTGCTCAGCAGCGCCGACTCCAGCCAGCAGCAGCAGCAGCTCAAGTATGAGAATGATCGACTCAAGATAGCTCTGGCACAGAGGTATGCTTTGCTGCGTCTTCTCATACTCCTTCCCTCCCTCCCACTTGTTTTCTCTATCCATCCCTATCCCCATCTCTCCCTCATTCTTTCCACTGTCAGCCTCTCTCATCGTGTGTCTGCCTCTCTCTGGCTGCTCCATGCCTCTGTTATGTATGTGTCTCTGTTCTGTCTCCCTCTCGCCCTTCTTTTTTCTATATTTTCTCTCTCCCTGTGTGTGTGTATATATATATATATATATATATATATATATATATATATATATATATATATATATATATATATATATATATATATATATATATATATATATATATATATATATATACACACGGACTGTGTGGCATAGCGCTGGTGTATACCCACATACGGTGTACCCACACACACACACAGCCTTCGTTGGTGCTTGCATTTACTTAGTGTTCTCTGTTTTCGTCTGACGAAATGTCATCGTATTCGACGTTTCTTACGGCACTGCTTGGTTTTATCGTCAAGCTCTCAAAATGCCAAGAAGTGGGAGGTGGAGCTGCAGACGCTGAAGAACAACAACGCCCGACTGACGGCTGCCCTTCAGGAGAGTACGGCCAACGTTGAGGAATGGAAAAAGCAGTTGGCCGCCTACAAGGAGGAGAACGCCAAGCTTAAAAAGCGGGTGAGCTACATCGCTGCCATGCCATCTGCTGGTTTGCGGCATCTTACCGACCAATTCAGACCTGTGTTAAAAGATTCTGTCAACATATTTTTTTTAATGTAGCAGAACGGTCAGCTAAGCTTACTGATTGCCCTGCTTGCCCTAAAGCGAGACCCCGAGCCTTGAAAGAAAGGATTGGTCGTGTCATTTGCAGGAGTCAAATCTTCATCTCTTAAATCAGAAAACTGAAGAGTCCCAATTTCACTGCTACCAACTATCGCGTGCGTTACTGTATAATCACGTGTATATACAAACCTCTGCTGTGCCCTGATCACTTCTGCTGATGCGCCCAGCTTTTTCTTTTTATGGTATCTGGTGTTGCTCGGCCTCCATCCAGTGCTTCTTGTCGAGCTTGGCTGGTGTGCTTATGTTTGCATGCAGCCAGAACGGCTGAATGGTCTCGAATTTGTGTTGGCGTTGCTTGGTTCCTTGCAAGTTACCACCGATGGCCAACCATGCTTGCCGAAGCCACAGTCCTTCCAATCGGCCTTCCATTGGCATGGGGCAGCCCCCTAAGCTGTTAAACCTGTTCTAACCTGTTAAATGCCAGCTCACTGAAATCTAAAGGGCCACTTATTCGTAACCATGTTGTCCAAGAAAACCTTGATGCATGTCTTCTGATAGAGACCCGAGTGATACCTGCTGCTTGTCTTGAGACCATGACCATTCGGCTTCTCATTCGTGTTGTCCATGCAATCGTACAAAATGGCTGGTGGGGTTGCTGTCGTTTTTCGAGCATCACTTGGTTATAGCACCTGCTGTTTTTCGCAGGGCTTTTGTTTGAATTAGTTGCCATCGGGCCTCTCCCGTTTGTGATTTACAGACCCCCCCTTCCATGACGGCCCATTGCTTTCGTGTATTTATTCGAAGCCTCTTGGAAAAGTGCTTGGGCCTATGGCATCTACTTACTCTCTTAAACCGACGATACCCAGCTGTTATCATTTAAAGTTTAAATTGTCAACCATTGACATCAGCTGCAGTTATTGATTAACTAAGTGTCTGCCTGAAGAAATACACGATTCTGGACGTCAGCCAACGTTCCCTTCATCTGTCTCCTAAACACACGTCTGGACTTACGAGATTGTGATCTTCCAACGGGTGATGCTATAGAGCTACCAACATCACACCTTAAAGTTAAGGCGTCTTCTTTGAAGGCCGCCTTTCTGAAGACTGCTTTCGAAGCTCATGTTCGAGACCGTGGCTGGCTAAAGATCTTTATAGCTTCATGGTTCTTACTAGACTGGACCGCTCTAGTTCAGTTTTGGCTAGCCTACCACAAAAAATGCGAAGCTTGTATAGCTGATGAAGAATGTGGCTACAAGATTACTACAAATCGAGAAAATTCAGCTGCAGATGAGCTGCAATACCTCATGGTTGTTTAACAATTACAGAGCAAAATTGTTACCCTGGCAACTAACAAGCCCCAACAATCGCTTGGCCCCTTCATAATTAGCTGAGCTTTCAAACCTGTTTCCACCCTCTTGTGGCCTAATCCTCCTCTATTTATATCACACAGGCTTCTCCCTTCTTTCGCTTTTAAAGACTGCTGGCTGCTGAAGCTTTTGCTCAGCTATTACTAGCCTATGTAGCTTACCTCCGAACAACTCTTAATTACATCTGCTCTCCTGCTGCCCACTGTGGCACATTCTTTCCAGCCGATCTGAGCTGCTACTTCCATGTTACTCACTTCCTTGACTACTCTCCTGACTCGGCTCATCTTCTCACTTTCTGTTTTTGCATGACATGGAGCCTGTTGGCTACTGTAAGCGCACCTAGAGCCGCTTTGGCTGTGAGAGGGCTATAGAGAAAGAAGTCCACAGTGTGACACCCGCTCACACTACGATGCCTCGTGGATTCATGGATACATACGTGCACACCGAAGGTTGAATCTGGTGTCGTATCCCTCCTTTTTACGCCTGGAGCTCAGCTGTGGGCACTCTGGCAGCTACTCCTTGGCCTTGTAGCCTCGTAGACTGTGCATTAACGGCGCTGCCGCATGTCGTGCTGCAGCTGTCGGAGCAAGAGAAGAATGTGACAGAATCGGACGAGCTCATGCTGTTACGAGGACAACTGGGTGACGTCACGGCACGCCTGCAGGCAGCCGAAGAGGAGAGGCGAAAGAAGGAGGACGTGAGTCACCTAGTGCTCGGAGGCTGCTGCCAAGTGTACTGCTTCACCCATTCCTGCTGTCTGTCTCTGTTTCTCTCTCTGTCTCTGTCTCTGTCTGTGCCTCTGTCTCTGTCTCTCTTTTTCTCTCTCCCTCTCTTTCTCTCTCTCTCTCTCTCTCTCTCTCTCTCTCTCTCTCTCTCTCTCTCTCTCTGACTCATCTATATCCCTTTGTGAATCCTATTCTCTTTTACTCTTGCTCTTCTCTCTTTAGCATAAGAAACTATCACGTGTATTTGTAAATTGTTGCCAGTATATCTTGCCCACTGTTGTTTGGTTCAATGCCTCTCTGCTATTGGCACCTTTTGCTTCAGCATGTTGAGCATGTGTTATGGGTGCTGAATAGTGATCACGTCGAATTCCGATTGGCAACAGCTC
This sequence comes from Cristatella mucedo, assembly GCA_009760855.2. Lineage (NCBI taxonomy): Eukaryota > Metazoa > Bryozoa > Phylactolaemata > Cristatellidae > Cristatella > Cristatella mucedo. The sequence goes on from WPIO01000057.1 coordinate 583,513, forward strand.
ATTCTGTTACGTGGCCCACGTTAACGATGCGAATGGCTTGTTAATTTTTAGGAAACACGGTCGCTCATAACGCGCATACACGTGCTCGAAATATCAGAAGCTGAAAAGAACGGTCTCCAGGAGCGGCTGGTCGTAAGTGCCCCTCTGCTCCTCCCTGCACCTTGCTCGGTGCGATTGCTCTGTGATTGGCTGCTCTCACCTGCCACTGGACCTTGCCACTGCATAAGCACCTTCGTGCCTCGCGTTGCCTCTTCAGTTTAGTCCATCGTGACTTGCCGGTTAATTGCTGTTGGCTAGGGTGATTGCTGTCGGCTTGGGCGATGCCTTCGGGGAGCTTCTTTGACAGCCATGCCGTGGAGGCTGCGCTTGAGCCTTTTAGTGGCTGCCATTGCTACCGAAACGTCAGGCTCTGATCATGTGTTCTCACTTTTCTGAAAGAGTGGGAGAGGGTAGAGAGGCATGGGTTGGTGAGCCGTAATGGCACACTAGGTAAGGCGGTTGTTTTCACGACCTCGGTCCCGAGGTCGTGGGTTCGATTCCTGCGGTGGGCGATCCTTTATCGTCACTGCAAGCGGTGGTGATAGCCGTAAAGGCTCTTCTGTCGCTATGCAAAAAGAGGCTGTTTAATCAGCCAGTATTTATTTATTTATTTATTTACGAGAGGGGTAGAGAAGGAGAAGCAATAGACGGTAGAGAGTGAGCATAGTGGTGAGAGGGCATGACGACATGTAGGATGAACCCGCAGCCCGACCTGCACTTTAGAGGTCGGGGCACATTGGTGCGTTTTTGCGAAAGCCAACCCTGTACGCAGCCGGCTGCTGTCTCGTCCTGCTCCTTGCCCCACAAAGGTATGGCAGGATGCGAATTTTGTGGTTGGTTTGCCCGAGGACGACTTGCTGCTGCTGCAGGACGTGTGCCGGCTCGCGCCGGCTCACTGCTGCGGAGCCGCTTTGGTCTCTTGAGCGCCCTTGACCCTTGCCTGCTTGCCGTGCCCTCAGGCCATGGATCAGGAGCACAAGCTCCTGAAGAACAAGCTGGACCTGACGAGCGAGGAGGTGGACGTGCTTCGGAGCACCATCTCGGAGGAGAAGGGCTCGCTGCGCCGACTGCACGACACGCTGGCCCTCAAGCTGGCCGACATAGCTAACGTGCAGGGTCAGATGGGCAAACTACTGCAGCTGTGAGCTCGGCGGTCCAGCCAGCGGTCCTCTTGCATCCGGCCGTCTGGTCAACCGGCCTGTGAGACTGTTCGCCGACCGATGCTTGCCGAGCTTGAGGCTGGCCTTAATCCGTGGCACGAGTCCGTCTCAGCTTCCTGCGGCTTCTCGTTTGCTCGCTTGGCTCTGCAGCCGGTGACTGGACATCGTTGGTGGCACCTGAGGACTAACGAACTCTTGGCAGTGCCGACCACTCTCAGTGGCAGCTGCTGAATGCCACGTGACGTGACAGTGCCCGGCCGAGGGGCGCTTCTTTTCGAACTGGCGAGCTTAGTTTGAGGATTTTGATAAAGTTCGTTCTTATTTTTGTAGTTGATTGTAGCCGTAATTTATGCGTGTTGAACGTGATTTGTACAGCTCCCCCACCTGCTTCTTGCGATCAGGCGGTGGCTGTGGCTGGCTTTTCCCAGTCGCCTCAGCTAATTGGTCCGTGCAGTTGCACTGCTGCTGCGAGACCGTGAGTGCTGCTGAAAGATGCTGGCACCCTTGTCACACCAACACACAAGCTAACCTGACTGTAGACAAACTCTGAGACTGTGTGCTCTGTAGTCTCTTTGGTCTCTCTGTGGTCGCTCAGTCAGCTGCTTGTGATATGATCCTCTTTGCCTGGGGTCCTTTTGATGCTGCACGTTTGAATTTGGCTGTGCCGCCCACAGTAGTTTACAGTGCTGTTGCCGGTTGCAGCTGTCGCTGTGTCATCGGCCGCTGCGTAGCTTGGCATGGTATTGGGCACTTGTCATCTAGAGCCAAATCACCAGGAGTTCTTTGTAGATCATAAGCTCAAGCACCTCTCTGTGTGTGGGCACTTGGGCACTTGGCCTGTCGTTTAGATGCCCGCCTCGACTTTTCTTTTTGCTTAGCCCAACGATTTGTGTCCGTGTAAGCTATGTTTTGTTATTTATGTCTGTGTCAACAAGATGAGGTTTACTTGAACTGAAACCGCTTAGTTCATCTTTTTTGAGTGGCCTTGTACTAGTGGCAGGAAGGGTCCTGACGTCCCAGCGTCTCCAAGCATCGCCTGTTATGCTGCTTTTTGTTAGCCTTGGTAAGCGACTGATTCTGATTTTTAGCATGAAGCCGACGGTATCTTAGTTGTCTGCGTTAGCTGTGGCCACACGTACTGCCCTGCCTGGCCTACTTTTTTCTGCACAACGGTAGCCACTGTAAACAAGGGTCTGAGTTCAAAGGGCTAATGGAGTGTTAAATAGCAGTGCCAACTGCTTCGCTTTGATTGCCATGGGCCTCCATTGTTGTTTTGAGTGCTGTATTTAACTTCCGAGACTGTACAGTGAGTCTTCCTTGTGGCGATTCGACGTGATGATTTACCTTTACATTGCTCACCATCAAGATCAAGATTAATCGATTTATCGGCAGCATTTAATACAATTGGATCACAATATCCTACTTGAACGGCTGAGATGAACAATCGCTCAAGCTGATGGGAGTAATAAAGGATTTCTTGCTTACCGACTCTACTTTGCTCCGGGCTATCTCATCTCCCTGTCAACGTACGGCATTCAAAATCGACTCAACGGCTGAAGGATCTTAAGTGGCTTACTAGTGAGCTGTGAATTTGGTAACTTCCTGTCGTTAATCCCACTCGAAAATGTCGGGCTTTCTCATATTTGGCCACTAATGTCCTCGGCTATAAACCAGGTACATCAGCATCGACAAAGCCATAAATGTCAGCAGCCATTAACTAGCTACAAAAGTAATGCAATGCCACTGCTGTAGTGACCTTAGCTGGAAGCAAGTTCCAGACTTTCGGTCCGTATCAGTTACGGGCTCGATCGCCGATAGATTTATTTCTAGAGGTTAATAGATACTGAGAAGCAGGCGGTGCGACAGCATACAGGAGGAAGGAGGTCGAAAATGTGGGCTGGTGCAAGCAAGCAAAGCTTGACTGGGAGCCAGTGCAGGTCGGCTAGAAGTGGAGTGATGTGGCAACTGCGACGCTCAACATGGTCTTAATGACTTTGTGGAGTTACTGACGGAGATACATAAGCCTGCATGCAGAGTTTTGCACCAGCTGTATGAGCCTGAGTGCACAGAACGGTCGACCAGCAAGCAGTGAGTTACAGAAGTCAAGACGGAATGTCACAAATCCATGAACCAGTTTAGATGTGGTATACCTGTCTAAATAAGCCCTAATTTTAGCTATGTTACGTAGCGCTAAGTAGGCAGACTTGATTGAGGAGCTGATGCGGTCGTCTTACGAAAGGTGACTTGGGAACAGGACACCTAGATTTCGTGCAGATGCAACTGGAGATATGCTAGCAGAGCCGATTTTGAACGTTAGCCTTCCCAATGCCTGAATCACACTTTGTTTGCCCGTAACTAGTAAGCTGGTTTTATCATCATTCAATTTAAGAAAGTTTGCCGTCTCCATGAGCAGATGTCATCGATACATGCAGCAAGGAATTTGAGAGAACTCGGCGTGCTGGAGGGATGGAAGCAAATGTACACAGAGTGTCATCTGCAAAGAAGTGAAAGCCTAGACTGTGCTTGGCAATCACATCGGCAAGAGGGAGTATAAACCGTGAAAAAAACCATACAATTATGCAGGGAGCCCTGAGGTACCCTATATTTCAGAGGTACCGCGGATGATCTATGAATATTCACATCAATACTCTGCTGGAGTCACCCATTGAGATAAGAGCTGAACCATTGCAGAGCAGTGCTAGTGATGCTTAGGCGAAATGAGAGACGCTCTAGATGGACTTTGTGATCAATATTATCGATATTATCAAAAGCTGCCGGAAGATCGAGCAAAGCAAGCAGAGACACTCTACCCATGTATTCATTCCTAAGTAGGTTGTTATACAACCGAAGCAATGCTGACTCCGTGGAGTGATTAGCTCTAAAACCAGACTGGAAGTTTACTAGCTTTGCTTAAAGTTTCAAAATATGAGTTAAGCTAGTCTGCTACGACTCGTTTCAGCGTCTCAACTACCTATCTGCATGTTGTTGAACTGTTAAACGTTAAACGTTATCTGAAAAGTGCCTATCTGCATGTTGTTAAACAGCACTCAGTACAAATATTTGTTACAGCCGTATACCGCTGTTCATATGGCAACCGTTACCACTAACCATTCGATCATATATATATAATTCATTTGTACAGCGCTCTAAGAGAACTTAATCTCTATTCAGGCGCTTCACATATGCCTCGGGGCTCGAGCCAGCGACCTCAGCCAGATCTAACCACTCGGCAAAATCAGCTCGGCGATCATGCTTTTTTTTACAGCATCTGTAAAGTGCCTAGAAAGAGATTCAGCTCTCTGGAGGCGCTATACAAATATATTTGTACTGTTATATTATTATTATACTAGTTGATCCTAACAAAGGCCAAGTCCAACTTGGATTCAAGAATGGTCGAAACACGGATACGCAATCCAAAAATGGAGATGTCGGCACCGTACCTAGCGATCCTTGTGCTGATCTTGCATATTGCTTTTCTAGTATATTTGTCAGTCCGAAAGGTAGAACAATCTATACTAGAGTACTCTCCTTCAGTAACGTTCCTACTAGACTCCCTTCATTCATCGGTGCACATCAATGTTTGCATTATAGCCTAAGAGAAGTGACATCATCTTAAGTTAATCTGCCTGTCTTATAACACCCCTGGCCCTCTATTCCATGTGTCCTACTTCGTCGAGGCACAGATCTGCAGCTGCCATGCAGAGCTAACTGAGCAAAATCAAGGAGCTGGTTTGGTCTAGTGGTTAAGGTGCTCGCCCCGACCAAGGTCTGACTGAGGTCGTGGGCTCGAGCCTCGAGGCATATGTGAAGCGCCTGAATAGAGATTAAGTTCTCTTGGGGCGTTATACAAATGAATTATATATAATTATATATAATCTCATCGAATTCAAGTTTTGCGTCAAAGCCTCTAAGCCCACACGGCTTTTGGGGCACATGCCGTTGCTGCCACAGTCTGCAGCAGGAGGCTAAATGTCAATGTGTAGGAATTTCGGAATGAATAAAGTCACACAGTCACACGGGCCTGCACAGCGAAAGCTACTGCTACCAATGGTCTTTTAAGCAGCTGGAAAGGAACTGCTAATTTGTGGTCCACAAAAGACACGAGGCAACGGGGAGGCTGAAACCGGTGCAGCAGGTCAGCTAGGTATGCAGACACCAAGCCATGGTGGGCCTTGTGGGTCAGATTATGCATTTTGCCTTGTATCGGTAAACAAACGGTTTCCATAGGAGCGCCGAAGCAGCAAAGAAGACACGTGGCTGAACCTCTGAGACTTGTTAACTAGCCTCACTGGGGATTTATTGGTTAGTCTTACGGTCACATTGCAGATGCTTCAGGGCCTTTGTCGATAGCCCAGCTAAAACGGAATTGTAATAGTCCATCCTCGAAAGAATCAGGGTGTCGACTTAAATTTTTAGCCAGCCACAATTGCAGACAGATCTTAGACACGTGGATGAAATGTCACGGCTTGCTGTGGAAGCGGTCTTCTCAATTAAGCTTTCAAACTTTGAACAGCTATCAAAACGGGAAACCTACATTGCTTACATACGACGATTTAGAAGAGCAAAGTCTATTAGTGCAGCAGTTCGCTTAGGGAGAGTAGGTGTAAAGTGCGATTGGTTGAGACTCCAAAAGCAGAAAAGCCTTTATGCACAGCTTCGCATCTATTACACCGGCGTCTGACTGCACTGGCCGATAGACCTGCGGGTATTATTTAATTAATTATTTAATTTGTTAAAAAATTAATATACTTGACTAAATATTAATTCAACACATTACTAATATTATTTAATGTATAATATAATCTACTTACAACCAGCAAGTTGGTTTAGATTACCTACTCGCCAACTTACGTGGACGCCCCCATCACGCATTCCCACCATACACTTCGTATTATCACACTGCACCAATAGATATTCAATACCAATAGAAATCTCAACATAAATTCTGTTTCATCTTTACATTATAGTGCTCCGTCCGGCCTGCTGTACCTTTGAAATACAGTATCTGCGAGATTATGACTGCATGGCGATTGTTAACGGGCTACTGAATTATGACGATATATTGTTCTATGCAATAGATAGGTACTTTTTAAAATCAGACGGGTGCTCTTAGTTGCTGCATTGTTCCGTTTACTTCTGCGTACGTTGGTGATGGAACCATGATTCGTACACCGTTCTACGTGGCTCCATTTCCGGCTGAATTTTTCACGCGCTGGCAAGGACTAGAACCATTGCGAGCGCTACGTTTGTAAGGATGTTAGCGAGAGGCCACTCCGGTGCGTTTGTAATGCTTCATATAGCTGAAACGCAGTCCAATCCGGCTACGCATCGTTACACGCGCTCTCTTCACTAGAGTCGCCTAGCTGCGCCTCGAATCCTTGAAATACCGTGCGGCGCGCCTCGAGTTCGTGCACTCCCAAAGCCTGAAACTCACCGCCTACTGACTTCGCGACATCAGCTGATATGACGAAATTAAAAAAGCTTAGAATCAGCCACATCCCATCGCGCCAATCGCCTAGCCCGTGTGAATCGCCCTTTACTCGCTTGCGCGTGCTGCTGAGACTTCGCGCGCTACCGCAGGCCAACTTGGAAAATGCGCTTCCTTTGCAGCATAGATAAGAGTGCCCTGAAAGCGAACTTGTTTTCCTGGGGGGGGGGGGCTAAAAAAATGTCTCGCTATTATTACTAAGATAACGCATGTCGAGGATTTTACGTCCGCGAGCTCACTTTCTTGTGGCCAAAACATTGGCCGCCAGCCGTCGCCTGGGTAGCGTCTGCCACCGCGGCGCTGCGTCCGGCGGCTGGCGCAACGCGCGTTGAGCGCTCGCCCGCCTGCGAGCGAGCGCGTTCCGGCGCAACGTCGAATCCGCCGCCCCGGTCTCGAACGTTCGCGTCGCGCACGGTCTCGTTCGCGTACGACGCGACGGAAACGAGCGGCGTAGCGGAATGGCGCGACGTACTGGGCTGGGGCGAGGCGAGGAGGAGTAGGGCTCGTTCGCTGACGTCCTCTGCGGCGCCCTCCTCGTTCCGGTCGGCTGGCGGAGCGTACTGCTGCGTACGCCACGACTTCTGGCGCCGTGCCGCGGCGGCAGCCGACACTTCGCCGAAGTCGCTGCAGGAATTCTCGCGCGACTGGCGAGCGAGAGCTAGGCGCGCTGCGCTCTCGTTCGGCGGTCCCGTCAATGCAATACGACTAGGAAGCGTAGTCCATAGGCCAAGGCTGGCATGCGTCCGCACTGGTTTGGCCCAGCGGTTGAGATGCTCGCCTCAAAACAAGGTCAAGGTAAATGTAGTCGATGGCCGAGGTCGTGGGCTCGAGCCCCGCGGCACGCGTGGAGCCTGTAGAGAGATTAAGGTCTCCTAGGACGCTATGCAAATAAAATATTGCCATTTGTAGCGGGCGTCGAGAGAGCGAAGGCGAACGGTGTCGCAGTGGCTCAATCGAAAGCAGATTGTCCGTACCAACTAGCGTGGACCTGGGATCGCTCCCGGCGACTTAGGCGACGAGCTCCATTGTCTCATTCCTGAGGCTGACCGACTCTGGCCGCTATACATTTTTTACATTTATTTTTTATTTTTTTTTATTATTTTTATTATTTTATTATTTTTTATTTTTATTTTTTGCATTTATTTTTTACATTTATACATTTTCAAAGTTAAAAAGAGAGCACGCCACTCGCAAGCCGAAAGGTTTACGCATCGCAACGTTTCATGCGAGATCGTTCGAAGCTCAGTAGAAATTCAATTGTCCTTACGCTGACTCGCCTGAGTTTATTAGACTGCACCTTTGAGTAGCTCTGGTTAGGTCCAGTGGTTAAGGCGTTCGCACCGACCAAGGTCTGACCGAGGTCGTGGGGTCGAGCTCTGTGGCATACGTGAAGCGCCTGAATAGAGACTAAGCTCTCTTAGAGCGTTATACAAACGAATAACATTTTTAATTTTTTTTACCCGGCTCTTGCTTCTGAGAATGTCCGCTCGATACCAGCTCTTGTTAGTAAAACCAATGTGGGCGTGAGGCATCCGTGCAACAAACCTAACAACATCAATGCAGTGCACGAAGGTGGAAGGTGTAGCGGCCCGAAAAAAATGGTGGCTCCACCTGACGGACGAAAACGAACGACTTGAGAGGATTTGAGTGATTTCTAAGTAGTAATTAGGTGAATTAAAATTGCCATTTCTGTCTTAAAACTTTCACTTACCGCTTGCACTTTCGTTGGTGCATTTAAATAGCCGTGCAACAGGCACTTCCTGCGTGTAGCGGTTGCAAGTAGCCAGCTTGGCGATAGGACGATAGCAGTAGTGACTATGCATAGTCATTGCGCTACGAAAGAAATAGATCTCTCTCAACGCACTTTAGATTGGCTGGAGAGGAAGTTGGCTGACAGATTAGTGATAACAGCATGCATAATTGCAGCCAGAGGCGAAGCCATGATTAGAGCGCCGGGGCGGCATGGGGGCTGGGGGCGTCCTATCAGCGGCCTGCGGGTGTCGTGCAGCCTGGCCAAGTGCCGAGGGGCCAGCCGCCGCTCAAGCGCAGCCGCAGGCAGCCCGACCAGGTGTCAGACTCGGCTCCCGCCTACCGTGCCGGGGGGGGGGGTGACAGCTGCCGTGCCTGCCACCCCCTGGCTTCGCCTCTACATGCAGTAGTAATTAGAGCCATAAAAGGTAATAATAATAATAATAATAATGATTCTTTTGGACGGTGCTAGAGCGGCGAGGAACTCGTGGGTTTTTAAACTTCAAGTCTGAGTATGCCGCACTCTCGGTGGGTAGAGCTGTTCCGACGATAGGGGGCGCAGGAGTTGAAGTGACGTGCTGCAAAGCATCGGAGTTTGGTTTGAGGCGCAAATAAACGACCAGCGTCAGAGAGGCTGGCGGTTCAAAGGGAAGGCCGCCGAGTTGGTATCTCGTAAGCAGAAGCTGGAGAGCGGACTCTGGCTGGGGCGGGATGCGCCGCACGGTGGCAACTAAGCTCTGATCAGAGATACCGAATAAAATGCGGCCGTTGCCAACTTTCAAGACTTGCTAGTCTACGGCCGTATTTTTCTCCAGCCATAAGCTTTCTATTGCCCGGGCAGAAGAACCGTATGAGCTCACTAAAACAGTCTAGAAGGATTGTCACATGAATGGACGAACTTTGCTTAATAAATAAGCACCGAGAACTTTGAAAACTTCAAGATAAACAGTAAGAAATGGAGCGGCGAGAGATGGAGCGGCAAGAGATGGAGCGGCAAGAGATGGAGCGGCAAGTGATGGAGCGGCAAGTGATGGAGAGGCAAGTGATGGAGAGGCAAGTGATGGAGAGGCGAGAGATGGAGCGGCGAGAGATGGAGAGGCGAGAGATGGAGCGGCAAGAGATGGAGAGGCAAGTGATGGAGAGGCAAGTGATGGAGCGGCAAGTGATGGAGCGGCAAAAGATGGAGAGGCGAGAGATGGAGCGGCGAGAGATGGAGCGGCAAAAGATGGAGAGGCGAGAGATGGAGCGGCAAAAGATGGAGAGGCGAGAGATGGAGCGGCGAGAGATGGAGCGGCAAGAGATGGAGAGGCAAAAGATGGAGAGGCAAAAGATGGAGAGGCAAGTGATGGAGAGGCAAGTGATGGAGAGGCGAGAGATGGAGCGGCGAGAGATGGAGAGGCGAGAGATGGAGCGGCGAGAGATGGAGCGGCAAAAGATGGAGAGGCGAGAGATGGAGCGGCAAAAGATGGAGAGGCGAGAGATGGAGCGGCGAGAGATGGAGCGGCAAGAGATGGAGAGGCAAAAGATGGAGAGGCAAAAGATGGAGAGGCAAGTGATGGAGCGGCAAGAGATGGAGCGGCAAGTGATGGAGAGGCAAGAGATGGAGCGGCAAGAGAAAGCGAGAAAGGCGACGAGCGAGAGCGAGGAACTGAAAAGTTGGCGTGTCACACAAGCCAGATTATGAACTAATTATGAGCTCATTATAATTATGACGTATAATGTGACTTATAATTGGCTTATATTGACTTATATCATTTGACCTTTATGATTAATTGATGATATATATAATAAACTTATATAATTATATAATTACTTATATAATTAATAATTGACTTATATAATTATATAATACATAATTGACATATTTATGACTTATAACTATAATTATAAATATTGTAATTATACTTATTAATTATAATTATGATAACTGTGATTTAATAATTGTGACCTAATCATGATTATGAGCCTAATATTCTTCGCAGTTCCTGAATTACGCTTATTCGAAGCCGGCTGTATCGCGCTCCTAAGCGGCGAACCTGTCAGTCAGCCTGTGTGTGGCTCGGGCTCTCGAGTGGGCAGCTCGAGCTGCTCGAGTCTGCTTAAGAGTCTGCCGAGAGTCTACAGACTCCCTGTCGAGTCTACAGCCTCCCTGTCCGAGGCTGCCCACTCGAGAGGCTGCGGGCGCTGCACAGCTGCAGCCCTCTGAGACTGACTGCTCCACAGCGAGTACTAGTTACATTGACGCCATGGACGCCGCGACTCTCTAACGCTTCCGCGCTCCACTTCCGCCGACCTTGCTGCTCGCACTGGCGCTTCGCGTTAATTGACGCTAGACGTGAGCGACAGAACCTCGAAATCGATGCTTTACTTGTCTGGGAGCCAGTGCAGGTCGGCGAGAAGTGGTGTGATATGCCAACTGCGACGCTCACGACAGACAAGTTTGGCTGCAGATTGTTGCACCAGCTGCAAGCGCCTGATTGCACAGGCCGGTAGTCCAGCAAGCAGTGATTTACAGAAGTCAAGACGGGATGTCGCAAATGCATGGACCAATTTAGATATGGTATCCCTGTCTAAACAAGCCCGAATTTAGCAATGTTGTGTAGCTGAAAGTAGGCAGACTTGACGAGGACCTAATGTGGTCGTCTAATGAAAGGTCGCTATCGAAAAGGGGACTTGGATTTCGAGCACATTCAACAGGAAATATGCTGTCAGAGCCAATTTGAGCGTTAACCTTTTTGATTTCTGAATCGCGCTCGGTTTGCCCATAATTAGTAAGTCAGTTTTATCGTCATTCAATTCAAGAAGTTTGGTGGCCATCCACGTGCAGATTAATTTATACATGCAGCAAGGGAGCTAAGAGGATTTGATGTGCTGGAGGTCTGGAAGGGATCAGAGCAAAGGTACGACAGAGTGCCATCTGCATAGAAGTGAACGCCTACATCGTGCCTGGCAATTACATCGGCAAGAGGGAGAGTATAAACCGTGAAAAGAGCCGGACCAAGCACGGAGCCCTGAAGTACCACATGTTTCAGAGGTTCCTCTGGTGAATTGT
>WPIO01000057.1:597500-627500 GCA_009760855.2 Cristatella mucedo
CTCCGTCGTTCCGAGCGAAAAACAAGCGCCGCCGCCGTCGGCCGGTCGGCTGGCCGACGGCGGCGGAGGCGACGACCTTACTTACTGCCCGCGTCGCCCTACTCTTGAAAAGCGCCAGCGGGGACAATAGGGGTTGACAGGCCAGCCGACAGCAATCAGACGCTCCTTCGGGAAGCAGGATGCTACTAGCCATTGCGCGCGCCGCCGTCCTGCTTCCGGCTTCCGGCGCCTTTCTATCTCGCCGCCGCACGTCGCGCTCACCGCTCGAGGAGGACGTCGAGTGCTTTTTGCAGCCGAGAGCCGGAACTCGTCTGCTCCCCGGAAATTGAGCGCCGGCGCTGGCGCTGCGCTGCAGTGTCGCTGTAATGGAATGCAATCTCGGCGAACGTCGCCGCAAACGGCTCTCGCCGAGTACACTTTTCTTTTAGCGCCTAGCGTAGACGGGTGCGGACCAGCGGCTGGCGCGCTACTTGTAGCGCTCAAGTGTGCAGGCATGTTGGGCTCATAAATTTTCGATTGAAATTTCACGCACAGCGTCGCAGACCATTGCCCACACTCATTAGATAACGCTGACTTTGCAAAGCGAGTCGCATTGGAGCCTCTTGAGGGCTTACCGCACCGATCCGAATAGTTGCTGACGGACATTAATAACTGTAATGTCCTAACCCAACGTCCGTATTTTCTTTCTGCCTGCCGTGTACTGCTTTACCTTACATCTTACTAAGGTCAGAGCTCGAATTGTTTTATCAAAAAAATTAGATCGACTTATCAAGCTTCCTAATTTATGTAGTGGCAGCAGATAGTGACTCTCATCAGCACTTGCATTTCGTTTAACAAGGACAGCTTGCCTGCAACAGGAATCGAACCCACGACCTGGGACTGTCAGTGCGAGCCCTTTGGAACGTGCAGTGCGAGGGCTAGCCCTTGATTAAGACCCAGGAGCGCTAGCTGTAGCTACTGCTTTAACCGCCATATTGCAAGCGCATCAGGTGCATGAGTTAATTTATGAAGGTGAACGAGCATGCAATTACTTAAACACAACGGCCGCTGGGGCCTTGGAAAATATCAAGGCGCGAAGATTTGTTAAAGGGTGGCTGCCTGACGGTGTGCCCAACTGAAGGAACAGCAATCCCTACATGGCATAGCTTAGATGCTCACATCCGGTCGGTCAAAAACTGATATTAAGAATAGTAATAATAGGTCGCTTGGGTTGCGCACGAATAGAATTCAACCTCTATTCATGCATTTTGAAAGCTACAGCAAGAGAATAATTAACCAAGGATTAATGTCGTCCACAATGCTACGCTTAGACGGGCATATTTATTTAAGTGACGGGTGGTCATGGAGGCCATTGGAAGAGCAGGGCGGTCGTAAAAGCTGCTGCACGTTCTTTAAAAACAAGATCACCTTGTTTTTCACGGGGTATATATTAAATAGCAAAATAGAGAGGCGTCAAACCAACGCCATAGTACAACTTAGCATGGCACCTAGTAGTAACCACCTTAAATGGTACGCCATAATTCTAAATCGATTCTTTGAGTTTATTAGTCGGAGGCCACGCTCTCGCTATTTGGGTAGCCAGTGATCTAACTTGCGGTGGCTGATTTCCGATGAATTTATCACTAGCAGCTCCACATGGCGCCTGAATGAGCCCAAAGGTGCATATTCTGAGACCTGCTGCCTTTCATTGAACCTCCCACTGTTTTATCTGAGCTTATTTGTTTGAACTTGATGGAGTTAAGATTTCTTGGACCGTTTTTGCATTTGGAATATGAGATAGTAATCTGGATAGTAATACACAGCAGCAACGTTCTAGGCTGCTAGAAGTGAGCGTGAGCTCGAGCGTAAGTAAACCGAACTGAATTTAGCCACCGGGTGGAAGATTTATTTGTTAACTGTAGATCTAACGAAACATTCGACTTCGGTCAAGTTGCTGGACCAGTAGTCGAAAGATGTGAGGTTAAAGCTCAGGTCTGCGTCACTGAATTTTTTCAACTACTTAAATTTCGCTGCAGAACTAGAGGATCTGTAATTGTAATCTCACCGCGCACATCACAATTTTCGTATATTAAATGAGCCAGGGTATGTACATTTTTAGAAAGCTGCTTATGCACCGGGACAGACCAACTCTTTCGCAATTTCCAATTGCATGGCCATCGAAGCCAAGTTGCATGGAAGTTTTGGCACCTAGTACCAGACAGAACACTCTGCCTCCCAAGCAGCATTTGCCCAGCCCTCTACGAATCCTACGCAGCGCAGCAACTGCCGAACGTGCCGAGTGTGCTGAAGCTCGTGAATGGCTGCACCCACTCACCCTCAGCCCTCTAGGATGCTGTCTATGATGGAAGTATCCATTACCAGGAGTCTCGATCTCAAGTCTTGCTCCACATACAAGAAGAGACTCGTGGGAAGAGAGACAGAGAAGAAAGTGAGAGAGAGAGCGCGCGCGAGCTCAGCCTTCCCGATAAAACTTTCAAAATGTAGGCAGTTGTTAAAGACGACACATAAATTCGGAGCACGTGGACATGCACAACAGCTTCACCTATAATAGAAGAGCCTAGTCTTCAAGTCCAGCCACACACGTAAGGTGTCCTATGAGTGGCAGCTCAGTTTTATTGCCGTTGAGTTAAAGGGAATTTGCCGACATCCACGACTCTCTTCTCGCCAGAGCAGACCGCAGCTCAATCGACAAAGCTGACCTCCCAGCTGACCTCCTGCAAGTCGCATACAGCTAAGCGTTAGCTCAGACCCTCAATGGCTGTCGCTCAGGCGAGCAGCAGTGCAACTTGCTTGGGGTGGGGCTCTGTACTAACGACGGCAGATTTACAGGTCGCGGCTTTTAGAGGCCGGTAATTTGTGATTAGAATTTACGAGGACGTTGTGCCGCAATAACGGAGGTGCGATAGTTTAAATCTGCACTTGTACACCAACACTCGTCCGATTCAGCGTCTCAGAGCAACCCCAAAACTCTTTGTTAGAAAGCGTGCTTTTAGTTCATTTGCTTCCAAAGCCTGTAACTCAGTCTCGGCTAACGTAACGACTTGATCCTTGACTTGATTATACAAGATGCTAAAAACGCACCTAATGCTCAGAGTATTTGGCCGAGTCCATGTACTTGTGTGCATTTTCGTGCTGTGTGAAATTATGCTTGTAATCGCTAACTAATTGACATGCCTCCATGAAAACATATGTAAAGAGCTCAGAAAGAGATTAAGTTTTTTGACTGAACTATACATATGTCTTATTATTAATGTTATTATCATTCTTACCATCAAGTAGATACAGTTTAAACAGGTTAGCTTAGGAGGCATCCAGCCAGCCAAGCAGAGGTGCAGCATTTTTGAGGAGGTAGCGCTTGGGCCGCGTTTTGAACTTCAGCTTTGGTTTGACCTTTGGCCTTTGCGTACTGCGTAATATGAGCTCCAGTATTTCTACAGCCTCGTCAGCACCGCTTGCTATCGCTCTGCTCAGCACAGTGAATGGAATTGAATACAGCCATTGAGTTTTTTTTACCGTAATCTTAGTAATAACAATATTAAATCTCGAGCTCGAACGCAATGAACAGCTATTGCAATACGACTATGTTTAGTAGATGAAATAATAGTAATAATAACGATAATACACTAGATAAAGCGCCCTCGGAGAACTCACATCTTGTTTTAGGCGATTTAAACTTGCAGCAAACGAAACGCGATGGAATGGTGAATAGTATCGTGACAAACAACATGAATAACACGGTCAAGGGTGACGTGCACAGGGTGGCCGCATGCAACAGTGTCAAGACACATAAAAGACGAATCATTGGAACTCACTAAATGCTGTCATAAATAGGTGCGTTTTTAATTTCTTATAAATGTGGTCAAGTCAGGAGATGTCGCGATACAAGTCGGGAGTGAGTTCCAGGCTTTGGGAGCATATGAACTAAAAGCACGGTCTCCAAAGGATTTGAGGTTTGTACGAGGTATAGTTAACCGGTTCGAGTCCGAAAAGCCGGGGGTACGATGCTTGGCTTGGTGGGGTAGTAGATCTGATAGGTTGGCTGGAGCCAAAGAATAAACGGACCTAAAAGTGAGCGACAAAACCTTGGAAGTCGATCCGTTGCTTGACTTGTAGCCAGTGCAGGTCGGCGAGAAGTGGTATGATGTCGCAACTGCGACGCTCACGACGGACAAGCTTAGCTGCAGAGTTTTGGACCAGCTGTAAGCGCCTGATTGCACAGGCTGGTAGGACAGCAAGCAGTGAGTTACAGAAGTCAAGACGGGATGTGAAAGACGGATGGACAGACGCTAAAGCACACACACACACGCACGCACACACCACAGGCACAAGCACACAAACTGCAGTGGTTATACGAGATCTCTAGAATCGATCGCGCTCTGAGCGCAGGTAAAAGCTGAGTGGTACCTAGCACCAGTCGGGAATATTTGTGCACTTTATAAATCTGTTAACAGCATTCCAAGCCCGGTTGGGGATGCGCACAAATATCCAGGATTCTGCTGCACTACTTCCTGCGTTGGACAGAAGCCGCTGTCCTACTCCATTTCCAACAATCTCATACAAATGCCGACCATATATAATTAAGGATTTATAAAAGCTTATTTATTTGTACATTTATTATAAAAGAGAGCTTTAAAAGGTATAGAAATGCAAGGTGGACGGCGACAGCGATGACGCAGCCTTAGGCGACAAGCGAATTGCCCGGGTACACTGCCGACCGGCACCAATACTCCCGCACGCAAACGCCAACCAGTTCAATGCTACCGCCAGCTACACACACACACTGAAACACGGGTAGCGTGCAAACGCATTGGATGCGATCGAGCCTCGCTAACTATTAGACGAGTTCAGAAGTCGAGCCGCGTGGGGAGAACGGCTCCCGTCGCTCCCGCCGGAAAACCGGAAATAAATTGGCACGCTACCACAGCTTCCGGATGAGAAGTTCCACGACCCAAGACGCCACACTGACGCCTCACCGACGGTTAGGAATCATTGGGATTTCACGCTTCCAAAAATATGTCGTAATTTAATCCAAATTATCATCATATTTAAGACTAGCCAGCTGCAGGTAAACTCGCGTCGGTAAATGCGGCTGTGAGACTCGGCTTGGCTTCTGCTGGGTTCTCGGCGTTGCACCCCGAGGCAGCTCGATGCGGTGTGGGTCCACGGCGTTTCAACTACGAACGCCGTACCGTCGCTCACCTTCTCTAGGACGTCGTGTCACTTTTCAGCCACGGTAATGCAGCTCTGCAGCTGACCGGATAGTCGCCCGCCGCTCGTTTTCGCGAAGCCGCTAGGTCAGCTTCGCGAGTCTGTGCTGGGATATTTCCTAGCGGCGGCCGACGGGCTGACGTTGCCGTTCACCGCGCGCGCGCTGCCTCTCGCTCGGAATCAGCGTAGCTCTGCTGACGAACGCAGCGCCCCAGCGGCTCTAAGCTGGTCGGACACGCGCTCGCGCAGGCCAGCCTCGCCGACGTTGTCGGCATCGGCGACAAGTCTATTCGTCCGAATTCTCGCGTCGCAGCCGCTAAAGCTCCACCGTCGTTCTTATGCGCCTCAGGTGCTTCGCCTTCTGCAGTGCTCCTCAGAAGCCTTTCGAAGGAGCACAAGCCGGAGGGATAAAGTCACCCCGAAAGCCGCCGTTGTAGCTGCCTCGCCGCCAGGCGGCGCGAAACGCCCAGCGTGCAGTTGGCCTCGGCTGCCGAGCGTTCACTGCGTCGCTCGTCGAGGGCGATCCGCGGGACGGCTGCCTCAGGTACGCGCGCGACAGCATTTAGGCCCGCGATGGCGCTCAGGCCCGCTACAGCATTTAGGCCCGCTACAGCATTTAGGCCCGCTACAGCATTTAGGCCCGCTACAGCATTTAGGCCCGCTACAGCATTTAGGCCCGCTACAGCGTTTAGGCACGTGACAGCCCGCCCGACTGCTCACCGCCGGAAGCTGCTTGAGAGGAAGCAGTAGCAGCAGCAGCAGCTCGAGGGTAAGAGCACTGGACGAGAAGCAGCAGAATGTCTGACGCCGACGATTCTCCAATGGCCGCCGTGACGAGAAACGGCAGCGGTGACGACGACGTCGTCCTGGACGTGCTCGAGGAGACCCTGGAAGTGCGGCTCGGCAACATTGGAAACCACAGCAGCAGCAGCGACTGGCCGTCGACCAAAGCTTCTTCCAACCCCGGCGGCAAAGCACGCTCTGCCGGCTCCGACGACGCCCGAGAGCTCTGCGGCGCCGGCAGCTCGGCCGCCGAGCGGCGCGAGATGCGCCGCGAGAGCATCTTTCACCACACGCTCGATCGCCAGCTGCACGGCAGCGGCGCTCGCCGCCGCCACGAGCTTCCGCCGCCCCGGCGCTCGGCCAACAATCGCCTGTGCCACGAGCTGCCCCAGCTGCTGCAGGCGAACGAGTACTGCCTGGGTACCGTGAACAAAGTGTTCAACTCGCGGTGGCTGAACGAGCGGAGCGTCGTCATGGGCACCAAGTGCAACAAGGTGAGCTCGCCCGGTTCCCCCCTGCCCTCCCCCTCTCCTGCGGGGCTTCATCTTGTCGGACTCGGAGCCTTTCGTCGGCGTGCAGCAAGCTGTCGCTGCTCGAGGCATTTCGTTGGGTGCAGTGGAGCTCTCAGCCGGAGCTCGCAGTGGCCGCTCCGTGTGCGCTCGCCACCGAGAGTGAGCTTGGTCCTTGGTCGGCGACCTGTGGTGCCCAGGTTTAGCACCGTGCACCGAAGCTGGTCTTTTCGATCATACTGATGTGCCGAGATTCAGTTCACCTAGGGCGTAATATTCACGTCTAATTTTGTGGTCGACAGAAAGTTTAAGAGGGGGAGAAAAGGCAGGAACACCTTGACAATGTACAGCAGGGTTTGCTATGTATCTCCGTGTGAACTCCACATAGCCACAAGGACCATGGGTGTTATCCGGGAGAGTTTTCCATTACCCGTTCAAAGTGCACGTGGATTTTGGTGTGGCTTTTGGTAGGCGTATGGTAGTCAACAGACATGTTATTAGCAGTGAGAAAGTGAGAAGCAACACTGAGTCAGGAGGGCGGTTGGGGTGGTGAGTAACATGGTAGATGCAGCTCAGGACGGCTGGAAAGGATGTGGCATAGTCGGTAGAAGGAGAAAATATGTCGTTGCATAAGAATTACATAAGCGAGTTCGACATTGTAGACACTTTTGAGCAAAAGCTTTTGTTACCAACGGTTTTTAGGCACAGGTATGTAACTGCTAATTTAGGATACATAAAGGACATGAGGGCACGAGAAGGCAGAAACTAGTGCAGCAGCTCACCTAAGTATTAAGGAGTCAAGCGATGGTAGGCCTTCAGGGTCAGCAAACTTGACTTTGTATCCGTTCATCGATCGGGAGCCACTGCAGCTCCTTAAGTAAAGAGAAACATGGCTTAACCTTTGAGATTTGTTGACCTTGCCCTTGCAGATGTATTTTCAGTGGCTTTCACTGTGCTTGCAGAGCACAATTGCTGTCCGGGAGAGTTGAACCTTCGACCTGGGTCGGAAAGTGGGTGCTGATGCCCTACGGTCCCTTTGTATTGTTGACGCCCCCTGCTGTGTCAAGCAGGCCTAGTTTTATTTCAGGCTCGTGGTCCTTTGATAAAGCCTCAGCAGCAGTGACAGTGCTAATGCAAGGATGCTAGCACGGGGCGTTTGCTGCACATTGCGAGTGTACGCACACTAGTGCGTGCACATGTAAGCTCTCACTGTCTACTGTTTACATCATATTGAGTTGCCCGACACAAACCACCTTAGAAGATACTGGAACAGAACCTGAGACAAGAAAAAATACTTGCTGTGTTAGTAGTGTAGGGTAGCAGTAAATCAGTGCATCTCAGAAGGAGCGTGAATAGGTATGAATTCTAGAGGGCCAGTAGTAATCTTCGTACATGAGGTGATGCACTTCGAGATGTGGTCACTGGTGGCAGGCTTTAAGGTGGGCATTGAAGTGAAGGAAGGAATAAAGGGCGAACAGTCCAGTGTGCATGCTACCGTCGGTATGAAGTTTCTGATCTTGGTTATCTTTCTGACTAGGAATGCAAACCATGATATGCCAGGTCGATGCAAGGATCGCTAAGGTGGTAACCAGGGAGTAGATGGTTGGTTAACATTAGCATTTTTGGATTGCGTAGCAGTGAAACCACTTTTTTCCAAAGAAGCTAGACTCGACATGTAGTAGTTCTTGTTCACCAGTCGGTTAGCAGTTGATTCTGATATTTTCATGCTTTCCTGTCGGACAGAGAGGACCTGTCCGAGGGAGCCTAAATGCTGGCAGTTGTGCAGGCACTGTGTGTTCGGCTTGCTCAAGGCTTCCTTTTGCTCTCCTCAGATGCTGGTTCTGGATCTGATTGACCGCAGCGTGACGCACATTCCCAGCATTCCAAGCAGCTTCGGAAGTAAGGCCGCCGATTGTCCGTGTGGCATTCACGCCGTTGCCATAAATCCGTCTAAGTCCCTGGTGGCCACTGGCGGGGAGCATACGAACGATCTTGCCGTATACAAGTTGCCGACGTTCGACCCAGTATTCTTGGGAGAGGTGTGTAAGCGCTTGGCCATTGACAAGTGTTGTAGCTGTACAGCTTTCTGCTCTGTCTTTGCCGACTTCACCAATGAATGCTTCAGTCACTTGTGTGCACCTGCCCACACATATGAAGTAATATGCGTTTACTCATGCTGAGGTGTATGCATGCACATGCACGCTGCTGCTCCACATTTTAGTGCTTCCATGCTTTATTGCTTTGTCTCTATGGTCTTGGTCTCTAATCTTTTTTCATACCTGTTTCGACCCTCTGTAGTTTGTTTGTCAGGCATTTGGCCACTCATTAAAAACAAACTCCCGGTCACGCGAATTGAAGTTAGAGTCGACTCTGCTTATACGAATACGCTCGGGCCCGCAAATGGCTATTCGTATATGCAAAGTATTCCCATATGTGGAGTGAGCCTATAGCTAGAGTAAATCTGGGATGCAGAATTGTTATTCTTATAAGCTGAGTATTCCCATATCCGATATTCTTATACACAGTCAACTGTACTTTAGTCCAGTCTCTCTTCTGTCATTTTTAGCCAAGAACGTTTAGTAGCAGTTCAATGATATTGTCATTCATCATATCTGGCTAGAAGGTGCCAATCGAGATTTAGAACTAACCATTCCACAGAAAGTGCTCTGGAATGAGTTTATAATGACGTTGTGAACAGTGCTGATATCCACTAACCACATTTGCATGCTGACCCAGTGCATGTAACCCCTAACCATGTTATTCATTTTGTTTGTTTTTCAAGCATGATTTTACTTACTATTCTATTGCGTATCACTTTGCAGCAAATGTAAAGCGCCTAGAAAGAGATTAAGTTCTCTGAGGGCGCTTTATCAAGTGCAATATTATTATATTATTATTATTATTACCGTAGGGCCGTACTGCTAGTTTCATTTAATTTTCTCAGCAGCATGTGACACAATTATCCACCAGATCCTCCAGGAGTACCTCTCGACACGCCTAAATATTACTGGCACTGCTAAACTGGGATAAATGGCTGTCAGTCACCGGGGGAGGCCTTTCACTGTGAGATGTTACTTTTTATACACTCCCTCTGGCCGATATCATATCCAAACAATCTCACTTTCACTTTGTATGCTGAGGACACAGCTTTACCTACTCTCCGATAGATAGATCAGATAGCTCTACAAGCATTCTTATTTTCCAACTATCCACTCGTAGGTCTCAGCTAAAGATCCATGTGTCGTGCTCAGCTTTCCCTTCTTACCAGTGAACTTAGTTTGTTGTTGCTCTATGCTTTGCTTTATTACATGGTTGTGATTTAGTGGATTTTATCAGCCAGAGGTCCTACTAACCTGTCACTCGATGTGTCTTCTTGTTTGCTAAAGCATGCTGTCCCAAGCATGCTACTTGTTTGCTTTTGCATGCTTCTCCAAGGTGTTATGCTTATCGAAGGTGGTGCCTATTTTGGTTATTGCTTTTATTATCACCCTAACGCTAGTCGACCTCGCATTTAAGAGTGGTTTGTTTAGCATCACTTAAGATAATTCTGCCTGTAATCTAGGCATGCTGTTTCAAAACACATTGTCATTGGGTGATGACAATGTGTTTTGCCTTGATGGTGAGTGATGAGTGCATTGCCTCAGCTGTTGATTCTGCTCCCTCTCAGCTGAAGATTGTCAGAATTATTGGAACCTTAGATAGAGGAATGACAGAAAAGCTAATTTCCATTTGTGTAACATTGCGTCTAGATTACCTCAGTTCCCTTTATTCATTACTCACCTCTTGCGCCTATAATCGAATGAGAATACTGCAAAACTCAGCAGCTCGTGTCGTCCTCTGTAGTCATCGGTATAGATGTGAGCTTCACTAGCTCTCTGTCAAGTATCAAAAAGATCCTCCACCTAGCTAACTGGTCGCTCCACTCGTACCAACGTACCTATGTGGTCTCCTTGCTCATGTTTGCTATCACACTGCTTTAGGGTTAATGTATTGCACCCGCAATGAATCGGTATCATTCAAATCCATACATTTATGATATCCTGAATTGACTTCTGTAAATTGCTATTTGTAGGTCTTCTGGCCTGTTCAATCGAGTTGGTGCACAACTCTGCAGCCATGCTTACCGTTTGTGAACTTTGCAATTGCCTCTCAGTCAAGCATCTAATCGACCTAAAGGTTTTACCACTCACTTTTTGGGCCCTTCATTCTCCAGCTCCGGCCTACTTATGGGAACTGTTTTTCAATCAGGCTATGCCCCACCCAATTCCCTCTTCGTTTAACTATGTCTCTAACCAGCCTCAAATTCTTTAGAGACTGCATTTTATTTTGCCTGTAGGTTCCTAAAGGTTGGAAATCACTCCGACTCATTTCACACTCCCTGGCTTGACAGTATTTAAAAAGAAGCTAAAATCCATCTGTTCTTCTCAGCATTTGTTGGGTCTGTGTGACAAGAGATTTAGTTCTTTTAAGGCACTATGCAAAAGCCTTATAAATATTAAGAAACTTAGTTTTTTAAGGCACTGTGTTAATGCCTTATAAATAGCATTGTTGTTATTATCATTGCTAAATCTTGCTAAAACTCGCCTATTCAACTGAGCTTTTGTTGCATCCTATGAACATGTGCCTTGTATTACTCATGTGTGATTCAGTGCCTGTTGCTAAGCAAAGTTCCTACTTACCATTCTCCCTCAGTGTCTTCTATATAGGGTCTATCTCTTTAGTCAGCACCATAACTGGCACATATGATTCTCTTAAATGTTGAGTAGAAATCGGTATTACTGCAGATCTCTAGTTAAAGATCCGATGCTTCTGCGCCTAGAAGGCACGGCCACTATTTCCTAGGCAGTTTATGAGTTTTAGTGACTCACTGGTTCATTCCCAGGCCTGTGATCTTCAGGAGCAGGTCTCAAGCTGAAGTAAACTGTATTTCCAAACATGTTTCTTAGAGCTATACAATGGAGTGACTGTGGAAAGGAAAGACTGATGTAACCTTATAAAGCCCAAGAAGCTAGCAAGATCTTCGGCTCATTTTGTGATACCATGATACCATAAGAAGCATTAGCCGGGATACGAAGGTGGCTGTGGATTGCTCTTGACCATTGGCTGCAATAGCCTCTACCAAATGTGTGCAGAAGCTGGTGGCTCTCTCGGATTGCTAAAGCATTGAGGCTACTTGCTGGTGCCGAAGCTGGTGTTGCTGCTATTTTACGTGGAGATTAATTGCTTGTAGGAAGGTCACAAAGACTGGATTTTCGATATAAGCTGGATTGATGACGAGGTCTGCGTGAGTGGTAAGTCTTGCTGATTTCTTCCTGGTCTTTTCTCTCTGTTCTGTCAGTCAGTCTGTCTGTCTGTCTCTCGCGAACTTGCTGCTCACTGCTGGCAGAGTGAGTGTACGCTGAGCACTTGTTTGTGGCTGCCAGCTGTGGTGCTCCAGCTAGCCGGCTTGCATCCTAGCAACCTGCTCTTGGCTCACCTTTGTAATGAGCTGTTGTGCTTCTGTACCATGCATGAACCGGTTGTTCAGGTTCGCGTGACAACAAGCTGACGACGTGGAGAATTTCCCCCGACGACGACTTGTGTTGCTCTGACATATATCAGTCGGCTAGCCAGCGCATCAACTCGGCACCAGTGCATATCGTAGACTCATCGACTGCAGCAGATGTGATGATTGAGGCTGATCTGCCTAGATATACGTATGGCAAGCCAATCGATGTCAAACCCTGTGCGTCAGCTGACAAGATCAGAGCTCTGGCCTACAACCAGCAGGACATGGTGAGTCGTTGGAGATCGATTGCTGAGGTCATTTCTCTTCTCTTGCTGTGTTCTCATTGGCAGCAAGCTGCCACGTGTTCCAAGCAAAATAGTTATTGCGTTATGGGGCTGTATGTAAGCAGCTAGTTCAAACCCTGATTGTTTCTTGGGCGCACCCCTAGTACACTCTTTGGCAATCTTGCCGAATAAGGTGCTGAACAGCAAGTGAGGGTGTACATATAAACTTAGCTTGTCGCTGTCATACTTAGCATCCTGTGATTTCACTCTGAGTCCGAAATGCAACTTCCGGCTTCATTTGTCACTTGTTGATAACTTTGAATAATCCGAGTTGCAGCTAAGTACAACCACCTGTTCTGCAGCTTACCTTTTTGTTCCTGTGTGCTCTGCATGCTTACCCGTGAATGATAATAATAATAATTTTAATAAGATGTTTGTCTAGACCAGTGGTTCTCTCAACCTTCCTAATGCCTCGACCCTTTAATACAGTTCCTAACGTTGTGGCAACCCCCAACCATACAATTATTGTGGGCGAAATGTGGAAATGCGCGTTTTCCGATGGTCTTAGGCGACCTCTGTGAACCCCCCAAAAGGGTCGTGAGCCATAGGTTGAGAACTGCTGATCTAGGACTTTCAGAGAAGTCTTCTCTAAGCACTTAAATTTGCTGGTAAGACAGTCTGTTAATATGGTTCGCGATAACCTGCACAGCATGGGCGCGCTTAAGCACATATTGGACAATTCACGAGGGCTCAGTAAATGCTGCGAGGAACAGGTGCATTATTAGCTTCTTTTTAAATATCAAGTTAAAGGATATCGTGACTTCAGTCGGGAGCTAGTTCAAGACAGTGGGAGCATACAAACTAAAGGCACGGTCTGCAAAGGATTTGAGGTTGGTTCGAGGCTCAGCCAAACGTTTTGAGTCAGACGAGGGGATGGTACAACGCCTCGAAGCTTTATTGGGAAATAGTTTGGATAAGTGGGCTGGAATATAACACCTTAATACAACCATCAACCCCCCCTAAAAAAGAGGGACCTCGTGCAGTCAAGCCATTTTCTACAGCAGCTAGCGAGTTGGTGCAGTTGTTGTGCACATCGATAGAACATGCTGCTGCAAACCCTCTCTGAGACTAGTATCAGCCACACAAAAGGAGTATATGTCAGACATGGAAAGCTACAGGTAACTAAAGTTAAAACTTGCGCTTACTAATCTTGAGGCATATGTTTAGCATGTTGACGTCACCAATCTCACGGCATGACACCACGAAACATTCTTTAAGGACAGCTGCCCAGTAGTAGCAGCATAGCACTGGTTGGGCACTTGCAGGGCAAACAACTAACTGCCTTATAGGTCTTGAATTCACACTTTCTTTGTTATTTGCTTGCAGAACCTTAATTATTTGCTTGCAGGAACTTGGCGTGCTCTCGCTGAATGGCAAGATTCACCTCTGGGACGTAAACAATCACCAGCAGGTAGCGTTGCCGGCCGAGGCAATGGAGCAGCTTGTCGTTGAGGAGCGCTCACTCTAACATAATGCCTCAGGGGATACTCATTTATTGCTGCTGCAAAACCAAATGGAACCGCGTAGCTTTGTCAACGAATCTTTGGCACTTTTGCTACTGCTTGCTGCATGCAACAAAGCATTACCCACTGCCCTGGTGGTGGTAAGTGGTGCCTCTTTCCGAGGCAAGTGGTGGGGTCTTTCACTTTACGATCCTGGTCGTGAAGTGCAAGCTATGCCAAGGCTATTCCTCCAGACCATCAAGCCCCACCTCTCAACCTAAACAGTCGTTGGCTCTGTACCATGTTCTGCTCCTTTTCCTAAAGATCGTTGGCGACAGAAGCTTTTGCTCTGAAGGTCCTAGACTGTGGAACTCTCTTCAACAATTCTTCCACAACATCTGCTCTCTTGCTGCTGTGCCCCCCTTTCTTTTTAGCCTACCTGAGTTGCTACTTCGATGCTACTCACTACCTCAACTGCCATCCTGACTCAGCTCTGCTTCTCACCTTGTCTTTGTTGCATGAGATGAAGTCTGTTGGCTACCGAATTCGGACCGAAAGCTGCTTATGGTTTGAATGCGCTATAGAAAACTCTTTTGCATAGCACCTATACTGTCTTTGTGGCTTTGTAGACATTACATC
This sequence comes from Cristatella mucedo, assembly GCA_009760855.2. Classification (NCBI taxonomy): domain Eukaryota; kingdom Metazoa; phylum Bryozoa; class Phylactolaemata; family Cristatellidae; genus Cristatella; species Cristatella mucedo. The sequence continues at coordinate 611,914 of WPIO01000057.1, forward strand.
CCACTGTTTTTGCCGGACCTTGTGAATGAGCCTTAGCTGCTTCTGCTCCGCTCTATCAGGACAGTCTTTCAACCGATGCTTCTCTGTCCAGCACTTGGCTCTAGCATAGATGGCCGGCTGGCACCCTTCCAGCTCGGGAGCACTGGCAAAATACGCAGAGGCTTGCTTGCTAAGCAGCTGCAGCAGCCAGCACAGTGCCAAGCGCCACCGGAAAAGACTTCTCAGCAATAGAAGCATAGGTGGTGTAGTTTAGTGTGCTCAGCAGTTCAGTGTGTACGAACCCCCCTCCGTGACTTTAAGACCTGAGGTTCACCCCATCACCCCTGCCGGTCCGTTTTTGAGCACGTCCCAGCAATCGCCGTGCGATGGCTGAGCCTTCCATGCCATGCGTTGCAGAAGTCATCTCGGAAGCTGCCGTACACCCGAGAGAATGTCTGCATTTCCTACGATCAGCAGCGCCGCGTGTACGCCGTCGGCTCCCAGACGCACGTGTCGCTCATCGACCCACGCTCGCTGCGACACACCATGTCAATCGAGTCAAGGCAGAAAAACACAGGTCAGTGATCTGCAGCTGTGCCTGCTTCACTTGCAACCACTACTGCCGAAGCAGCCTGCCAGACTGCTTTAGCAGCTGGAGCAGCTGCTAAATTAGTCTGGCAGACTTCTGCTAGGGCCTGCTGCTGGTGGATAATCATTGGTCCTTTACAGCATATGTAAAGTGCCAAGAAAGAGATTAAATTCTTTGAGGGTGCTAGGCAAATGTATTATTGTTGAATCACAGATGCACAATTAAAAAATGCCGATGTCTATGATCAATCATTTCCTTAGCCGCTCCAGGTTAGCTCTTTACCTAGTGATCCTTGTGTTGATCTTGCATATTGCTTCTCTAGCTTAATTGTCAGCAAGAAAGTAAAGATCAGGGAGTCTACCCCTAAGATGGGAGCATCCCCTTGAATCCTGTCCTTACATTCCGTGCAGCACCTCACTGTCAAAATTCAAAGAGGCCACTAGTGACCCCCTTACCGAAGTTCATATCCCAATCAAAGAAGACAACTAGTCCTCTAGACCCCATCCCCCACTGTCCTGGTTCTACGATGCATTGGTGAGCCGTGGTGGCTCACTAGGTAAGGCAGTTGCATATCACGACCTCGGTCTCGAGGTTGTGGCTTCGAATCCTCTGGTTGGCAATCCTTTATCCCCACTGCAAGCAGTGGGGATAGCCTAAAGGTTCCTCTGTCGCTATCCAAAAGAGGCTGTTAAATCAGCTAGTATTTATTTATTTTTTATTTATTCTATCATTGATCTGCTGCTGCCATGCATAACATCATAAATGTGTCATTCGCCTCAGGTCATACCCATATTTAAAAAAGACTGTAGTCAGGCCACTACTCAAGAGCTAGGCTTAAAGCAAGCCCACTTAATTGCATGCACTCCCCTCATGCATTCTCTTTTCTCCCCGGCCAGGTGTTAGGTCCGTTGGCTTCAACTCGAATATCATCACGATCGGCACGGGTGGCGGCTGGATCCTCTTCTACGACCTCATGGCCGGGCGTTATCTGGACAGGATACTGGACATGGGCAGAGGCTACTTGGTGAGTGAGGGCGAATAATGGAGCGAGCATGCAGATTGCTCATTGCTGCATTCGTCGCTTGTGGCCAAACGCTGCCATCTTTCGCTTGCTTCACCGATCTGTGCAATCGCTTTGCCTGGGGACTCGGTATGGCCGAAATCTATATGCCCCAAGACGTCGATCGGTGCTTTGATTGAGTCGGGAGGAGGAGAGGATTGTGGATGAAGGGAGGGGGATTGGTATCTTTGCATCGAGAGGTCTGTGCCGATACTGTACTTGTCAGTCTTACGTTCGAAATTGCAGAAGGACAACCCGGAATTACACAATCTCGTGAGTTTAATAAGCAAGCGGTAGCTTCTGAACTCTCTAAACGCTGCCACCTGTTAGTTGCTGCACCTGTAGGTGCACACTTTGCATGCGGCAAGCGCGCCCAGTGGGGACCAGCTCTGACCCTAAGGGTACTGCTTTGTTGGATCGGAGCCGGGGGAAGAGACGGGGGCTTGAGAGACTTCTTTGCGCATCCTGCACCCGCGATCGCACGTGTCAGTCGCCAGGTCGAAATTGCAGAGGCGTGAGGATATTTGGCATGAATACTTTAACGGCTACGACTTCCCGAATGCTGCCTATACTCACAGCTTCGACGATACTGGGACACGGCTTTTCACTGCCGGCGGTCCGCTGCCGTCGGGACTTTATGGAAACTATGCAGCCATCTGGCAGTAGGATATGCCGGCCTGCCGGACGGGCGTTTTTGATGGACCAGAGCAATCATTCTGGCTCTTAAGATATGGACGGAAATGTGTCGATGGAAATCGCCGTCGGCTACGACGGCTAGCCTTTGACCCTGATGGTCTTCTACGTTACCTGCCGCGACTCGAGGCTTAAGCAGCAGCAGCAGCTGCAGCACATAAGCACCCTGCTGGTCGAAGCACGGCCCACAGGCATGGGTAGCTTAGCCGAAACCAATTCACCTTTGCAGCCCAAGTGGCTGTTTAAGGTATAGAGAGATTCAGACGCTCAATATTGTTATGTTTGTAGTTTGTTACAATAAAGATATTCGGCTTACTTTTAAGAGTATCTGCTGAGGGATGTTTGCAGGGAGTGGTGCCAAACCTTCAGCGACCAGGTGAAGCCAGCAGCTAGGAGACACACTGAGAGTGCTGCTCCCCACCCTCGGTCCCCCTAGTCGCCTCCCACCCCCTCCACCGTGATGGTTGTTGGCTCGACGTCGAGACGAGGTACTCAAGAGTGTAACTGTAACTCACTGCTTGCTGTCCTACCAGCCTGTGCAATCAGGCGCTTACAGCTGGTCCAAAACTCTGCAGCTAGGCTTGTCCGTCGTGAGCGTCGCAGTTGCGACATCATACCACTTCTCGCCGACCTGCACTGGCTACAAGTCAAGCAACGGATTGACTTCAAGGTTTTGTCGCTCACTTTTAGATCCCTTCATTCTTTGGCTCCAGCGTGCCTATCTGATCTACTCCCCACCAGGCCAAGCATCGTACCACCCGATTTTTCGGAAACTGTTTACCTATACCTCGTACAAACCTCAGATCCTTTGGAGACCGTGCATTTAGTTTGTATGGTCCCAAAGCCTGGAACTCACTCCCTACTTGTGTCACGACATCCCCTGACTTGACCACATTTTAAAGAAATTAAAAACGCATCTATTTATGGCAACATTTAGTGTGTCCCCGTGATTAGTCCTTTATGTGCATATGCGTGCCGACACTATTGCATGCTTCCACTAACCACACTTGCATGCTGACCCTGTGCATGTCACCCATAACCATGTTATTCATGTTGTTTGTCAAGCACGATGCCACTCATCATTCGATCTCGTTTCCTTTGCAGCAAATGTAAAGTGCCTAGAAAGAGATGAGTTCTCTGAGGGTGCTTTATTAAGTGTATTATTATTTTTAAGAGTGCCGAACTGTAGGTAAACGCTTTGCATCTACCCCAGTTCTTTCCTATACTGTGTAGTAAGTAGCACTTCAGTCAGTTTTGACTTCTGTATTTTCGTTTGTCTTTCAAGCTTTCAGGCTTCGAGAAATCGTGCCATCAATTTGTATGCTTTAGGGCACATTATGCAACACGTAGAAGCAAGCCTACAGGCAGGTCCTGATATATTAATCATAATAATAACGCAGGAGAGGTATGGTGCTCCGAAGAGAATCAAGATTCCATTCTAAGCACTCTTTACGTTTGCTGGAAAGGCAGTCTTGAAGGTTGCATCTTAGTGAAACAACTCCTGCATAGCATCGCTATTCGAAGGGTGTAGTGCTGCTGTTCCATGCACACAGCAAGCATCCAGTCTAGGATACCGTCGGCAGTTGCAGCATGAGTGCACAGCGACGGCTCGTACAAGTTGAACGGCTAGCTGTCCTGGGTGTCGGTTAAGCGATGGCTTTAATCCAGGATTAGCCAGGCTGTCGTGCGGCCCAGTCTGAACAATCCTGTGGGCCTGCCTGCATGCACATTGCTGCGAGATCGTCGTTCTAGAAAGGGGCCATTGTCTAGGGCTGACAGCAGGCCTCGTAGGCATGCCCGTCAAAGTGCTTTGGCTCCTCGGTGCTCACACCCTATTCGTAGCCAGCCACCCATAGCGTGACCTGCACCTGGCTGGCAGCCATTGTTCCCCGGTTTATCGCTGCTCAGTTGCACCAATGACATTGTTCGGTGGGAACGTTTCGTGATGAGTCTGCAGCAGGGTGTACTATAATGTAATGTACCTCTGTCTGTAACTACACATGGCCACAAGGGCCAATTATGCAGGAGATTTTTCTATAACTCTTAACTCAAAGTGGCTTTCAGGTCGCACACAGTAGCCAACATACTTTGTCTGACTGACCAGTGAGCAAGTGAGATCCATAGCTGAGTCAGGAGAGCAGTCGAGGAAGATCGTGTAGCCCATATCTCATCCTTTTCAGCGGTCCTGAACTGCTACTTCTATGCTACTCACTACCTCAACTGCTCTCCTGACTCTGCTATGCTTCCCACTTTCTCTTTGTTGCGTGAGACGAAGTCTGTTGGCTACCGAATGCGTACCGAAAGCCGCTCAGGCTGTGAGTGCTCTATGCAAAACTCTCCTGCGTAACACCCACATGGTCTTTATGACTTTGTGGAGTTACAGACAGAGATACATCACATTACATCTCCTTGGAGGGTAGTTCTTCTGCTAATCTAGGCTAAAGAGGCTCAGTGCCATGGCCCCCTTTTCGGTCGAAACTGGCTATGGTTATTTAATTACTACAAGGAAGCCCTGAGATAAATCCGGGACTTTTTGGATTTTTTTTATGTTGATCAGCAATGCCATCAAATAGGAAAACGGCCAAAAATATATGGCCGGCTGCACAAAATGTAAAGGGCAGTTAGCAGTTCGAGCAGGTGTCGCACCCACATGCTCTCTCTTTGTGTCACACAGAGGTCCTAGCAAACTATCGCCAGTTTTCCTTCTTCCTTTTTGTCAAAGAAAGGTCCTAGGCGACAGTCTTTCTGGAAAAGATTGTCGCCGAGCAGCCGAGACATTCTAGGCAGCAACGTTAACGGTAATATCTCTCCCTGGCAGATCTATCACCTGCGTTCGACACTATTGATCACGATCCTACTTGAACGATTGAGAATGAAGATCAGCCTGTCAGACGAGGCACTGGCGTGGTTCATTTCGCTCTTGCCCGATCATGTTCAATCCGTGCCGTGTGGTGGTCAAATCTCATCCACCAGACCAGTTACCCTGTGGAATCTCACGAGGGTCAGTTCTCGTTTGTTTTCTGTTCACCATTTAAAATGGCCTCTGGGAAATGTTACTCGGGCCAATTAGATCGGCTAAATCTTTTATGCTGACGACATCCAGCTGTATTTGCGGTTTTAAATCGCTGGAATCTACTGCAGTGACAGATATTCTGAACGCTTGCCTCCAAGCCATTCGATCCTGGATGCCGGCGAGTTTCCGTAAACTAGATGATAGAACCAAATTTCCTACTCATACAACACCCCAGGCTTACTGCTAGATTAGTAAACTTTGCTCTTTCAATAGGTGTTGTGCGAGCTTCACGTGTGCTTGGAATTCAGGTGTTGTCTTTAACAACTGCCTAGATTTTTGATAGTTTTATACAGAAGACTGCCTCCACTGACAGCCACAACGTAAGGTTCCTATTAAAGATTAGGGACTGTCTACCAAGATAGCTTGTAGAAAATTTAACGAGCTTTGGTCTTGACTAGATTATTGCAATTCCAATTTAGCTGGGCTACCGGAAAAAGCCACTAAGCCACTGAAGCTGGCGATGAATATGGCAGCAAGGCTAGTCACAAATCCCAAAGGTTTGACTATGTGTCTCCTTTGCTGGAGTAGCTTTGAAGGCTTCCGGTTGACCCACGAATACAAAGTTCGTGGGCAGACCCAGATGGCCTGCCGTGGCTTGGCTCCTTTATACTGAAATTAATTGCTGCACCAGTTTCGGTGTGTTTGTGCCCTCAGGTCCTCCACGGACAATAAATTAGTAGCTTCATACCTAGGCTTGAAGACTGTTAGCGACAGAAACCTTTATTCTGCAGGTCCTAGACTGTGAAACTCACTTCCACAATTCTTAAACAACTACGATATATACTCTCCTATTGTCGACTGTGGCACATTATTTCTAGCCACCCTGAGCTGCTACCGCCACGGTGTTGTGTCTGCGTGGTACGCGCTGCGGTCTCATGTGTGCATGCGGGTTTGCATTGGTTGGTGAGTTTGTGCGGATGTAAGCGGGCGATGACGCCTACGCAGCCGCTGCCTCGTGGCATCCAGCGAAGCTCCTGCAGTGCTCCTGTCAGTTTCTGCCAAACGAGTGGGGCCAAGATGCTCCGTCGCAGCGCGTGGTATGCCATGGCTACAGTCAAACAGGGTGCAATGATGTAATGCAGACTAATGATTAAAAAGAGCGGAGCGCCGAGGCTCCAACGTGACCATGCCACGCTCCGAGCGACAGTGAAGCATGTAATTAATGGGGTAACATCAGAGCGGATGCCCACACTTTGCTGGACGGTTCGCCAGGGATCACCCAGGTGGTTGGTATGCGACTTGATCCCGGACTGTCGGCCGGAACAATGTAGGCGTCCCACTCGTATCTGCAGCAGTGCAAGTCAGTCAGCTCGGCAGCATACAAGAGCAGCTCAGCGTCGAGCTGCGAGTGGGCTTCACAGACCGGATGCACATACACTCACAGCATGCTGGGTCCCTTTCTGGGCAGCCAGCGACCGCTGGCAAAACCAGCCACGTAATATATGTATGCACATGGCAGCAATCAACCGTATGTGTGCAAGTGCATGTGCAAGGCACCACGGGCCATCTCTATTTGCACGTGGGTGTGCACAAGCCTGTCTGGCACTACGTGACAGCTGGAAAGGCTAGGGCAGGCAAACTTAAAATCAGACGAATGCTTTTCATTGATCTGCGACTCGGCATTAGTCAGCATAGCCCTGTATAAGCCTTGAATACAGCAGCTTTTCATTTGCTTGCTTATTTATCTGTCTGTCACTGCATAAATACAATTCATTTGTATAGCCTGTTTGTCTCTCTCCATGCATCTCAATATCTTGGTGAGTTTCCATATCACTCACTATCTTTGTCAGCTGGTCTGCTTGTCTGAGTTTGTCTGTCTCTTTCTCTCCCTTCCTCGGCCTGTCTGTCTTTCTCTGAGAGTACACACGTTGCCAGTGTGTCTCTCAAACTTGCCATCCGGCTGTCCCTCTTTCTCAGTGAATGTTGGCTAGTGTCGTGAGCAGTACAAGAGATTAGTGGACTAAGAGAACGAGTGCTACATTTCTAGCGTGTTCTCACCGTATATGAAGAAATGCAGACAAGCTCGTCTTTGCCTGGTCATGGAATGCTTTGGCAACGAGATTCTCACCATTTTCCAATATGGAACCTGGAACAGACAGAGATAGAACAGCACCCGGTCCAGCCCCGGTACTAGCCACAATGCAGAGGGCACGTTCTCTAACGGCTCGTAGTAGTCACTGCACTACAGCAACACTGACAGCAGAGCAAGCATTACAAGACGACACGACGACGCCCATTTCATAGCTGCTCAACAGGATGGTGGACCACAGCTGACTGACTACACGACCTTAATTTTAATCACAGGCTGTTTATATTGCATCTCAAGAGAATCAACAAATGCAACTAAATCTCTATTCAGATTCTTACAACTTGCAGCAAGAGAATCAACAAATTACCACGGGTTAATGACATGCACGGCATAGAGCTCGGGAAAAGCAAACAAGCATAATTGTTCGGTTAGCATGCTAAAACAAACAAAGACACCAAGAGCAAGCATTCAGTTAGTAAGACCTATGCCTAGTGAAATGCACCGACTCATGAGCAGCTAAGCGCACACAACGCGAATATCGGAACATATAAGACAAGTTCACTGAGGCGCAGGGAAAGCTGACCAGAGCAGCTGTTTCTAAAACCGAGACTTACAAGCTGAAGATTATTTGATGATAGTAATCGCAGCTAGAAGCAAGCTACCGACTATCGGTCCATTTGAGCAGACGGCTCGATCAGCAAAAGATTTCAACTGCTTGCAAAGAATGGCACGATGGCTTGATGCCGACGAGCGTTGGTGCTAGGGCACGTGACCGGTTGAAGAGCAAGACGATCGGACAGGTCAAGGCTGGCGCGAGCTAGCAAACTGACCAGTAAGCCAAACTGAGGTTTTTTAAATGAATTAGGGAGCCAGCGAAGCTCCGACGGAAGTGCTGTCAAGTGGCAGGCAGGCACGCCGTTGCCGACAGACCACTGTAGCAGCTGAGTTTTGCATCAGTGGAAGATGATTAAGGGCACAGGCACTAACCAAAGCTGCAAGACGTTAGCTACCCTGACAATATAGCACATTGCAAATTACATTTATAGTGCATTGTTTCCAAGAGAATCAGACTTGCTGTAGACCAAGCACCAAGGACTCATACAACTCAAGAACTCATACAGCTCGCCAGACTCGAGGAATTTCATAAACCGGCTCGCTCGGACAGCTCCGGACAGGACCGACCGGAAGCTCCACCAGGGGTAGCTCTGCACAGGCGGACTTCGAAGAGAATGTTGGATTTTGGATTTACGTTGCACCGATTGAAATCCCCACGAGTGACTGTCAATGCAACGATTACCGGTGATTCATGCGAAACGCTGAAAACAAAGAGGCAAGAGCAGCAAGACCAGCTGCAATAGTAGCAACAAGCATTCGCACAACTTACTAAGAGAATTAAGTCTCTTTCTAGGCACCCTACACAGGCTGAAAATCAAGTACGTTAGCGTAATTGTGATAATAACAAAGACTTTCAGCACTCATTATCACATAGAGCACAATTCAAACGGATGGAGTTAATACTGCGAGGGTCACGTGGTCTTTTTTCCCTAGCTTCCCTGAAGATGTGGTCAAGGGTCACGGGTCAAGTCGTGATATCAGTCGGTTTTAAGTTCTAGGCTTCGGGAGCGAAGCAGCAGAAGGCACAGTCTCCAAAGAATTAGAGTTAGAAACGCAATGAAACAATCCTAGCTCGAGGAGCACGGGGTAAAAGGGCAAACCATCGGAGTAAACATTTCTGATAGGTGTGCAGAAGTGAGGGCATGAGAAGACCTATAAGTGCACGACCTTCAAGCCGATAGCTCACTAGTCGGTAAATGGCGTAACATAGCAGCTGTGACGTCTGGGGCAGCCAAGTCTGGTTGAAGAGCTTTGCACTTTATGGAGGTGCCACATGGAACAATCACGAATAAGCAGCCAAAAAAAAGGAGGCATGGTAGTCATCGAAAGTCAGGTGGTGCTGAAAACTGGTGGTGACTAGGGTAACACGGCCGAAAAACAGACGTATGATGCATGAATACAAGACAGACAATAATGCCCTTATCCAATATAAGCGAAGCTGCATAATTTTTGAGTCTGAGAACTGTTATGCACATACTCTCAATTCTCTAGCTCCAGCATACCAATCTGATTTGCTTCATAATCAAGCACTCAGTCGAACAGACTTTGTACCGAATGCACCCATGCACTCTCCAGACTCTGTACTGAAAGCCGCTTAGGCTGTGAAGCACTATACAAAACTCTTCTACGTAACACTCACACAGTATTTGTGGCTGTGGAGTTACAGAAGGAGATACATTATATTACATTACTCCGGTCGGCTGGTTATTAGCCCATAGGTAAGGTGCTTGCTCTTCACGATCCAGAATAAGCTGAACTGCTGCATCAGTTTCAGCCTGTTCGCGCCCTCAGGTCCTGTGTGGACAATAAATTGGCTGTCCCATTCCTCCGCTTAAAGACAGTTGGCGACAGAAGTTTTAGCTCTGCAGGTCCTAGACTGTGGAACTCGCTTCCACAATTCTTACGCAACGACATCTACTCTCCAACTGCCGACTATGGCATATCTTTTTCAGCGGTCCTGAACTGCTACTTCTATGCTACTCACTACCTCAACTGCTCTCCTAACTCTGCTATGCTTCCCACTTTCTCTTTGTTGCGTGAGACGAAGTCTGTTGGCTACCGAATGCGTACCGAAAGCCGCTTAGGCTGTGAGTGCGCTATACAAAACTCTCCTGCGTAACACCCACATGGTCTTTATGACTTTGTGGAGTTACTGGCGGAGATACATTACATAATGTGAGTTCGAGTCATGCACTGGCCGATCCTTTATTGCCCACTGTAAGTGGTAATGATGGCCGTCAAGGCTATTCTGCTGCTATACATAAACGACACTGTTAAATGAGCTGACCGCTACGACTCTAACGAGTGTCAAACCTCTTAGAGAAGGTACCTTAATAATAATAATAATAATGCACTTGATAAAGCGCCCTCAGAGAACTCAATCTCTTTCTAGGCGCTTTACATTTGCTGCAAAGTGAAACGCAATTGAATGGTAAGTAAAATCATGCTTGAAAAACAAACAAATTTCAGTTAAAATGCTCCCTAAGCCTAAAACTCAGTGCCAGCTCACATCACACCAACTTCTGCTGTGACAGCATTGAGGAAGAAGTTAAAAACTATCTGTTCTTTAAAGTCTTCGATCCGCCCAAGTGAATTGTCCTTTGAGAGCATGTTGGCTCTAAAACTGTGCAAGTTAAGACTGATTGACATGCCTCTTCGTTTTGACATTAAGCACGTTATGACTAACCAATCGATGTGCTTCCTTTCCAGGATTCGTAAAGAGCATATGGAGATTTGGTTCTCTTGGGTTGCAACATAAATTGCTTTTACATTATCACCTACTTCAGCCCCGGGTGGAGGCACGCGTCTCATGACCGAGGTCACAGACTCGTGACCGAAAGCAGGTAACACTTTATTGCCCGTTGTAAGCAGAGTGAAAGTCACACTCTCAGCTGCTACATGAAGGACACTGCAGAAATCAGCTCAGCTGATCTGAAATCACCCTTTCTTCTTTATGACTAGCAATGCCAACCACACCAGGCTGACTAGCAGCACCCAGAAAGCGCCGCGACTGCCGGAAGGAGACGGAACTAGAGCGGCGGCTCGACTTGGCTGACTGGATGCGAGGCACGCCGCCGAGTCCACGCGGGCCAAATGAGAAGCCTGAGACGACGCCAAGCGATCCAGCTGCCTGCTCGGGCAGAGTACCTGCAGTGGCCGCGGCTGTGTCGTCACCGTATTCGCCGTCATCCTCCCCAGCGGCCGCACCGAACAGCGATCGCTCCACGTCGGCCTTGCGGCGCTCGGCCTCGAGCTGGCGCTCGGCGGCTCGGCGCGCCAGCTCGCGCTCCTCGCTCTGCTTGTGCTCGGCGTCAAGCATGACCTGTCGGAGCGGAGAGCGGCGAGGCTTGCACAGCGAGGCCCCATGCGCAGCGAGTCGCCGGTCGCGGCGCTGCGGAAGCGAGCACTGCGGCGGCTGCTGGGCCTGTGCCAGCCATGCTATGCCCAGCCCCGCTTGCAAGGTCGTCGAGAAGTAGCGGCCAGGCGAGCCTTGCCGCTCGTGTCGAAATGAACGTAACCCGTGGGCCTCGCCGAACTGACCCGGCAGTGCCGTGGCTGAGCGATGCGTGAGTGGGACCAGCTGCCCCTCATTTTGCTCACTTTGCACTGCCTAGATGAAATAAATCGTTTCAGCGTGTGGACGACATAGGAAGGCTGCTGTGCCGTAACTAATACTTTCTAGGTGACACGCGAGGAGGATTCATCTACGCCATCATGCACAGACATGCCGCCTCTTTTCTTTTGCGAGCAGCTGCTTGAATGCGGCCGCTGCTAGGCAGTCTCATATAATTGACTAAATTCGCGAACAGGTTGTCCCCCAAACACCCAACAGGTGAGGGGGACTAATCCAGACTAGGGGATAGCTAAAAGCCGCAAGACGCCGTAATGACTCACTAGGTTAGGCGGTTGCTTTTCACGACCATGGTCCAGAGGTCGTGGGTTCGAATCCTGCGGTAGGCAATCCTTTATTGCTACTGCAAGCGGTGGTGATAGCCGTACAGGCTCTCCTGTCGCTATACAAAACGAGGCTGTTAAATCAGCTATTGTTTTGTTTACGCGGGAAAAGTCAAAACTGCAGTGCCTTAAAAGGGAGGCTGGGTTGATGGGGGGGGGGTGAGGAAGGGCAGACTGGGAGGAGAAAAAGGTCAGAGGGCGTCTGCAGCAGCAGACAGCCACTAAGCAACGCTTCACGTGCGCCGCCTCTGTTCATGCTCCGATAGGAGACAAAGGCAGTCGGTACGCTGTGGTTTGAGGAAGTGAACTTAGAATCAGTAGGTAAGCACGGAGAGGCCTCAGCAGGTCCTCTGATTGTGGAACTCGCTTCAGAAATTCTCGGGCACCAACATCTACTCTCCAGCTGCCAACACTCACTAGCTACTGATATAATACTCACTGAATACTCACTGCCTACTCACTACCTCGATTGACCTTCTGACTCAGATAAAGTTCTCATTTTCTCTTTGTCGAGTGAAATCAGCTCAGCCTCACCTTCAGGGCGGTCTCCTCCTTTTCGTAAGTGGCCAGCCTACCGTTTAGCAACGCCAGCATGTCCTGGCATTTAGCTTCGAAGTTGGCATCACAGTCTTCAGTAGTGTACATCCCTACAACAGCAATGCAGCATGCTCATGTGGCATAAATTCTGCTTGAGCACACACACAAAACAACGAACATATATATGCATGCTACAATTTCGCATGCGGTTGCAATTGCAGCCCCTACCTTTATATAGTCATGATCTGCCCCCCTCCTTTCCCAGGCCAATCGCATGCAGCAGCAATCACTAACCACCTCCCAACCCAAAACAGCAATACTCATCGTCTTTCAGCTCCACACCAGCTACAGCTCTAATTAAAATGTCACGACAAGGTCAGTTGTTGACTGAGTCAAAGTAATTGGCTTGTTGCAGGCAGGCGCCTGGTTCCACGGCAGCCGAGACATTTGCCCAGCAGCACACAAAGCGATATGCTTGCCTTCAGCTGCACGCACTCCTCTAATCAACCGACATGCAGCCTTTTTTTACAGCCCGAGTGAAACCGATCGAGCCAGCATTCTGTCCGACAAAGCCAGCGGTCTGTTCGGTCAATCCGGCAACTCGTCCCGCCCGTCGCTTGGCCAGCCGAGCTTGGCCACTGGCGCCAGATAGCACCAGTGACATCTCCGGCAAGCAACGAAGCGCCACGTCTCCGGTCGACAGCCAATGCGCGCGTGTCTGCCTGCCATCGAGCCGAGCACTCGCTCAAGGAAGCGGCGCACTGCGGCAGCGAAGCGGTAGGAGACGCACCTCGCTTCACCGCGGCGGCCTCTTTGCGCAGCGTCCGCAGCTTGCTCAGCGACTCGACGAGCTGCTTTGCCCTGACGGCATCCTGCAGCTTGCGGCGCACTTCCGCGAGCGTCTCGTCTGCTTCTCTCTTGTACTCTTCCTCCTGGATGCGGCGGACGAGAGATCAGGCGGAGCGTGCTGGGCAAGCGAGCTGCCGCTGCTCTTCTTGCGTGCCGAGCAGCCGGCCAGCCGGCCACGTCCGCCGAGACTCCAAGCTGGCCGATGTGGATGCGTGGAGGAGGCGCGAGCCTGGCGCATGGGCGCGAGCCAGGCGAATGGCCCTCCGCTCCTGCGGCTTGGAGTCGGCGAGCGGAGTCGGCGAGAGCAGAGGAGCGGAGACGATGGAAGCGCGAGGATCCGCCTGCCAAGGCGTTCGGACTGCGTCTGCAGCAGCCAGCGCTCATTCTTCCGAAGCCAGCCGCCGCTGCACACGACGGGCTGAGGCCTTCCCCCTCCTCCGAAGGAATGCTGGGTCTGAGCTCACAGAGAGTTACGGTGCTCGCCCTTCACGACCATGGTCATTAGTTCGAGTCATGCAGTGGGCGATCCGTTATTGCACACTGCAAGTGGTGCTGATGGCTGTTAAGGCTCGTCTGCAGCTACACGTATTTTAATGAGGTTGAGGCTAGAAAAAGGCTCGGGAAAGGAGCAGCCGGCTGCTAATGGAGGAGCAGCAGCTAGCGATATACCAGCTAATACCCGGTCGCTCGAACGGACCACTCTGGGCAGCTGATGGCTCTTCACTCGCTACAGCTGCCAGCACAGACAGAATTCCCCGCGATGCTCTGCGTTGCAGCTCGACGACGAGCAACTACCTGCTTCGGCCAGAGCGACCAATGCAATTTAAGAGAAAAACTTTCACTGTTTAATAACGCCAGTTTTATTCAAGTCGAAACCTCATAGCCCATCGCCACAAGCAGATGGAATAGCGAGCTGCTCTGCTGCTTGGTGCAACAATGGTTAGACCGCTTGTTAGGGAAAGCAGTGCCATCATGGCAACAGCTTTCCGGAAGATTGAACTTGCTCTGCTATTAGTACTACCACTGCAGGACTTTGGTTCATGTACATCAGGTAGGCTTTAAGCAGAGATGCACACCAGAACTGACTGACAATATCTTAAAAGTAAAACAAAGCTTGGCCGATTGAAGAGCCTCGTTTTTTCCCCTCGACACCTAGTGTGGAAATGGCAGCTGTATTGCAGTTGGAATAAACAGGCAGGCTGGCTGGTCCATTAGGGGCCATAGCATGAGAGCACCCAAACGCTATGCCGTGAAATTAGATTGATTAACCCCAGAATATGGTTTCCTCTAAAATGGTATCAAAACCGCAACATTATTCATGGTAATGGTAGCTGTATCCTCGCTTGATTATGTAGAGATGCTGGCTGGCCTGGGCCATTGGAGGGTATTGCATGAGAACGTGCAACCACAATTGCATGAAGTTTGGTGGATAAATCTGGAACATTGCTTGCTGTGGATTGCAATCAAAACCGAAGTTGTGCAAAGCTTTTTGTTGAAATGGCAGCCGTATCGAAGTTTGACCACTCAGGGCTGCCATTTGGACCAGGCCATCCGAGGCCATAGCATGAGAACATGCAAGCACAATCGCAAGAACCTTGGTGGGTAAACGTTGCATACTGGTCTCCATAATTTGGAACAAAATCGGAAGTCGTGTAAAGCTTTTTTTGTGTGGAAATGGCAGCTGTTTCACAGTTCGAATGAGTAATTAAGCTGGCTGGCTCGGGCCATTTTAGGCCATAGCACGCGAGCAAGCAAGAAGTTGCATGAAATTTGGTGGGTAAATCTATACGCCACTCTGTATGATTTAGAATCAAAACCTCAAGGGGTTCTGACGTTTATTGTGGAAACGGCAGCTGTATAGCAGTGTATCGCAGTTCTTTGGAAGACCCAACCGCACGTCAGTTACCTGGCTCGAAGTTCAGGTAGCTGTACCACAGGCTGCTGCAAGCGACTAGGTTTCACAAGCACAACACTTGAGAAGTGAACATTTTGCAGGCGCTGATGCAGGCTGACCGAGAGAGAGCCAGAGCAAAAGCCAAGGATAAGGAGCCACGGGTCAGCTGCTGGCCCCGGCTGGCAATGGCCGACTGGCTGCGACGACGAGGCATCCAGAAGAGAGGAGAGATGCAATCCGCCCAAACCCGCGGCAAAAAGTTGCGGCAAAAGTGCAACGGTCACAAACGTGCGCGAGATCAACCACGAGCGAGCG